>JAQFVV010006546.1:0-465000 GCA_028023455.1 Epiperipatus broadwayi
GGAATGAGAAGATATATATATATATGTATGGTTGCAAACTATTACTAATAATTTATTCTGAAAAAGAATTGGTGTGCTGAATTTATCCATGTGTACTGCCCAAATGCACGAAAATAGATTGATAAAATTATATCTTGCCCAAATATACGAAAATAGATTAATATAAATCATATCTGGGCGAATTTATGTATATCTATTATTTTTAGCGTTATTTTATAGCATTAAACCATTATCTAACGTTTTTTTAAAAATAATATTTAGTATAATTAAATGGGATTTGAGCCCAGATTTTCAAATTCTCTTCAGTCATTCACTAAATCTTATACAACCGATACACATGACCACATAAATGTGAAAAAAAAAGATCTCCAATATAACTATTTCATGCTGAACCAGCACTCATCGTTGTTCCAGATCGTCTCCAGCACACATATATAATCAGAGCTTGGTTTATATTAAGATAGCAAATCTTCAAACTTTAATGGACAGGCTTCAATCTTATCCAATCTCCAATTCTTCAGCCATCCATATCATTGAAAATCTGATGATGACACTTCATATATTATAAATATGCATGCTGTATTCAGACTTTAATATAAATACATATACCTCTCTGTTTGTATATCTGCAACCTTATATATAACCACACTAATAAAAAATAAAAGCTAGAATAACGAATCATATCTAGAAGTTTGAAAATTTAATCTAAGAAGTGAAAAGTAAAAAAATTATCTACTAAAGAATTATATTATTAAATAAGATTGTTATTATTAGTGAGAAAATGCAAAAAATGGCTTTAATGTCAAAAGCAATATTATATTTTGAGAATTTTATAAATAACACATTTATGATAGCTTTCTCAAAAAATTTGATATTTATAGGTTTGTATATTTACTATTGGTCATAATGTTGATAAAGTAGGCATAATATGTAGAAATCGGAAACATAGTTTTAAAAAAAAAGTAAGTCACAAAAAAAAATCATATAGTTATTTTTTTTTTGAATGGTTAGATGATGTTTAAATACTAAAATGACAAGTAGTGCTAGAAATTGATTCCAGAATTCTCCTATTAAATTAAACAACTTAGGTTCAGTGAAAGCTATAACGAAAGTTATGGGCAATTATGAAAGAAAGTGAATATTAAAAGCCAAAACATTGCTGTGGTTTTGCTTGGGAAATAATATCGTGAAAATGAATAAAGTTTTGAAAATGTTAAAAAAAAAAAGGATTTATATAGTTAAAAGTGTTGAGATGATAATAAATTTTATATCTTGATTTAAATTAACTTTAAAAGTAATTAATATATTAAGAGTGTATCCTGCAACTGATATATAGTTTGAATATAATTTAATTATTATAGAATTGAGAATATTTTTAAAAATACTTTCAATGAATAATTCAAGTAAATTAAAATTTATAAAGATGTCATCAAATCTATATTTGATTTTATTACGCAAAAATTTTCAGTAATTTTTGCTTCTTAATAAGTGTATGATTTTAAAAATAAATTTATATTTGTAAAAAAAAAAAAAAAGTTTATTATCCAGAGAGATTAATAATGATTAAAAACAAATTTATGTTTTTAGTCAAATGCTTTAAAAATAGATATATATTATGCATCTACATAATATAAGTTTTACAAAATAAATTTATACTTAAAAAAAAAAGATATATTTAAAAAAAAAAGAAATATATTTTTTAAGTATTCTTTAGTAAACGGGTTATTCACTAATCTACACACACATATATATGACGATCTTTTTTAGTTGTCTGGCTTAATTTTGAACTAAAATTATGAAAGTGCATCAAATAAAATACATTGTACAAGAGTATTAATGTTTTTATGTTAAGACATCGGTTGAAAAATAGATTTATGACAAAAAAATATCTTAGTAAAAATTATTCTAAACAAGCACACTAATAATAATTTTCATTATTACCGACGATAGACTTTTATAGTATCTGCAGCAATTTTTTTTTATCAAAATTAGGTGGAATGTTTTACATTTAACCGTATGTAACGAACAGTATTATTCATTTTTCCTGCGTTCATCAAATGCATTTTTAATAAAAATGTCTATTTAGTAACTTTAGTTTTAATAAGTTTGTTTTAAAAAATAAATGTTTAAAAGTGAACGTTAAGATTAAAATGTGCTAAAAACAGATTTACGCTTTTAATCAAATGTTTTAAAAACAGATTTGCACTCTGTGTAGGTATATGCATCTGCTTAATATATCATGCATTATTAAAAAAGTAGATTTACACTTCCTAAAATCTATTGTTTTCAAAATAAGAGGTCATATATCATAATATTATAATAATTGGAAAATGCAACTTGAAATTCTGACTTAAAGAAAATTTCTCCAATTACTCTTTCTTGCTAAGATGAATATATAAAAGATAATTCAGTCTTTTATCTACATCTTTTTTTCTTTTTCTTTTTCATTTTTAATACATATATTAAATGCCTGAGGTATAGCTACAGGGCTATTCGAGAATGTAGATAATAATTTACTATAATTTATTATTTTCAGAAATATATAAAATGATGTTTAAAAAGTGCAAATTATCCAACAAAAATACATATACATATTACGTGTTGTTATTTTTTATTATTTTTATTTATGTCAAAAAAGAAAAGAAAAAGATAAATGTCTATTTTTTTATATTTAATTTCGAGAGATTCGTGACGGCATCTTGTACTCTTTTGATCAACTCAGAGAGCACAATTACTTTTGGCGCGAAAATTTTAATCTCAGTCTTTTGCAGCAAAATTATAGGTAATAAAAATTAGACAATATATATATACATACGTGTATATATTTAAACTTATGTTCATTACAATAATATAAAGCCAATTATTAAAATAAAAATAATTCAATAATTTGTTGCTCGTGAATTCAGACAAAGTTCGAATAACCGAAATGACAGGCTTGAGTCTTGATTCATGGACCTTATGCTCTAATATATATCACTCTACCCTTGCATTAAGATAAAATAATTTAAATATTTTAATGCAGGATTAAGATCTACAGGTCTCAATCTTTAGGTCTTGGATATGCATACAAAATGTGCTAACCAATACTTCGCAATATTTTTCTAAAGCCACAATGATGATGATGATGATTATGATAATAATAATAATAATAATAATAACAACAACAGCCAACAATCAATAACTGTACTAATTACATCTACAGACCTATACATCTAGTTATATTTTAAATACAAGTATGTTGTCTTTGTTGAACTTACGATAATTAGAAGGGATTTTCAAGTTCCCTATAGCTATCCACTCCATCTTATACAACGGATACACATGACCATATACATGCAAAATAAAAAAGTATCTCCAGTATACATATTTCATGCTAAAACAGAACTCATCAATTAGTCCAGACTATAATCTTCCACACACACATATATAATCATTGCTCTGTTTATATTAAGATAGCAAATCTTCAAACTTTAATGGACAGGCTTTAGTCTTTTCCAGCTTCCAACTCTTCAGCATCCACATCATTGAAAATCTGATAATGGAATGCTCAATACCAGTGCTGATGCCAATATTACTGTCATACCCATGTTAACCTTAAGTGAATCTGACCCCTCACACATAGGACTTTAATATGTCCAGTCAAATACACAGAAGAGAGATGGGCAGAATACAGACAGAATATGTAATATTTTAAATACAAATGTGTTATCTGTACTGAATTTAATGTAATTAGAAGGGATTTAAACTTAGACTTTCAAGCTCCTTATAGCTATCCATTCCATCCTATACAATTGGTATGCATGACCACATACATACAAAAAAGATAAATGATTTCCAATATATGTATTTCATGCTGAACCAGCACTCATCAGTTGGTCCAATCATAATCTCTCTCTCATATATATATATAACCATTGCTCTGTTATATTAGTGAGCATTTATCTTTTTTGCATGCATGTAATCATAAGTACCAGTTGTATAGAATGGAATGGATAGCTATAGAGAGCTTGAAAGTCTGAGTTCAAATAATGACATTAAGTTATAGACAACATACTTGTATTTAAAATATTACATATTCAGCCTGTATTCTACTAGTCCTTCTTCTGACTATTTGAATGAATACATTGAAGTCCTATACATGAGGGGTCAGAATGACTTAAATTCAACATGGGTATAACAATAATATTGGCATCAACAAGGGCTTTGAGCATTCCATAATCAGATTTTTAATGATGTGGATGGCTGAAGAGTTGGAGGGTAGAGAAGATTGAAGCCTGTCCATTAAAGTTTAAAAATTTGTTATCTTAATATAAACTGAGCAATGATTATATATGTGTGTGGAAAATTATGAAGGGGACCAACCAATGAGTGCTGATTCAGCAGATCATTTATATTTTTTGCATGTATGTGGTCATGTGTACCAGTTGCATATGATGGAGTGGATAGCTATAGTTATTGGGAGTTTTAAAGTCTGAATTCAAATCCCTTCTAATTATAAGATATTAGTAGAATATCCAAAATTACAACAAAACTTTTCTGTAATTTGATTACTTTGAAACAGTATATTTATATAGTTTTATCAATTTAAGTTCAGAGATATCAAATATATATATTTATTTTCTATCCTATAATTTATTAAGTCATTGGTCTTATTTTATCCAGAATTGTTTTGACTACCAAGTATGAAAATAAAATATTATTATTCTCTTGCAAAAAAGTGGAGAAAAAATTATGAAAAACTAGGTAGAAAAAAAATTAGCAAACAAACTAGTAAATTATATAGTAGATTCTTAAATAAACATCTAACTAAGAATAAATATATATAATACTAACAAAAACTAAACAAACAATTGGTAATTTCTAAAAACAGGAAAAAAAAACAAAAGATAATGGGAAAAAATTATAGTTTAATATAAATTCGTGATTTATATTACTGTCTTTAGAAACTGGATGTCAAAGTAAAATAGAAAGGATAAATAAACTGAAAGAATAAAGTTAGAAATGTAAAAAATGATAAAAAGAACTAGTAAAAAAAGATTTTTAAAGAAGAAAATTAAAAAAAAACAACAAGATAAAGTGGATTATCTACATACTAACAGTTAGAAAGTCTGTAAACTATATATAAAAAGAAAAATTAGATGATATAAAAAATATCGTAGAAGAAAAAATATTTATTATACATGATTTAATAGCTTAATCATTTCTGAGATCGTGTCATATTTATTTCTAATAGTGTTAAGTTAAACTTTAATTCAGAAATCTTTAATTTTTAAGACAAATATTCTATCAATATACTAAATTACACAAGGTTAATCGATGTACTGGTAGAGATATCATGTAACATTTGTGTAGAAAGTGACAAGTGAAGGCTCAAACAAGACTGCAATACAAGTAAAAACTGATTAAATCAATATACTCTCTGATCTATTCTATATATTTAATGGCAAACTATTTTTTCTAGAAAACTCAAGCATTGCATAAATTAAAATGTTGGGCAGACAGTAAGCACTTATAGAAGAATAGGTATATCATCCTAATGTGATTTATATTAATTAAATCTACTCTGGGCAAGTAAAATCCGCTTTGTTTTTCAGTGTGAGAGAAAATAAATTGATATATAACACCAACAACAAAAAAGAATCGTTATGTATATTTAAAGAGAAATCAGGGTAGAAAAGTAATCTGAGACAATGTATGGGAACTATTTACTAGTTAATTACTGATGGGTAATGAACATATGTAGGACTGATAGATTTAAAAATCAAATTCAATTTAAATATAAGGATAAACAAAGTACTGTATAGAAAACTAAATTCAGCAGAATATAGATCTTGGCGGAGGAATTCTTCCAAAAGTGAAAAATGCAATTTGAATTTAATTTATCAATTTAAAAATGTATTTGGATATATTTTTTGATCAAAACCAGTCCACTATGAAATATTAAAAGCAATTATGCAACCGGGTAATGTGTTGCTACTACAGTAATAAATCGTTGGCACAAAACAATATTTGGTACTTTGCTGAGCAAGGCTTTTGATATAGTAATGCTTTAAAAAAATTAGACTATCATATTATTAAGAAATGAAATTATAATGGATAAAATTAGTCATCGAATTAAATTTAAATTCTTTGCTAGAAAAAAATATTATGTACTCGAAAAGAAGACTTCTTAATAAATGTGTTTTAGCAGTGCTCACTTATAAATCTCAGACTGGACATTTAATACAAAAGCAATATAAAGATTTCAAATTAAACAGTATATAGAGATGCATGTTAGAATTAATTAAGAAAAGAATAAAAGTGAAATATATGAATAAGGTAAATAATATCTTTAAAATAATTAAGAGACTGAAGTAGAATTGGCCGTAAGTCATAACATACATCTAAAAGAAATAACAATAGTTTGATATTTAAATGTTCAACTGGGTTTTAAGAGAATGTAAGAAACCTAAAACAGAGGAACATGTGAGATAAATGAATAAGATAATTAAATTTTCTAAAAGTATGTAAAAAGAAAATATAGAACAGAAAAACTTAATTAAACTTGAAAAAATATTTATCTGCAATGGAACAGAAATGGTTATAATGATGGAATGGTATATTTGTAAGATCTAGTTTTGGCAATGTTATATATGGGTTTATTAAGGTTTTTATTAAGTTGGACATTTTTTTATAGATAATCAATCATAAATATGATGTTAAGTCAAACATGAAGTTCAGTATATTAATCTTGTATTACATAGTTGCTCAATGAATTCTAGAAAGGGCTTATAGTTTGCTAAAATACTAATGGCATTTTGTATTCCAAGCATTTGAACCTTTAATTTACTTAGGAAATGTAAATCTAGATAAATAATATTAATTAAAAAAAATCATTAATTTGTATAACCATAATTTTTTATTTATCTACAATATATTTTTAATTCTGGTTAATTATTTTTTTTAATTTTTAATTTAAAATATGCTTACAGAAATTAATCAAAATAATTGGAACACCTGAGATACTTTAATCAATATATTACCAAACCACTTATTGTATCAAAAATATAATCCTCTGATATAACTTTAAAAATGATTTCAAATCTTTGAAAGATGTCATTAAAAGAAGACAAAATTTCAAAATTAATCTGATGAATAAAAAAAATAAAGAGTGGTAAATATATAAGAACATTCTCAAATTTCTGAATCTTATTTTTGATTATGTAGTCTGTATAATTTAAGATTTATTATTTTAGATAAGGACAATATTGCTTATAAGTATTTTTTGCACGATTGTAAACTTTTGGAATAGTTATAAACAATTATGGTCAGATTTCATGCTGTTTAGACTATTGTTTTCCTATTATAGTAACAGAAAGCAGCGGCTTTGAAATCAACTCTAATTCATAATGTTATGTTATAATTATAAATTTATTAAACGCACATGTAATATTTACTGAGGCTATAACCTCAATAATATGCGTATAAATGCGATAGTAGGGACCTCTACAGGTGTTTTAACCACAAGCTTACGCTATGGTTAAAACACCTGTAGAGGTCCCTACTATCACATTTATACGCATATTATTGCGCGGTTATAGCCTCAGTAAATATCAATGTTATGTTTGCATAGGTCACAATGGATTGGCAGTCACTATAATGTCCATATGTGAGTTATTCATTGTAATAGAATTGGAGTTCTTACTCAGTATGCAAGATGAATAAATGGGGTGATAGTGTAGAATTCTAGCCAAGCCCAAATAAATTAGATAGGACTGAATCATAAAAAACGGATAATTAAGAGGAATTAAATGTTTATGAAATAAAAATATCTTGAAATTTAACTTATTGAACTAAATCTAAAGATTTTTAACTATAAACTACACTGATATTTTTTTCACAACCACTAGCATTTTTAATTATGTAGCTGCATCAGCAATAGTATTTCTTTTTATTTAGCTGACCTAAAAAAAATTATTTTTTCCCAATCTGTCAGCCACCAATGAGAAAATTTTCAGACTAATTGATATAGTACGATTAGAACTTTGTAGATTTCTTTAATTGCCTATAAAATTTCTAATGCGATCTTTCCAGTGCCTTAATTTCAATATCAATCTAATTCTATATTTCATTAATAAGGATTTTTCTATTTAGGGCACCTCATCCAAAATATTTTGATTGTTGTCTTTGCGATGAGCTCTTTTTAAAATTCATTCCATGTTTATTTGATATTTTTTACTTTGATTATATAATCTGTTCAGGTGAAAATTTTCAAAACTTTCCTTGATTTTACAATATTTCAGAAAACAGTTTTCGTTTTTCTAAGTTTGTTTGCTTACATTCTCAATAACTTTACAAATCTTACTGTTAAGCTTTATTTTTCTTGAATATTGTATGAAATTTTCCATTGAGTTTTTTGCACACACCCACACTATATATATATATTGTTAAAAGGAGGTTGTCTTGACAACTGTTTGAAATTATTGATTGTTATTGATATTGGGATTGTCTAAATGTTAACTGGTTTTTAATGACATATATATATACATATGTGTATACAATATACTTATATTTGAATATTATATATATATATATATAATGGAGAAATTTCATATATGAATTTGAAAACTATTTGGATTAGTCTGCTTTTAAATTTTCTTAAAAAGAACATTGTTCTAACTTATTTTTGAAACTGATCAGATAATTTTATCTTCTAAATATATGACAGTAATTCTACAAAAATGATATTTTACATCTTTTTAAGAGGAATTCAAGTGTAGACTGACTACTTGTCCAATCAAAAGAGTGTATATCTATACAAATAAATAATTTAACAATGCTATAAATAATCAAATGGTAATAATGGGAAACAATGTTATCTCTCCATGTGATTCCTAAATAATTTCTAAACTTTTACTTGTTATCACACGAAAAGACGCACAATTAGACGAAGCTCTCATAATAAATATTTTGGACTCTGTCTTCGTTGGATATCCCAGAAATGACCAGTGCTTTAAACAATACAACAATGTTATTTTTATTTAATTGCTACCACTATGCTCAATTTGATGTTAAATATTAAGCCATTAAAAAAAAACTGTATTCTAATGGCTTACGTATCAAATTAAGCATATTGGTTGTACTTAATTAAGAATAACATTAATCTACTGCTAATGCATCGTTATTTTCAGAGTAACTGATTAGAGAAAAATTGACAATGCATGAGTTACGTCAGGAACGATCGATTTTATGTGCAAAAGTTTTAAATTGTTTTTATAGAAAGTGGGTAGTTAATTTCACTTCAAATAATTGTATAATAGGTCAATATAAATGAGCTAGACCTATAAGTCAAAAATGTATAAAAAATGTTCTTGCAAATTTAATGCTAAAGAGATAAATTTAAAAATAGTACTAGATCTTTTTGTATGTATAGTGAATTCTTTATCGAAAGATAGTTGGGATGGTTAGGCAATGGAATATTGCGATCAAATAATAATGTTTAACCATCGGCCAGCTAACCTCCTAATATATTTTTTTCTAGCGTTACAGATAAAAACAAATTATTTAATTAATTAAAAAAAAAACTGCTGTATAATAAAATACATTTATATACAAATTAAATAATAATTTATAATTTAAAAATGATTAGTAATAATTTACCACATCAAAACAAATTCCTTTAAGTAATATTGCACTCAAGTCGTACTAGTTTGCTATAGATAATATTAAACTATGATTATAAAAACATATGTAGGCAAGCATCTGGACCAACTCACATAGTTAGTTCTGCTAGAAATACATTTTGGATACCATTTGCCTTTTTTCACGTCTTTATTTACTTTAAGATATACTTAGAAGACTTAAAACATATGAGTAAAGACATCTGAAAAAGGCAAACGATCCCCAAGAGATATACTTCATGCTAAGCCAGCACTTATTAATTGATCAAGATCTCTACCTTTTATATACTTTTTTATCATTTGCTCAGTATTTATTAATATCAAATCGTTATATAAGTTTGATTTACAAATGTCAAATTTTCTGCTCTCATAGCTTTGTCATCCACTACTTAATACACTAATGCATATTAATGTGAAATAGTTATTATCAAAGTTGTGAACGGGGAAAATTTGACAATCATTAATCAAATTATCAATCTTTATTCCTAAGTTTTAAAGATATATAGAATTTGTAAATCCTAGTCAAAAATATATATGTACAATATATTCTAAACCAACAGAAGTCTAGGTTTTGATAAAAATAACCATTTCTGAAATCTTTGAATAAAATACATTGTGAAAATGAATAAAAAGTCAAAAGAAATATTGCAATGATAATATCTCCAACAACAATAACAACAAAATCTTCTTTGACTTTTATTGTCTTTTCTAGATAGATCAAAATTTGGGATTTAAAAAAAGAAATAAATAAAAAAAAAAGGCTGCAATAAGGATTAAATACATTAATAAAGTTGAAGAGTAATTTTTTAGTGAAAAGCAAATTTCAGAGATTACAAACAGTATTAATTTTAAGACACAAGATAGTTTATTAAATTATATATAGACAAACAGGCAAAACTCACTATATATATTGCCACACACAGCAAGCTAGAGTAAGCAATGGATGCCAGAAGGCAATATATATAATGAGTTTTGCCTGTTTTAACAACAGTTATACACAAGCATAAGAGGAAGTAGTCATGTGATGTTTATTGGCTATATATAGACAACTATAAACTATTTGATAATAAATTGTTTTAGTTTTTTGTATTTTTAATGCACATTATCTCGATATTTAATACTGTACTTAAACAATTGCAATAAAATAAATTACTAAATTATTTGTATTGAAACTCAGTAGGATGGCAATATTTCAGAATTGCAAAATGTTTGAAATTTTTATGGTTGTTTTATTTTTAGAGTTCTAGTAAATATGAGTAAGAATGTAAAATATTTTAACAAATGATACAGTTTGATTCTATTATGACAATCTAATGCCCTAATAAGGTGATACTAAAAGAAAAGAAATAAATTAGTAATGATATGAATGGCCTCCATCATCATGATAATGAATGTCCTTGAAGCATTTTGGATAAAGCTATTCATATGATTTTCAGAAATTGATATTGTCCATCCAGCTTATATATTTTCAAAAGTTTGTTCTTTTTCTCAATTATTTCTTTATTTCAATTTTATTATATAATAACTACCCACTAGCATAGAAACTTTAACCATTCTCTCTCATTATGCATGCATTTTAGAACCAATCTTTCCTCATTAGAGGAGGTGGAGTTAATAAACATCTAAATCTTCACTTGTGTATTAGAAGCTCAATATATTACTATTATATCATTCTCTACAATCTAAGGACTGGTTTCTAACTATTTTTAACAGTTTATAGAAAGTTGATAAATCGTTGCATAATACAGATATTTCCACCCTTAATCATCATCAGTGGTACCTGGCCATTTATTTTCCATTCATCCTTAGCAAAAATCATTATAGCATCTCATGTTCAAGATTCATTTATAAAATTATTTTTTACAGCTGTTTTTAATTTCTATTGTATAATAATAAAAAATTAATTATAAATAAATGATCTTTTCATCTTGATAAATTTAATCATTCTTTAAAATGTATTTGTGATTGATTTTCGGAACTACTTACCATATTCAATTTTAAATTCTTGCTCACGTTCCGACAATGCTTATGTTTTTCTTTTCATAACTGAGGGAAATGTAAACATTTTCCACGTATTTAAAATCTTTATAAATATTTAATTTATTTAATGTATGTTTAATTTTTGTTTGTAAATTTTTTTAGTAGTTTTATATAGATTTTACGTCTTTTATTTTAAGTGAGTTTTGCATTATTATTATTATTAAAAAAAAAAAAATCATATTGTAATTATACAATTTTTTTTTTTTTCAAATGTTTTTTTTTTAAAAAGTTTCCATTACTTATTTTCTCTATTTTTCTATCTTTTTATATACGTGCTGAACTTCACTTAATGCAATATATTTATTTCATTTAATAATAATTTATGTAGATCAATATATAATTGTTATCTCAGATTGTTATAAAAATTCCTCTTCACTGAAGATCAAAAAGATATTAAAAAACACTGTTTTTTTTTTTCAGATCGGTCACGTCTTTACTCTAACTTCGTTCTTTATAGAGATAATTACTGACAACACGTGAGATGTTCCGTTTGTGCAATAGCTGCAATGAAGAGTCGATCGTTAGGGGTGACTAGAGCCTGCGACCCGCTGCAGTCCAACCAATCGTAGAGCTGACTGACACTTTGTTGAAATTGTCAGCCACATGCGTTTTTCTCACGATAGTAAGCTTCTAAAGGACGATCCTATCTTGTACAAATCGTGGCTCGATCGGGACCACGCTACACATTTGAAGACCCGATCACACCGAGAGATATTTGGTTAATCATTCTCTGATCACAGAGCAACCACTTTCTTTTTTTTTTTTTTTGCGATCATCTGTAGATAGAGGAATGAACCTAGGTGAGTTTTAATCACTTTGTATCAAGCACTAATCTCAAATAATTAAAATGTTTATTAAATATGTAAAAGATAAGTATCAAAACTTTTTAAAAATTAAGTTATGATCTATGAATACTTAGTAAAAACATTAATTTATTATATACAAATTTATCAAACAAACTCATATTAAAAACTTGCGCGAAAACTTTATCAGGATATAAAGAACAATAAGAAAGCGTCGATTTGAGACACCATCCGTGAGAAAAGAATGCCTGCGGGAAGTAAGTTCCTAACCCGCCGATACAAGCTGCGTAATTATAAGAAACAGCGTCTAAAAAAATAGTAATGAAAGGAATAAAAAAATTATAAAGTAATAAAAAATCCGATAAGCGGGATTTAATATTATTTTTTAACAATTATATATTAATGGAAGTTTGAAAAATTTTGTAAAAAGATTCAACAGCATATTGAAAGTAATAATGCCTGAAGTTCAATTAGTATTGTTTAGATTTGCTTTATATTTTTTTAAATTTACGCAAGTAAAATATATAAGTTACTTTTTAAAAAGTTTAAGAATTTAGTTTTAAAGGTGTACAAAATTTAACAATAAAGTCATCAAGTCAAATTTTCTAATATTTTTCTTTTAAAAGATTCCAACGTGCGAATTATATACTGCTACATTTTTATTGTACCCTCCAGATATGATATGTAATGAGCAAAAAGTAACTTTTTGTTACTTTAGTATCGTCACTCTTTGCTTGTGTAGATTGTTAATATTAATTCTGACTCCATCACGCAAACTACATTATACACTTTAGCTATTTTTCTTTTATCTCTAATAATCTGCTGATAAAAGAACATTTGAGTTGTTAACGGGAATAATATAAGAAAGTTAGAAAAATCTCTTTAAAATAAAATTTATTTTTAACTATAATATTTTTCTTTATATATATATTATGGTAAATAATCTGATAGAAAACAGGTTGTATGATCGCGGAGAGTCTCTTAATAAAGAATAAAAAATGATCTTGAAATAAAAATTCTTCGACCATCATCAGTATTATCTTGTCATTATTTTCTGCTAAAATCTCTATCGTACCATATCCTGTTCAAAATTTATTCTAAATCAAATGATCTGGATATGAGATGATGCACACACAATTTTTATTATTTAGATTTTAGCTAATTATCTTTTTATTTTAAAATATCAATAACATTCATTATTTTTTAAATTTCAATTAAAACTAAAATATTTTTTATAATAAATATTTTATATAAAATAATACATAAGTATGTATAGTTATATTTATATATATTTTTAAAAAGTTTAATATATATATAAAGAGAGTGAGTGAGTGAGAGAGAGAGAGATCAAAATTATTGTAAAGCAATGCAATAAATATTTTTAAACAAATTTTAAAATATTAATTTTAAAATTTTAATTAAGCAATTAAATGCATCGGATTTATATATTTTATTTTATTTTCGTTTCTATTTCTAAATAGTACATATACATTAAATATATTCCTAGGTATATACTTATAGGCAAAATATAAGTACGTACACACACATATATATATATATACGTTAAATATTTATATACCTTTAAACAATATTGCACGTGTAATGTATACATTGCTTATAAATATGTTAAACTATAAATAATTCCAAAGATATAAGTTTGGTGCATTTAATTAATTGGAGTTTTGAAAATAAAGCAAACTTTGTTTAATAAATTTTAATAATTATTTCTCGACTTAAAAATATTTTAAACTTCTATTTGTATAGATAAACTTTTTTTTTTTTCCTGTTATACATATCAGACTATTTTTAAAGTATACTTCGATATTACGTATTGCATACATACATACACACACGCACACACACACACACAAAGAAATTTGCTTTACAAATGCTATTTCGCAACAATCATCTTTCAACAAATATTTTATTAGTCATTCTTTATTACATTATATACATATGTATGTATAAATCAATGACATTTGAGTAAAATTATACATGAATTTATATGTTTATAACAGCTTTTTCTTCTTTTAATCAAATAACCGCATATAATCGTTTGATATTTATACATAAATTAAGAACTTTTAATAATGTAACTTTTTTTTTAATCAAATTATAAATCTTAACGAAGGAACTTTTATCTTATTAATATGAAGCGAATGCATTTATTAATTATTGAAGAAAGTTTAATAGCGAGTAATTATTTTATGGTTGAAACAATTCTGCGCTGCATAAGATTCTGTAAATATTTTTATTAGTACTTTAATTTATTTTTTTTTTTTAAAAAAAATGAAATTAAACAATATATATTATTGAAAGATCTTTAAATTTTTTTTAACATGAATTAAATAACATATTTTGATTAAAATAACTGCAAATAAAACTTTATTTTAACTGAGCTATAGAAAAATAAATAAATAATAAAGCACCGAAATAATTAAGCGTAAATTGTTATTAGTGTTTAAAATATAATAGCAATTAATTTTCTCATGAAATTTAAACTTCATATATTTTTCATTCTAAAGATGTAAGAAACTTCATTATTTTATTATTATATCTCATTTAAATATGAGTTTCTAGATCCAATTATATCCAGATAGTAGAAGGCTACTAAGAACAAGTGTCATGACTTATAGTATTGGTAAAATGATAGATTTGAGAGCTTGCATTGGTGGTCGAGAGGTCAGCGCGACTGCCTTGCACTAGCAGGCAGTTGCCCGGGTTGCGGGTTCGCGTCCCGGCCGATGCTATGACACTTGAAAAAAAAAAAAAAAAGGTCTTCAAATAAGATTCAGCCTGTCAATTCTGATGGTCAAACATCACATAATCTCCGAATAATGAATTATTTGAGTATTTATATTTATTTAAAAAGATGATCTTTGTTTCCTGTTATTGTCGTAGATAAATCTTCCATCAAAGAACTTAACTACACACACATTTTTTAAAAATAAAGCATATTGGAAATACAAATTTTGTTGCCTACATACAAAAAAATAAATAAGCTGCAAGTAGCAAAACTTAAAATTTTAGTATTAATGGACAGATCAAGATTCATAGATTAAGGTTCAATTGTGTCACTTTAACTGCTCAAACTTTATGTAAATTTTAATGTAAATTCAAAATAACAAATCATTTTGTTATATTATTAAAGGGGAACTACTACAAAGTTTTTCTATTATAGTATATGGTAGCGATCAAATAAAATAGTTTTATGGAAAAATTAAAATATAGCTAACAAATGGTTTATAATGGGATTTTCCAAAATCTTTGTTGAGTGTAGTCAAGATAGTTTTAAGATATATATGCAAAATTTAATGAACTAGAAGTCAATAGTAAAAGAGATTTTATGTTCAAATTATAAAAATAAATGATCGATTGAAATATTAGTTTTATTATGAATTTTACTTTTTATCATTTAGTTTTATTGTAGAACGAATTCTTCACATATAGCGTATAGTTTATTTTATTTTTATCTAGGCCTTTTAGTCTTTGTTCAATTTTTTGAACATTGTAGTATGATATCATAACAAATTTTTATATTATTTAAATAAGTAAATTAAAATATTTTAAAAAATAAGTAAATAAATTATTTTATAAATAATAAAGTTTTTGTAGAACTTAATAAATAGATGCTATCTGGTGCTAAAGAATGACTTTTGAACATAATTCAAGATATATGAAAACTACATTTAAACGTATATGTATACGATTGTATATATATATGCATTCATATGATAAATGAATTTTTGGGCAAAACTGTGTGTTATTTTCTATTATATACCGATATTTCGACGAATTGGCGGACGCTAGTTCATCGAAATATCGGTATATAATAGAAAATAACACACGGTTTTACCCAAAAAATCATTTATCTACATCATACAACGGTGAAAACATTAAATATAATATTATTCATATGATATATATAACAACACACATCTATATCTATGAGTGTAAATTAAAGTGATTCGGTGCAATATATCACACTCATGGTAATTAATTCTTAAAATGAAAAAAAAGAACATTAATTAACAAACAAAAGTTTAAAGCATGTTCAATTGCACACTACTAACTAAATCTATGATTCAAAACATATATGTTCTATCAGACCTTCATAATTTTACCTTTCCTATTTCTTGACTCATTACATGTAATGTTAATTGTCTGAGGATAACAATGATGTTCACAATTTTTTGAATCAGATATTTATTAATGTGCAACTGAATATGATCTGAAGTTTTGGTCGTTAAGTAAAGATTTTGTATATATATATGTTCATTTGTTTTTACAGTTTTACTTAGAATTTAAAATATAATAGCTTGGTGTACAAAATTTTATTATTTAATAAATATTTACACAAAAATTAAGGATACTTACTAGAAGAATTTTAGCAAAGAACATTATATATATATAAGAAAAAAATTGTTGATTTTAATTAAATTACAGAAGATAGAATATAAAATTATATTAAAATGTTATTTGAAACTTTAATTATTTTTTGAGCAATATAATTTTTTATATCTTTGATTATTTTAAAAATAATAGCATTTTTTATATGTTTTATATTTATATACACTTAATTAAGGCCAAATTTTGTGCAGTCAATATCTTGAAAGTGACAGATAAGGACATCAAAGTAGGAAATTTACAAATTCTTAATAACATTTTTGTTAATGAATTTTTAATATATATTTATTTTTAATCAAAAGGAAATGTGAATGTAATAAATCAGATTTTGCATAATGCAGGCATAAGGACTTGTATCATAAGTATCGCATTGCAAAAAAAGAAAATATAATTTAAATTAATGCACAGACAATTGATTATTAGCAATACATTATAAAATGAATTATTGATGGTTTTATTATCTTATATTGACTTAATTAGTTAAGGTAAATTGTGTTGGTTCAAGTAGAGTTTTGTGAGATTTGCTTGATGTAAGAGATTAAACATAAATTATTGAGTAATTTATGATATCAGCATGTTTTGTAAAGATTTAAAATGGGAGACCTGATCATTAAATAAATGAATGGTATTTTATCTTTATAATATATTTATAAAAGTTTCAATTAATGAATTTATTTAAGATCTTGAGTTTTTTATGAGATCCACTTCAAAAACATATGAGCTAAGCTTCATTAAAATAATAGAAAGCTTTCGAAATAATATAGAATATTATAATGATATAAAAATGATTTGTTTAATACTAATTTTATAATATACAGTTTATCGTGAATTGTTTTAGTGAGATTATATTTTAGCAGGGAATCAGAATAATTCTTCTAATCTACTATAAGATCTAGAACATAGTAATTAAATACTCATATAATAACAACATTAAAGATTTTGTTTCTAGTAATTTTCTCCGATAATTGTTCTATTAAAAAATTATTTTTTCTTTTTCACATTAAAAGCATTTAAAAAAAAACTGTAGAGATAACTTGAAAATTCAGGAAGTCTTTTGTTTCAAGTTGCCAAATGATTGATTTGGATGCTTTTTTTAAAAAAAATTTTTTTTATTGTATTGCTATATTGAATGCTACAAATACAAAAATGACATCAATTACATATCTATTTGAAGCAAAGTAGATCCAACCTTCTCTCATGTTGCTCTTGTGATATAGCTTGGAGCAATTAGTCTCCCCTCTTCATGATTTTCTCCATGACGTTCTTAAATTTAGTAGCGTGCGGATCTCTCATCCCTTCAATCGTTACTTTACATCTGACACACCACAGGGCATAATTCACGAAAATCGCCAGTTTTATGTTCGTAAATATACCCTGCACTATATAGTCTTTAATTGATTTATAGTTTCCATTCGTATTGCTGTACCATTCATGAGTTATCGATCTGTAATTGGACATACTTCTTAGATGTCCCAGTATGTCCGATTTGAATGCTTGAATCCAAAAACCTGTGCTATTTACAAATTCGTTTATTTAACCAAATTATAAAGTAAAGATATTAAATTTTAAAAGATTATATATAAGGTTGCTCATTAAAAAATGCAGCCATTTGAACACTTGGAAAAAAACCCAGCTCTCTTTAAATTATTTTCCTAATCGTTCTTGGATTTTTTAAAAATATCTCCATTATCAGCTTCTAAAAGCAGTGCTTTGTTGCTGTGGCAACATTGATTTAGCTTCAGCAATTCGTTTTATATGTACATATAAAAAGCATTCAATTTGATAGATCACATTTTTAAACCAAGATATTTTCGATATGCTTTTCAGTATTTTGATATGCCTTTGAAGTATTTTGTAAAAACCTACTATATATTAACTGACTTATTTTTATAGTATTCAGTAATTCTTTTTTCCAAGTTCTATTAATATTTGATGATTAGTCTTCTTTTCCATCCAATTGATCTAACTAATCTTTCAAGCTATATTTACATTCCTTTTAATTTTTTTATTTCCTGTTGTCTCAAGGATTGTTTCTCGTAATTATAAGTCAATATACTCCAAGTGAAGGTTTTAATAAATTTCTTCCTATTTTTTATATCGATATTTTTATTAAGCAATAAAGTTTTTTTTATTTTGAAAAGTATATTTTGCAACTTAATCTTCTTTTAATTTTAAGAAAACTATTGTCATCACAAATCACACTTCTCAGATATCAAAACTCCTTAATTGTTGATCAGTCTTTTTATTTTCTGTCCATCACCACTATCACATTTTAAAGGTAAGATATTCTTTGTTTTCCTTAATCATCTTTCTAAAATTTTGCTTTCCAAAGTATTTTGTAAAAACCTATCATTTCTTAATATTTTCATTTTTATCATATTCAATAGTTCTCTTTTTATCCCAAGTTTTATTAATGATTTGATAATTAGTCTTCTTTTCCATCCAACTAATCTAATTAATTTACGAAGTGACGTTTCCATTTCTTCAAAATTTTTTCTTTCTTGTTGTGGATGGGTTTTAATATTTTTTTTATATTTTCTGTACTGATATTTTCATTTAATAATAAAGTTTTTTTATTTATTTTGTCATCACAAATCATACTTCCCAGATAATAACAAAATTCCATACCTGTTTTAAACTATATAATTATCTACAGTCCATCAGTTTTTTATTTCTGTCTCCCTAGTCTTATTGGAATTTATCTTTAATTTATCTTAAGCATTTTATTCATTTCTTTTTCTGAATTTGTAAAAAATGCTATATCATCTACATAACGAATACAATAAATATGCATACCATTAAATTTAATGCCTTTAGTTTTCTTTTTTATAATCCTTATTATGATCTCGATAAATAAATTGAATAAGTAGGATGATATTGGATAGTCTTGTTTCACACTTCCTCTTATATTAACATTAATTTTTCAACAATTTATAACTATTTCTGTATTTTGACATTTATATAAATTTAAAATTAACCATCCATTTTTCCAATCAAGGCCTACATTCATCATTTTAAATAACAATTTTCAGTCCACTTTGTCAAAAGTTTTATCCTATTTATTTCCAGTCTTCTCTTTATATATATATGATCAATAGATGAAGCTTTACCAAGACCTCCAAACAAGCATATTTGTTTACATAAACGTCAGAGTCAATATTCACTGTCTCTTGCATTTTGCTCCACCTTCAGATCAGCTGATTTCAAGCTGATTTGCTCTCATCAGTGAAGGGATAGGAGTTAGAAACTAAACCTAAATATTAACTCCAAGCGTTTATGCAAAACGTTTCTATCAGTTTGCAAGCATGAATTTTTTAGACACCTAAATGTCTTCAAACTCAGCCTATCAAACTAGATAGCTATGTGGGTCTGATAACAGTTCAGTTTCTCCACATAATCAAAGCTTCTGCAATCTATATCATTGCAAGAAAACTTTAAAGGTACATTTATGAAAAAACAAAACAAGTTTTATATACGTAAAAACCTGCTATCGCTTGTATTAATGATCAATAGATGGAGCTTTACCAAGACCTCCAAACAAGCGTATTTGTTTACATAAACGTCAGAGTCAATATTCACTGTCTCTTTCATTTTGCTCCACCCTCAGATCAGCTGATTTCAAGCTGATTTGCTCTCATCAGTGAAGGGATAGGAGTTAGAAACTAAACCTAAATATTAACTCCAAGCGTTTATGCAAAACATTTCTATCAGTTTGCAAGCATGAATTTTTTAGACACCTAAATGTCTTCAAACTCAGCCTATCAAACTAGATAGCTATGTGGGTCTGATAACAGTTCAGTTTCTCCACATAATCAAAGCTTCTGCAATCTATATCATTGCAAGAAAACTTTAAGGTACATTTATAAAAAAACAAAACAAGTTTTATATACGTAAAAACCTGCTATCGCTTGTATTAATGATCAATAGATGGAGCTTTGCCAAGACCTCCAAACAAGCATATTTGTTTACATAAATGTCAGAGTCAATATTCACTGTCTCTTTCATTTTGCTCCACCCTCAGATCAGCTGATTTCAAGCTGATTTGCTCTCATCAGTGAAGGGATAGGAGTTAGAAACTAAACCTAAATATTAACTCCAAGCGATAGCAGGTTTTTACGTATATAAAACTTGTTTTGTTTTTTCATAAATGTACCTTAAAGTTTTCTTGCAATGATATAGATTGCAGAAGCTTTGATTATGTGGAGAAACTGAACTGTTATCAGACCCACATAGCTAACTAGTTTGATAGGCTGAGTTTGAAGACATTTAGGTGTCTAAAAAATTCATGCTTGCAAACTGATAGAAACGTTTTGCATAAACGCTTGGAGTTAATATTTAGGTTTAGTTTCTAACTCCTATTCCTTCACTGATGAGAGCAAATCAGCTGATCTGAGACTGGAGCAAAATGAAAGAGACAGTGAATATTGACTCTGACGTTTATGCAAACAAATAGGCTTGTTTGGAGGTCTTGGTAAAGCTCCTTCTATTGATCATTAATACAAGCGATAGCAGGTTTTTACATATATAAAATTTGTTTTGTTTTTTCATGTATATATAAAATGATATTCTTATTCAATGCCAGTATTGCCTGTATTTCGAAGTTATATGTAATCTTGTAATTTAATATTAATAAATATAGTAACTTTAAAAACTTTTATCCACTTAGTTACTAACCTCATAGTCTTTGTCAACTAACACTTTCAAAGGCTAACCTTCCCACAATTTTTACATTTGCTACCTGTCTGTTTATTAAGTCATGCTTATATGTATATATTAACATGGCTTTCTTTATTTTCATTTTATTGTTATTTTTTTCAATTTGTAATATTTCTACATTACTATAATCCACATTAAATCCATATATACATAATCTATTATGGTCATAAAAAACCAATGCTGAAACATTATCATTTCCATTACAACTTTGTTTCATTTTTTGAACCCTTCTTAATAACAGCAAGTGCTCTTTAGTTTTTTCTCCAATGTACATCTTGATTCCCCTATATATCCTCTGCCACACTTACATCTCCATTTATAAATGATTGCAATTTTTATTTAAAAATGAGGTTTTATTTTTTGAATTATTTATTAGTTTGTTTAGTCCAGGAGATGCATAAAATGCAATATCACATATAATTTTATAAATTTTCCTTATAAAATTTACTTGTTCATTCTATCTATCTATCTATCTATCTATCTATCTATCTATCTATCTATCTATCTATCTATCTATCTATCTATCTATCTATCTATCTATCTATCTATCTATCTATCTATCTATCTATCTATCTATCTATCTGTCTATCTGTCTGTCCGTCCGTCCGTCCGTCCGTCCATCCATCCATCCATCCATCCATCCATCCATCCATCCATCCATCCATCCATCCATCCATCTATCTATCTATCTATCTATCTATCTATCTATCTATCTATCTATCTATCTATCTATCTATCTATCTATCTATCTATCTATCTATCTATCTATCTATCTATCTATCTATCTATCTATCTAAGATGATAATCATATCCAACATTTGATGATTCATTCAAATACATTTCAATATATTTGCCTTTATCTGATAAATTCTTACAAAGATATATAAATAAACATTTTAAAAATAAAATAATTATTGGAAAAAAATACTAGTATCAGAATATTTAATGCTGTTGTTGTGGATTATACTTAATTACAATGCCTCTATGAGATAACTCACTAATAAATTGTTAAATTATATAAGTTCTTATTGCTGAATATTAAATTTAGTAAATATAAATATGAAACAATGGTAATGAATACAAGTGATAGTCATAAAATTAAAAAATAAATAAAAACAATAGTAATATTATAAAGTAATAAATGTACTTTTGACAAAAAATAGAAAAAAAATACAACTAAAATGTTATATGTATATAAAATAAATTTTTCTCTTCATAGAATAGTTATTGTAATGAAATTGCAATAAAAATAATAAAATACAACAGTGGTAATATATTTTATAAATATTATAATAAACTGCAGAAGTACTTTCAGTTAATGTCTTAACCTTTTTCAGCTGAAAAACATGATGTGTATATATATACAGTTTAATTATAAATTTAGGCAAACTGAATTTAGTAATAATAACTGAAAAAATATTTTATTAGAAAAATCAGAAAAAAGAATAAGCAAAAACAAAATGTGAAATGTAAATCTGGAAATTAAAATTAATTAAAAGATACTGTTGTAAATATTGAAAATGAATATTTTTCATTCTGTAGGAAATAATAGCATTTAAAAAATAATAAAGAATCAAACAAAAATTTAATGGTAATAACATAAAATTTGATAATAAAAAGATGTTTTATTCAAGTATAGTTTAAAATAGGGCAAAATGCAACTTTTCATTATTTTAAACCATTTACTCCTAACAGGCTTATTCATTAAAGGATTTCTAATGAATTTTGAAATGGAAGAAACATAGGCAGTGATAGAACAGATGAGTTCACAAAATATAACTGTTTTAAAAAAAATTAAAGCCTTTGCTAAAATGAATGCTTTTTGGAGAATAGTATTTAAGTAAGATAAATGAATTAATTATCAATCAAATTCAAGGAATAAATAATTTTGATGGGCAATTTTTATTATGGAAGTCTCAGCTCACTTAACAAAATATTAAAAAACTTATCTAGAACAAAATGTCTACATTAAAGTACAGTTGATAGAAAGTTCTATATTTGTAAAAAAAACAATTATCAAATATATGGTAAGTAATATATATATGTCTATTTCTGAAAAAAAAAAAAAGATTTTTTTTAAAAAAAAAAATATCCAAGCATTTCTCTACAAAAATTTTTTCAAGAGTGGAGGATTGTACTCTGTGTTAAATGAGTCAATTCCCATCATATTAAAGAATTGAAAACTAATTATCTTTAAATTTTACAGAGTTAGTTATTTTGCTGTGTTGTGTTTAGTTGACAAATATTTGCAGTGTTGTTAGCTGAGAGGTCAGCACAGCTGCCTTGCAAGAAAACAGTTGGTTGCAGATGATTGTTGCGGGTTCGCCTCCTGGCTGATTTTATGACATATGGGGAGGGGGAAAGTGGATCATTTTTATTTAATGGTTATCTAATGTAAAATGTGTGACAGAAAATTCCCCTCAAATGAAATTGAAAAACCAATACAATATATTTTTAAAACATAAAGTTCTGATTCAATTATGAAGTCAGCATCTCAATTGATTAGTAAATAACTGCTAAAAACATAATACACTAAAAAGCATCATGCTAAAAACAAATAACAGCTTTGTCAACCATTATGTAGCAAACTCTATTTATTCATTAGTGGAGCAGAATAAACATAGTTTGATTCTGAAAAGCAGTTATTAAAAATATTTAACTTCCCGAAAATCATTGTAAATAAGAATTAAGTATACAAATTAATAAGTAACACTTCTTTTTAAAAAATCCACTAAATAAGGCTTGTATAAGTTAAATCACATGTAAAAGATTATTAATAAGGAAAGATCACCAATGCTGGAAACACTCACTTCAAAAGATAATTCCACTAAGAGCTAGTACAATTAGAGTAATACCTTCATATAACCATGACTATATCTAAAGCAAAAGATACAGATGTGAAAAAGAAAATGAATAATAAATGCCTATGGCCATTGTATTACTTCTTGAATGACTTTCAAAATTATTAATGACAGTTTTACTCTGATTCTTAGTTTTAGCAACCCATTTCTGATGGTGATTATCCTCTTTGAGTATTGGTGAGTATTTGTGATTAGTCATGATAGAGAGTATATGATATATCTTGGTAGATCTCTCAGCAAAGTCAATGTTCATTTTTCCCCTTAGGGTATGATGATTTTCTCTTTTTTAAAACAAGCACCATACATTCTATGCTATTTCAACACTCATCTCTTCAAATGATTGCACAGTTGAGGCATATTAAAGTTTTCTAGCCATTCACTGTAAATAGATGTTGGATAACTATTGTCATCATAATTGCTAAGGTGGATACTTCAAAACCATCAGTGAAGTTCAACTATCTAAGATATTTGGAGGGAATCAATTTTAACCAGGATTTCTCCTAACTTTACACAATCAATCTGTGCTGCTTTCTTCTTGAGCTAAGTCTTAGTCATCATATATATTTATACCTCACAACATGTTTTTAAAGATCTAACACAATCAAATCCTTGTTCATTTATATCTAGATAATTTTCAAAAATATGTTGATCAATATAGATTTATCAAGTTCTAATTAGAGATCTAATAAATATTTCTTTCACAATACACTGTGATACAAATACTTTTATGTTATATAATTATTTTATAAATGGTAATATATATATATATAGTTGTTTTTATTTATTTACCTATAAGATTAAAAGAAAGGCTGACTTTTGAAAATTATTTTGTACCTTTCTAAATTTTAGTGCTTTATAATTTTTAATAACATATTTAAATTTGCCATTCAATTTATTATAAGAAAAGGCAAATTATTTCTTTAAAATGCCATCTATTGGGAAAATCTTAAAGGATTACAAAACACAATATATTTTCTTAAATTAAAGCAAATCAAATTCATTTGCTTATTAAAACTAATTTTTCTTTCTTACCCTTTATAACATAAGCTCTTATTTTATAGTTGTTAATTTTACAAAATATATTTCTTTTATTAAATGTTTACTAGTAGTATAAAATCTATAAACTAATTTTTTTTAAATTTCTTAACCTATCTAATTAAATTTTGCACATATCTAATATGTATGCATAAATGCACAATCACACATTTACAAATTAATTTAATATATTATTCTATTAAAATATATAAATTGTTTATTGTTATTGATATTGGGATTATCTACATGTTGATTGGTTTTTAATAATTATATATATATAATATCCGATGCATATTGCTAGCTGAAAATTCAAACATAAAATGTCAAATCACTCCCCCGAACATTATTTTTTTCAGCAACATTACCTTACAAATCATTTTCAATACATTATGGTTTTTCAGAAATGTTATCTTGTGAATAAAGATAAAGTCTAAATTTCAAACAGCATGGCCAAGAGGTTACCTCTTGATCATTTGCTGCAATGTTGTTAATAATAAAATATAGAATTATTCAAAGAAAGAGCATGAATTTAAATTAGCAATGATCTTAAAATTGTTCATAAACATATATGTTTATTTTATTTTTAATACACTGTTCAGGCTTACACACACCTTCACATATATAATGTAATATATAAGGGATTCTAACTCAGACATTCACATGATCCCTAACTCTCCTTGCCATCTCATATTGCTGAATCACCTGATCACACACATCTTGAAAAGATAAATAATCACCAATATACATATTTCATGCTAAAAGAGCAATCATCAGTTGTTCCAGATTACTATCTCCACACATATATACAATCAGTAGTCAGCTTTATATTAAGATAGTCAAGGTTGCAAACTACTCCAACCCACAACTCTTCAACCATCCATTTCATTGAAAATCTGATGGAACGTTCAAAACCCAAGTTAGTGCCAAGGTTGTCCACCTACCCATGTTGACCATAAGTCATTTGACCCCTCACGTACTGAAAACTAATCCATTTACATACATATGTGAGTGATGGGCAGACCTTAAACACACTATGTTTCAATATTAATTTTAATACATTGTATAGGATTACACACTTGCACATATATAAGGGATTCAAAACTTTCACACAATCCTCAACTCTCCATGCTATCTCATATTGTTGATACTTTTGATCACACACGTTTATGTAAGCAAAGAAACACTAATACATTAGTCATTTTAACTCTGCAATCTGCCAACATAAATATACCCAGTGCATATTGCTAGCTGAAAATTCAATTATAAAATGCCAAATCATTCTCCCAAACGTTATGTTTTCTCAGCAATGTAAACTTGTGCTGTTTGAAATTTAGACTAATATTCATTTGGGAAATGATTTGATATTTTATATTTGAATTTTCAGCTAGCAAAAACTCAGTACATTTCTTATATATTTATGTTTGGACAATTACAAAGTTAACAAGAGTGATGTATTAGTCTTTCTTTGTATACATAAATTAGTCATGTTTGTTTATGAGCAATTTAACATTATTGCTAATTTAAGATCATTTTGTTTGTATGAAGAAGTACATATTTTAATATACTTAACAACATTGCAGCAAAAAATCAAGTGGTAAACTCTTAATGGTGCTGTTTAAAATTTAGATTTTATCTTTATTTACAAAGTAGAATTCCTGATACCATAACGTTTAGAAGATAATTTGGCATTATATATATATAATTCTTTAAGATTAATATTTATGCAACTATTATAATACGTAATCAAAATGGCTTCTAGCCTTAACTTAACATAAGACAACAATTTTTACAAGAAAAAAGCTTTTGTCTTCTTTAATTACTAATTTTCATGTAGAGATATTTAAAACACTTAAGATAGGAATAATAAATATTTAAATCAATCAGGAATTTTTTCTTAAAGATATCATTAAGTGGCATATCTGAGAGAAAATGAGAGAAGATGAACTGCTCCTTTCTTGTAAAAATTGTTGTTTCATGCTAAGGCTAGAGGCAATTTCAATTACCTATTGTAACAGTTAAATGAATCTTAATCTTAAAATCAGTTAATAAAGATTGTGACCAAAAGTGTAAGAGTTTTTTTTAAAGTAGTAGTTATGTATTTATCTGCCATATCAGTGAAATAAAATTTGAAAATTTAGTCATATTTCAATCAGGCTTAGGTTTTTTTTTCAGGAATCCAGTTTATTATTCAATATTAATCTGAAAATGAGTACCTAACTATTCTTATCTAAAGAGTAAAATAATGATAGAAAATGCTCAAATTCTCATTACCTCAATTTCCATATCTAGTAAATATAGGACATTCTTCACTATTTTACTATGAACTAATGAAAAAGCTTTATCAAGGTGGGACTATTTAAATACTATTTTATCTTTTCATTAATCATGAAACGATTGCTTTGCGTTATAAATTAATGGAAAATATAAATTTAAAGTGAATTAAGTCAGAATAAATAAAATGATATATATTTTATTAATATTTGTTGTTATATGTATTAAATTTATGCCATGTTAAAGATAATATATAATTTAAAACATTAAAATATATTGGATAAATAAAAATCTTTGATTAAAAGTAATTTTTAATTTAATTCTTTAACCATATTTTATTTTTTATAAGAATCCAACAACAACAAAAAGTAAAGTTGATGTGGAAAACAGAGCATCATGATCATAAGATATCTCTATTTTCTAATAGGTAAAAGGTATATAGAACTAAAGATAAACATATTTTTGAAACTGACTTATGTGATTCGCTTATACTTTGAGCAGACATGCATTGTGTGTAGTTGTGTCATCAAAGTTGCATATGCAGATTGTAAAAGTCAGTATAAGATCTAGAGTAAAGCTCTTATGGTTGATCGATGAGGACTAAATAATCGGAAAAAATCTTAATGATAATTAATTATCTTTATGTAAAAGTCGTTACAATAAAAATATTTAAGGCATAAATTTAATGCAATATTTGAATCCTTATTTATAAATACTTTTGAAATAACCTCAGTATCAGTACTAAAATGAATTAAAATAGAAATGTGAAATATAAAAATTTTAAATCTTGAATTGTAGGTAATCTATTTAAAATTTAGAATGAGATTCAAATAATATCATTCAGATGAATGACAGGTGATTTGATACTTGCTTAAAACTATATATATATTAAAACGAAGATTTGCGCGGGTTAAATATATAAAATACATATTTTGCGGGTTCATCCGTGTTAAAAACTTTTAATATTAATATACTGACGTTTCGACTTGGTCACACAAGCCATCCACAGAGTTATAAAAAGTAGAAAGACGGTTGTAGAGGCGCTACAATCACTGATTTGAATAAAATGTTAAAATTCCACCAATAGCAAAAATGTTAAATTTAGGAATGTTTTTTAAAAAAAATCTTTCCAAATAGGAGGAAGTTTGCATGTATCATCTCGCTTATTGATACAATCTGGCCTTTTAAGTATCTCAATGGCTTCTCTAATTTTGCATTGGTAGAGATTATCACATCTGGATATGATCCTGGTACTAGAAAAATCAATTAACCTTTCAGATGAGACACATCTGAAAGAAGAAATAAATCATATTAATAGTGTTTTATTAGCAAATAGTTATAATTACAAATTTATAAAAAAAGCCTTATTTCAAGCCCAAAATAGACAAAATAGGAAACAAAAAGATGATAAATCAGCTATTAGGATTTGTGTTCCATATGTAAAAGGAACTACAGACAGTATCGGACGTATATTAAAATGCTATAATATAGATACAGCATTTTCTGCTCATCAAAAGATCAGCAATATAATAACCAAGCCTAAGGATTCAATCCCTCTTGAATCTCATGGTGTCTATCAAATCTCATGTAAAAATTGTAAAGCTTCTTACATAGGTATGAGTAATCATCGCATCAGTGTTAGGAGAGATGAGCATGCTAATGCAGTTAAACAACACTCATCATCATCAGCACTCTCACTCCATACTATAGATTCAGGTCATAAAATTGATTTTTCTAGTACCAGGATCATATCCAGATGTGATAATCTCTACCAATGCAAAATTAGAGAAGCCATTGAGATACTTAAAAGGCCAGATTGTATCAATAAGCGAGATGATACATGCAAACTTCCTCCTATTTGGAAAGATTTTTTTAAAAAACATTCCTAAATTTAACATTTTTGCTATTGGTGGAATTTTAACATTTTATTCAAATCAGTGATTGTAGCGCCTCAACCGTCTTTCTACCTTTTATAACTCTGTGGATGGCTTGTGTGACCAAGTCGAAACGTCAGTATATTAATATTAAAAGTTTTTAACACGGATGAACCCGCAAAATATGTATTTTATATATACATATAACCCGCAAAATATGTATTTTATATATATATAAACTGATTTCTCTTATTATTGTTAGAAATTCTTTTTCGTTTATATTCTTATAGTTTTAAAATAATATCCTGTTCTTGTATAGGTATCAGATATGTGATTACTTATGGGTAAAATGAATATTAGAGTTAAAATTCGGTTTAATATTTAGATATCTGATTTCTGAGCACATATTTTATCCTATTTGCTTGCATAAGGTATTAACAAGTGAAGTCTTTTTTTTAATTCACGGACAAGTAAAGATTAATACTTGGCATTTGTAATGCACTGTCCAGAGAATAAGATGTTATATTTTTTTAGTCTGGCCAGATATACTAAAAATACATTTTTACATTTATTGGATAACTTATGATATATCTTTTAGGTAATCTCAGAGTAATTTCAATCTTTGTACAAATAATAAACTGTAATAAGTGTATGTGAATTAAAATATGAATAGAATAATACTAACAAGCCATAACAATTAAGGAGAAAAATATAAATCTTACGTCTGTCTTTTTGCTGTCAAAGAAATAACCTTAATATTAGTGTTTTCCTGAAAATTTTTGATGATGGTATTTTAGTTGTATTTATATAATGAGCTATTTCAATAATCTAATATTAAGTATTGAATGTATTTACAAAAAAAATAACTTGATTTAATTTTTTCAATTTCATTAACTGTTAATAACAGTACACAGATTAGTATATGCACAATGTTTTAAGAGGTATTATTCTCTCTTCTTCAGGTGTTCTGACATGACCGGTGATGGTACTAGCATAGAAATCAAACCTGGACCCTTAGATTCTTAAATATTGAATTTTAAGGTAGCACTCTAACCAACTATGTCATTGGTATCCAGTTTCAATTCTCATGCTAATATTGTCACTGGTTAGGCCAGCAACACCTAGCAAAGACAGGAGAATAATATCTCTTTATATGTTGTGCATATACTAATCTGTGTGCTATTATTAACAGTTGAATATATTAGAGTGTTTTTTTTTTTTAAATTCAAAATAGAAAATTGTTTTGGCCAGAATTGTTAATCACACCTATATTTTAATTTTGACTTATTATTTTGTTGCTCATTTTCATAAATGAGGAACATAATCTCAGTTTTATGCTGATAAAGTATTTATTTTAACCAAGTTATCTTTAATCCTGAATCTTTTGTGTAACTGAATGAGATGATGCATATACAGGGATATAGCTAATCCATTTTGTAAAATGATATTCTGAAAGCATAATCACTTTTATAAAGTCCTTCAATTCATTTATACAATCAATATATTGAAACATATATATTAAATTGTTACATCTTGATTTACTAATATCAAATTCTACACACATCTGTGACACATCTTCTCTAGATGAACAAATTAATGATTATCATTGATCATTTCTTAAACTAGAGATCTTATTCCTAGCCTAGCTATAAACTTTAGAGCTTAGTTAAAAAGTAATATATCTATTTTTATTAAACACACACATGAAGCAATTCTACTTGATTTTTTTTATTTATAATGGTAATATCTTTTATGGATATACTTAATAACCTGCATTCCACCATACCTTCTCGAAACATATTGCAACAGATGCATACAAACATATATCTTGCATGAAACATTAAAAAGTATATTAACCTTTAAATTGGTATAAATCTCTTATGGCCTATGAATTAAAGTCCTAAAACTTTTTATTGGTCAATTACAGAATCAGCAGTAAAAATATATGTCTTCTAATATTATATTCAGTTTAGTTTTGTTTGTAAAAAGCAAATTAATAATTTGTCAGATTATGAAAGTGAACAAAAGTTTTTTCAAAAATAAATTTCTATTTATAATTATAAAAATAATGAATGTTTCATAACCTATTAGAAAATGCACCCATGTCATTAATTTCTTTCTCAATTTATGTTCATGTAAAAGTGAAGAATTTTTACTAAAATCTTAACTATTCTTCTAAAATAATTATATTTAAAGCATATTTTATCAAAATAATTTATATTTTAAAAAAATACAAAAAATACTCTAAAATATATATTTTCATTTTGAAAATCAAAACAAAGGACTTAGACATGTCAAAATCATTGATAAACACTCCCTTTTGTTGAAAATGAAAAAACAACAATCAACACTCTGGAAAGTCTGTCTTCTCCCATTGTCATAGCTTTAAATTGAAATATTATTGATTTTTTAATTGTAAAATAATTCTAGAGATGGCAGCAGCATATAGTAAATATTATTCTTTAAAATGACTGTAAATTCGGTATGATAAAGTAGAATTAGCAGTTTTAGAGCAGTTTAAAGCTGTGAATGAAAATGCTCATTGCATCTTCATAGATGGTTAAGAATATTCAAAGAAAAAAAAGTAATGTATCTATATATATATATTTTAATAAATGAAAAAGACTGTTAGTTTAATAAATAAAGTGAAGATATTTTAGAATAAATCAAAAGTCTGTTAAGAAATAAACAAAATAAAAATAAAAATTCTATATCCTAATTTCAATTTAAAATAAAAGATAAAATAGAAGAGGGAAAAATGTAATTACAGTGTAACATAGTTTAGAAATTTTAATTAGCTTTACTATTTGAATGAATGGCTTATTCTTTTAACTAAAAATACAAATTCCAAAATGTTACAAGGTATAATAATGGAAATAAAAGAAAACTAATTATGTCAAGATAACATAAGGATTATAAAGTTATTTGGTGAAATAATTTAAACTAAAAAATTAATTGTAATGAAAGAAAAGAAAAAAAAGAACAAGAGAATTGTAATGTAAATGATTGTACAAAATTATTACCAAAAACTATTTAAATAGAGAAAATTATGATATAATCAAAGATCAAAATAATTTTGTAAATTGTCTAATCAGGAAAGGATTCTGTTTTACTGGAAATCAGTAATATTTCCAAACTGATTAGATAATCAATACTGTAATCAATGTTGTAATTAAATAAATAGATCTTAAAAGAGACTAATTAGTTAAAAGAAAGTGAAAAGCTAATTAATGATGAGAGTGAGCTCAGATGAGGATTTTGTCAAGGATATAAAACCTACTAAATTTCCATTATATCCAATTCTGCTGTTATTTATTCAATTATTAGAATTCTTCTATTATTTATTTTGTTTGGTTGCCTATTACCTGATGAATTTTGTAGACTCCTTTATTGAGAATGACTAGTTCATACTTTACTTATAAATAACTATTTATGCATATGCCCTAACATCACCACGCAGTTCCAAACTTGCAATGGGAAATTTTTTGGTTTTCACCACCCAGTCACTGTGTATTTGATAACCTGAAATGTGATAAATATCCTTTACCTGCCATTGCTGAGACATATACCTGTGATTATAGAAGTCTACTACTGAACAAGGCTGTGCAGATATATGATAACCCTGAAGGAAGAAGCAACAAGATATTAAAAGAAACCAGAAAATCTGCTCAAGAATTCCAGCCATAAACTCTATAAACTTTCAAAAATACAGAGCTGATCATTGCAGGAAAAACTATAACAAAATCTAGGTAAATATACAAAACAATTTAAGTGGTATAAGGATATGATTTTATTCTTTTAGAAACTTTTGTAAAATTAGAAATAATTGAATTCTTACTACCTGTTTTAATGTGGACTGATCTATACTAAACAATTGTGTAATTAGTTTACTTTAGTTTTAGTTTTTATTATTGTTATAGTGTTTTTGTAAATAAACATGTTGTTTTAAGTTGTTAATTTGGCTTAACTCTTTCTCTCCATATCTCACTGTGTAACAGTTAATTAAGATAAAAGTTTGTTCATTATACTGTTTATGTTTAAATGTACATTGCCTGATAGTCTAAGTAAGCTTTTTTGTTTATTTGGGCTACCCATAGAATCAAGCATGTGAGGCATTTAATATTTTTTTTCATAGTTATGCTAGTCAAATTGGCTAAATAGCACTTGGGAGTTTCCCCCTGTCCATAGGAGAGGTATTTTATTTCTAGAAGTTATGGAGCAAGTGCAATGATTTTGAAAGGTGGCCACAAATTTGTGTGTTTAGAAAAAAATTTAGTCTGATCCTTGGAATGGTTAATATGTAAAATATTAACCATATTAACTCCTGTGCTTGTGTAATGATGTGTTAAATTTATAGAAATAATTATTGTTAAAATTTAAAAATAATATAAAAAAACATAGGTATCCATTATAATATGAATAAAAACACTATAAAAGACAAATGACTCATAACTATTGACTTAAAGTCCATTTTACATTGTAGTATAAAAATTACCAAATGAAGCAGCCTCTTCACCAAATAATATGCTAATGACAAAATTTACCTGCTATATATTTTAACATATCTTTACCATATAATAATTATACATTAATTAATATGCATACAATATGAAATTGCACACTTAAAAGAAGGATATTGGTGAACATGCAAAAAGTTATTTGAATAGCTTAAAATACATATCATGTAACACACCTATAATTTTATTTGATGCAACTTATAATGCCTAGCGATTAAAGCATTACCATTTAACTTTTATGCACAATATTAACAATAATTATATAGTGATTATATTGAAATCCTTTATCTTTCAAGATAAACATTTATTATCACTGTACTTTATATTATTCTCCTTCATTATCCCAGAAATGAATGTACTCTATATCCTCTCCCTCATTTTGTAGCATTCTCCAATAAAATACTACACTTTGTTTCTGGCTCACTAATAAGCAGTACTTATCAATATCTATATTAACACTTGTTTAAATCTATTACTATACTTAATTCTTTTTATATTCTATTCTCTTTGATATTTATTACTTTTTTTTCTAATGTTGATCGTCTCATGGAAATGTGGGAATTTGAAACTTCTCTTCCTCTTTTCATTCTGTCTATTTTGGACAGGTTAATTGAAATTTAATAACGGCCATTTTATTTGTAATATATATATATAACATTTTTCACTAATGCATGTACAATCACAAATTTGATTGCAATTTATTCATCCTTTGGAAAATAAATTAAATAGATTGTATTCTTTGCAGAGTCTATTTTTTTTTTGCTACAAGAAATAATATTTTACTAATTAGGAGGATTTTTCGAAAACTTACATAATAAGATTGTAATATATATATATGAATAAAAAGGCTGTAACTTCAAGAATCTGCGCGTAAAAATGCGATAGTAGGGACCTCTACAGGTCTTAATCACAAGTTTACATTTTGGAAGAAAAGAGGGGAACCCTTCTTTATTTCAACCTACTTTCTATATAAATAGGTGAGGCTGAAGCGGTTAGATCTGAGAGCGTGAAGCTATTCAATACTTCACTGATTAAGTCCACATTTCTTATTACACATTAATACTCGCGAAATCTTTCGATTTACAACTAGTCAGTAGAAAGATCTTATAGTTAGAAATCTATTACGATAATTTAAAGTTGTAATTATAAATTTTATTACGTAAGTAATATTTACTAAGGCTGTAACCTCAAGAATGTCTCTTTTGCAACAAAATTAAATAATTTAATTTAGTAAATTTTTATTATTATTATTTTTTCTGGCGATTTATATTATCATTAGATAGATAAATAGCATCTTATTTAAGTTAGTAATAGACTAAAAACTACCTCAGTGATCAATTTCTTAATATATCTAAATTCATATAGATACAACTTGTTATAGATATTCCTTTTCTAAGGTTTTCTGGCATTCAATGTCATCCTGAAAGTATATCACAAGTAAACCAAATAATACCAAGTTTTAATTGTTGACACTTAAAAAAAGAAAATAAGGATTTTTATTCCTTTCCAATTTTAATATGAAGGTCATCTCATCAATGCATCCCGCAGCCAAAGTGGATGGCCAGCCAATCATATAAACTTTGTGCACAAATGATTCAGTGACAATACCTTATACTTAAACAACTATTTTTGTTATGTCAAAATTAGCAGAACAAAAACAAGAGAGGTCTATAAAATAATAAAAAAAACAAAGTTATTGTTATACAAATTATACAAAAAAGATTACACATCATTATACCCAGATTTTAAAAACATTAATTTAACTGGACTATTAAAAGTTCGCAACAAATCTTCCTAATTATATTAGCTATTATTTCAGTTAATTTTAAATTTAATAATAAAAAAAGATATTCTATCATCTTAATTACCGCTTAATAAATATTCACTAACTATTTGCAGCGTAAGTATAATCTTTATAAACACTTTAAAATCACATATAAAGCATTTTAGAAAGATATAAATTTTCCAAATAAATGCTAAAATATTACAAATTAAAAAAAAGCAATCAAATTTGCTTCAGGCACAGGCTCCATAGGTGACTGACATTGGAATAACCTTTAAATATGAGGATCAATTATAAATAACAAATAAGCATTGCTCTGCTCAAACCAAGAGCCCGTGTTACCACATAGAATAAGATATTGATTCAATAAAGCCTACTTATTTTTTCTAATATAAACAGATTTTTCTGTTTTTCTGTTTTTTTCACTCAAGTTTTTATAGGGTCGGTAGTTATAAGCCTCCCACGATTACCATATACTAATTATGACAATGGAAATGTGTGTTTGTGCAACCATATTTTCATCCTTTAATTACATTTACAATATTTATGAGTCTAATTCCTTGATTCTTTCTTCAACAAAAGCCCTCTAAGCAAGCAAAGTTATGTTCTTTTCTTTTGGCAGTATAATCACTAACGAATCGAATGAGTGAAGTAGACCATTAATTAGGCAAAAAATTACCTTTAGGAGGAATAGGCTAAGAAAATCTGGTCTAAAAGTAATCTATCTCATACAGTCAGTATAGGTAGTTTTAGTCTATGGATTACTCATTATAACCATAAAAGTAACTACAACATAGCGATAAAAGTAACCTCAACAGTACTAATATCAGTAGTAGTAGTAGTAAAATAGAAAACAGTTATAGTATTAGAAGAAGTGTTATAAATCTATTTTTTTTCTAAATATAGGTACATGGAATGTGTGAACATTATTTAAAACTAACTACTAAAGATAAAAATGAAAGACTGCACTAGTGGCCAAAGAGCTGGCATGATATAAGATTGATATAGCTGTTCTTAATGAAAATTGTCTCCTAGAGAAAGAAAGTTCAACAAAAGAGATGGATGAATACAAGTTTGAATGGAAAGGTGAACAGAGAAATTATAATATTAGATTTATCCGGTGCAAAGTCTAAGATAGTATCTAGTACTATTGTTGGAATTCATTGTTGGATAAATGAAGGGTGAAAGATATTATAGCTTGTCTTCCACAATGGGACTAGTTAATTTTTTGCTTATGCTCCAACCTTAGATTAAGAAAATTCAGAGAAGAAAAGCTTTTATTTTTTGTTGGATAGCATTATTACAAAACAACTTTAAAAGTTCAAATTTTCTTTTTGGAGATATTAATACACTATTGCAACAAATACTAGTCTTAGGTCAAAAGTTATTAAAAATAATGATATTATAGAGGCAAAACTCTCCATACAGTAGTATATGTGATGTTAAATAATGATATAGATGGTGCAAATTTAAGTTGTTCATTATTATTAATTTTTTTTCAGAACACATGGATAGGATTTGATTAATCAGGAAAGCCACAGTAAAGAAACATGATTACATGAAAACAGTGGCAATTAAAAGATTGGGTTATAGTTAAAAGTCAATAATACAACAGAAATATACATTACTGGATCACTTACAAGAATATTGTTGGGTAGATTACCGATTAATATGCTCCAAGATTAAGATGATAGTTGCATTAATATATTAGGTTTAATATTTACAAAATAAAAACCAAAAGTCCAACTCAAAACTTTTATCATAAGCTCGCTCATGTCAACAAACGATAGCGGATATTGGTTAATTCTCATTAAAAATAGATATTATTCCAATAACATTCTTAAGAAAATCGATATTCCCTCTTTAAAAGAATCTGTTATAGGATTCAATAGCACTAAAATTGCTAATAAGAAAATTGATATTCCCTCTTTAAAAGAATCTGTTATCGGATTCAATAGCACTAAAATTGCTAATTTGGATCTTCAAGACTGTCATAATATTGAAACAGGAAATTCTCTTAAGGGTGTATTATGAACACAAGTAAATTTATTTCCAGATTGGGGGGGAGTCATTATTTAAAGAATCATGACTGGCTTTCTGACAATAATTTTAAAATTAGTGAAAGAAAAATTAACATTTTCTACTAGGGGAAAGAATAGATTAAATATAGAACTTTATGATAAATATATAGGACCGAAGGCTTAAAATGATTGCTGGATTAAAATTGCAAAGAAGATTGCGATTGATCTTGATCATTCTAGATCTTTTTTTGATGCACTGAAAGAAACATATGAATATGAGAAACAGTATCACAATATTGTTAAACCAGCAATGACAGCCTTATATGATGACAATAATATTTTGAAAAATGTAAGGAGTATAGTCAAGCGTCAGTAGTCTATAGGTCAGCACAGCTGCCTTGCAAACAAGCAGTTGTCGTGGGTTCACTTCCCAGCCATGCTTTGACAGATGGCAAAAAAATGTAAGGAGCATTTTGATCATCTTTTGAATAATGATACAGAAATTGGAACGATGACTTTTAATCATATATTCATATTATACTCATTTCGATTTGGACAAATATATATTCAGCTTAGTGAAGTCAAAATAGCTCTTTGTAATCTAAAAAATGTATGGGTTGAAGGTTCTAATGAAATATTTGGAGAAGTTTTAAAATATGACCATGATATAATAGCTTCAGTAATATTGGAATTTTTTAGGAATATATGGAACAATGAAGTTGTGTCATCTGATCTTAAGATGTTCTTATTGTTCCAATAAACAAGAGAAATAGACAAAATTTTAGTAATCATTAGTATCCAGTATCACAATTTCAAGAATTTTGAAGAGAATATTTCCAGTCAAAAATAAATGGTTACTACAGACTCAATGTGTTTTCAGAGTATCAAAAAGCACTATATAAGATATAGATTTTGTAGCTATCACGTGCAAGAAAAGTGTAGGAGACCAAAGATTTATATATGACTTTTATTGATTTGCTCAAGGTATATGATTCAATTAATAGGACAAGTCTATCTGCAAAGTTTGAAATTAATATTTATGCCTATTATACAGCTTAAATATGACAGAATAAGAGAAAGTGTTATTACTAATAACTTTGTTAAATAAGGTTGTGTACTTTCTCTAACACTGTTTTTAATTTTCATGATGGTGGTTTTTGGAGTTGATTATAGGTGGCCTTATCAATAATGGCTCAAGATACATACAGGTTTGATGGTAGAATATAATTTGAATAGACTAAAAGCAAAACAAGAATCTCTTGGATTTGAGATTTACAGTATGCTGCTTATTATACTATTTTTGCCAATTCAAAATACGATTTACAGAATATATTTAACATTTTGAAATGCAACAGACAAAGACTTGGCTTATTAATTAATATTCAAAAAATATAAATTCTTTATCAGCTAAAATTCTCATCAAGTTTTAGTCTGGATGTTATTAAGTTGGGAATGTAAACCACTTTAAATACCTTGATAGTTTTATATGTAAAACGGTATATTTAGATATAGAGATACACCAGAGATTTCAATGTATTGCAGCTTTAACAAGTTAAAAAATAAATTATTTCAAAACAGGAAAATACCTACTGCAATTATATTAGCCGAAACTTGAACATCCTACCAGTGCTTATAAAAGCATTGGAAAAATTCTTTTTTGATACTCTGTAAAATTTAAAAATACAATGGCAAAATATTAAAAACAACATTATGCTTTTCAATTTGCTGGATGTGATACTAGAATCCATTATTGTAAAACCATACCTTAAATTGGATTGAACATATAAAGTAAAGGAACAATGCAAGACGTCTTACAAAGATGTTTTATAATAAATTTGAGCATGGTTTTTATGAGACAGGTAGATCCCCATCTACATCTATGTTATAATGATTATCTCAAAGACATTCTAAAGAAGTACAATGTTTGGCTAAAAATAGAATAGAGCGATGAGCTACAATTAGATATGGTGTTGAAGTATTTCAGAAAGAAAAGGTTTCTGCTGAAAAAAATAAAAGACATCATCCAAATAAAAAACGAAAAAGAACTAGCATGTTCTATAAGTGAATATATTAGTGTTTCACAGATTGGTTTGAATAGTCATCGTAAAACTCAATTTTAGAATAGTTTTTTTTTTTTTATAGTTAGAATAATAGTCATTCATCTAGAGTAGCTATTTATTTATTATTATTAATCCACTACTCTAAATTATTATTTAAAAGTTTGTAATCCCATTGCAAATTCATTTAATTATTTATCTTCGCATGCACAAGAAATAAATAGTCAAGCGTTGGTGGTCGAGTGGTCAGCACAGCTGTCTTGCAAGCAGTTGTTCCGGGTTCGCTTCCCAGCCGATGCTTTGACACATGAAAAAAAAAAAAAGAAATATTAAAAGAATTGCAAAACTTATTCTACTACTCTTAAATGCTTATATTATAGTTAAAATTTAAAAATTTATATTTTGCCATTATATTTTTTTTTAAAAAATGTATGATGCTTCATATTTTTTTTTTTTTTATAAAACTGGAATGACACTTCACATTCATCGTTAAAAGCCCAGGTATATTTGCAATAGTCTATGACAATGAAACTTCTAAGTAATCTATCATTAATCGTAAAACTATCTACAAAGCACTGTTATCCAAGTCAAGCTATCATTTTTCCTTTAGAAGAGCTCACAAGATTTTTATCGAATACTTTATAGCAGAGATATCTAATCTGAGCCGCTTTATTGTGGCTCGTTTTACGAATGAATTTGACGAGAACTTTGTCGTTACTGTCAAGCATTGTTAGCAGAGAGATCAGCCAGCCGCCTTGCAAGCAGGCAGTTGAGTGCAGACAGTTGTTGTGGGTTCGCCTCCTGGCCGATGCTATGACATATGGAAAAAAACAAACTCTGTCATTACTTTCATACTGTTGAAACACAACAAAAGTTACCGAGATATCAGTCAATTGAGTTATTTTGTAATACTTCTTTTTATTAAAGCTAATTTTCGAAGTGGTATGTCACTGTCAAGTGGTTTCATCAAAATATAAAAGTATATGCTTGTTCTATGTATATTAATCTCTAATATATTATTATTATTTTATAGTTATCAGAGAAAAAGAAAAAAATATATAAAGAATTATCATTTTCACAAGGAATGGGGAAGAAAAATATTTTTTTAAATTCATTTTTAAGAACAAATGTATTGGTTTGATTTGCGTTTCAACAGTTACTGTGGAGGGAAACACAATATAAAAGGACATTTTACAACAGTTCATAAAAAATGTTATTGAATATCCTTGTAAGAGAAATTTAAGAAAACCTCAAATGAAAAAATTGAAAACCTCATTAGTTCCCAATAATTTTTACCAGGATCGTGAATAAAACTACACAACTGCATCATTTAAAGTTGCACATATACTTTCAGTGCACATAAAATCTTTTGAGGTAGATAAAATAATTAAAGAAGACAATGCTTGCTACATAAGAGATATTACTTCAAGAATGAATTTAAAAATAAAAATGAAATTATGTCAGCTATCCAAGAAGTTCAATTATACAGAAATTTAGTCACTCATACAATAGAAGCAATATCTGAAAACATCAGAGTATAAGTAAAAAATGATTTACAAAATTGCTTGTTTCTAAGTGTACAGTGTGATAAATCAATAGACACCTGAAATATAGCTCAAATAAATATTTTTATGAGCATAATCTTTAACATTGTTCAATAAAAGAAAATATACTGTCAATAATTTTTATTAAATATTCATTAGACTAGAAATTATCCACTTGATGAATAATATTTTTATAGTTTAATTTTCACTACACCATTCTCATGCAAGGTAGTGATTAGTTTTTATTCACTTTTACTACTTTGTGGAGGGGTGTAATCATAAACATATGACCAAAGACATGTGAAAAAGATGTATGATCCCAAGAAGTGCATTTCATGCTAAGTCAGCACTCATCAGCTGGCCCAGATAACAATCTATTTGTGAGGGCAATAAGTTTGCCACATCAATTAAACTATAGTAATTGACTATTTATATATACTGAACAATGATAAAGGTATGTGTAAGAGATTGTGATCTGTGACAACTGATGAGTGCTGGTTAGCCTGAAATGTGCATCTTGGGAAGCATACACCTTTTTCACATATCTTTGGTTATATGTTTATGATTATATTACTCCATGAGGTGTTGCATGAGAGTGGTGTAGTGAAAATTACATTGCTTAAATATTATTCATTTAGATATACTATCAGTTTTGCCATCAAAAGAAAATACACATGGAAATGACATACAACACTCACATTAAAGAAATTAATCTCCCACTTCAAAAACTTATAAAACTTATGTTCATAACAACAGACGGTGGCTTTGTAAGAATAATATTGAGTTTCTTTTTTTTTTTTTGGCTATGCATCATACACTATAAAGAATTATGTACAAAAGTGCTTCATTATGATCACGTGATAAAAGTTGTTTTAAAAATTATAATTTCTATTCATGCCAAACTATTTCAGAGCAGATTATTCAAAATAATGACTGATGAATTTGATGCTGAATATGGAGCTTTTAACCTTGCATTCTGAAGGTAATGGCTTACCAAGGAAGAAGTCTTACAACCATTTTTAGAGTTTTTCCCAGAAATAATTCAATTTGTAAAATCCAGAAATAAAACTTAAAAAAATCTTATCATAGCTGGTTATCTTGTTTAGCTTTTCTTATCGACATAAAAAAAAGGAATATACTCGGTCCTGAATTTCTGGGGAAATAGAAAACTATTACTGAATTAATAGGAAGTTATTTAAATCAAAATTACATTTATGGTTATCCCAAATAAAATACTTTAGTCAGTTCCAAATTTGGAGAATAGAAAAATATTCAGAATATCTCCCTGAACTTAAAAATAATTTCGAAATTAGATTTTCTGATTATTGTAAAATTCAGCCAATTGCTACATTTATTTTAAATTCATTTATTGATACTAATATTTCTGAAATACCGTAACAGATTGCAAGTATGATAAATAAAAATGCCATTAATTTAGAAATGGAAATAATTAATTTTCAATCTGATTTACAATTAAAAACAAGGATATCTCAAACAGATTTCTGGACACTTATAAATGAGAAAAAATATCCACTTAAGTCTTAAAAGCAACTTTTCAACGTTAAACTTCTTTGTGTCAGCTAACTTTTGTGAAAGCTTTTTTTCAACAATAAACTTTTTAAAATCAAATTTTAATTCCAGAGTAATGAATGAACATTGAATGATTGCATGACTTTAGCTATAACATCTATATGTGTCAGATTGAAGAAATACAATGTCAGATTTCACATTAAGATATATTTTTCTTCTATTAATTTGTATTTAAATCTGTAACAAATGGAAGTACTTAAAGTATATAATTACATATTTTCTTCATCATATTACACATTTTTATTATTTGGGCATTAATACATCTAAAATTGAAATGTTAAAAATGCAAAATTTATTTTTGACCCCTACAATTTTTTAATACTAAATTGGTTTAAACTAAGTTAGAGGGTGGGCACCAATGCTTTATAGCTTCTAATTTTTAGTAGCTGTTTTATCTTTAAGGGAAGTGTTCCTTAAACCCACAAGGTATTATAAATGGATAGAATCCAATCCCTAGTGTGCAAAGTGGTGTATTGAAAATTGCATTACAGAAATATTATTCATTATTGGATACTCTATAAAAAATATTTTATCTATGCAATTTTTTTTTAAAAAAACGAAATCTAATTTAAGAATAATAATTTTCTAGTTTTTTTTTTTTTATAATTTTAGAATGCTTCCAAATCAATTGAATATTTTCAAGAAAAACTTGATAACTTAAATTATTTAAATAATATTTCTGATTAATAAATTTTTTGAATTGAATAAATAGGTTTTATTTTAGTTACAGATAATTTTTAATAGATAATCTAATTGGTTTTTAAAATTTATTGATCCATATAATTAGTAATACTCTTATAGGTATTTTTTTTATTATAAAATAAGCTTATTTCACACATATAATAAACTTTCAATTCATCATTTACACATTTAGCCTTTTGTTTTAATTTTTTTTATTTCAGACAGTACTGTAAAGTTGTAAATTAATTTTTCATAACTCCATCATTTTTCAAGTTATTTAATCATATCTATTATTATTAACTCACAATTCTATGCAGTATTTTTCAATATGGATACTTATTTTCATAGAAAATGGATATTTTTATTATTTGATTTAAAAAAGTAACAATTATATTTTGATTGTACTGTTACTCTCATTAACATTAAATTATTATTTTTTTAAATTTAATAAAAATGTTATGAAAAAAGTTCTCTCATCTTAATTTTCTTTCTTTTTCAATTTTATTCATTCTTTGGTCGATTAGGAAATCTTTTTTTTTTAAAAAAAAAAAAAAATAGTTTTTTTTTTTTTAAAAAAGTTTACTTCACAGTGATTTTTTATTCAGACAATCTTTCGTCTAAAAGCCCTAGTAAAAATACACTTATAGATGTTCTTGATTTAGAAGCTCAATTGAAGCATAAAATTGTCTCAAACCAAATATCAATTTACTTTTTTTTTTTTATTTGTAAAAACAAAAAAAAAGTTTGTTATAATAAAATAAATGTTTAGATAAGATTACTTTTTTAAATAAGTAATATTATATAATCATTATAAGTAATAATATTAACTTGTTGAAAATTGTTGGATGTCTTTGGTCATATGTTTCTGATTACATCTCTCCACATGGTGTTAAAAGCAGACAGAAAATAGTCCCTACCTTGTATGAAAGTGGTGTAGTGAAAATCACACTACAGAAATGTTATTCATTCTTGGATAATCTCAATTACTAATAGAAAAATTAATATAATGCTTTATTGACATTAAAGTTAAAAAAAAGACCAAAGAGGGCATCAACTTATAGCCTGCTTGTTTATAAAATATTTTTGATTATTTTTATACACTAATTGGTTGATTATTATAAAGACATACATAGGTAAACTTTAAATTTATTCATTTCTATTTTATTTTTAGATATAGAAATTAATAAACTTGTCAATAATATATATATATCATTAAAATCCAGTCAACATTTAGACAATCCCAATATCAATAATAATCAACAATTTCAAACTGTTGTCATTAGCAAATGGAAGTGTTTATTATGTCATTATCTGTCATAATTGACTTGGTGCTAAAATGTTTTAAAATGTAATTTTTGTAAGAAAACGTGAGATTTTAAAGCAGAATTTGATAGATATCCTAAATCTATTTTCATTCATTCACATTAAAAAAACAAATAAAAATGAATTAATTAATTTTTAGTATGATTGTTTAGATAAATATTTGTGATGACATTTATGGTACATTGTTATATTTACAGGTCAGTTTTTAAATATTTAAAACAGACAAAGGTAATTTTTTAGAATATTATTCATTTATAAAATTAAATTAAAAAGGAATTAACTTCAATTTATTGATTTTTAGTAAAATAAAGATTTTATAAAAACAGAAAAATTGAACATTTTCAAAAACTCTTACCAGATAGAACAATAGAAAGTGTCAGAATGCAAGAGGATTTAATCCAATTTTTCAAAAAGGTGTAATTATTGTGATATTAAAATTATATATATATATATATATTGCAAATAATAAATATAGAATGTTTTGAATTGAAATATCAGGATTGTAGAAAAGTGGCCAATATTTCAACAAATAAAAATTATAAAATGAAAATTTATACTGATAATTCAGAAGTATTTATTATTTATATTTATGAACATCATTTAAAAGGAAAATCAATTCAATATTTTGTCCCATTAAAATCTACTAGTTTACATAATGAGATTATTTAATATCAAGAAAATTCTAATATATGACTAAATCATTAAATACAATTTTTTGTGTGTTTTATAGTCTATATACTACAAAATATTTGTTTGGTAATTATATATAAAAATTGGTTATATGCCTGCATATATATATCTTATTTATGCATCAGAAATCATCATCATAATCATCATCATCATCATCATCCAACATTATCAATGTACTGCAAGATGAAGATCTCTCCAAGTTCAATCCATCTTCTCTGATCTTTAGCTTCTCTCCTTCACATCACCCCTGCACACTTTCTTATTTCATACATCCATCTCATATGTGGTCCCTTTCTAGGTCTTTTACAATCTTTTGGAATCCAGTTTAAGATTTCAATTATCCATCTTCTGTCATCTCTTCTAGCAATATATACAGCTCAACTCCACTTCAGTCTTTTAATTTTTTCAATGAGGTCAGTAACACCTGTTTGTTCTCTTACCATATATTGCATTTTTGATCTGTTCTTGTTACTCCCAACATGCATCTCTCCATACTTCTTTGAGTAGTCTGAAGTCTCTGTATTGCTCTTCTATTAAATGACCAAGTCTTAGATCCATAAATAAAAACTGGTAAAACACATTTATTAAAAACTTTCATTTTCAAACACATAGGCATATTTCCTTTCAATATCAAGTTATTTCTACCAAAAGCACTCCAAACAAGTTTAATTCTATGATTAATTTCATCTATTATGTTTCCATCTGTATTAATAATCTGACCAAGGTATTTGTAGCTGTAAACTTCTTCTAACTCATCATAATCAATCTTTATTTTCATATTTTGAGAAAATCCACTAAACATTACTTTAGTCTTTTAACATTTATCCTTAGTCCTACTTTCTTACTTTCATCTGATAACTCCTGCAACATTTCTTGCAGCTCTAAAGCATTATTTGCAAAAACAACTACATTATTTGAAAAATCTAAATGACTTAATAATCTCAGTTTACTTTCACTTCTTTAGCTTCCTTTTTAATCCACAAAATACTTCTTGCAGCACTGCTGTAAAAAGTTTTGGGGATATGGAGTCACCCTATCTTACACCCTTTTCAATGTTGACTTTCCTAGCATCATTATGTTATCTAATTGTTGCTGTTACATTTTTTAAATATTCTTCAAAATATGACAATATCCTGGATTTATACCTTAATGATCCAATGCTTTAATCACTGAAGAAATGTTTATAGAATCAAATGCCTTTTCATAATCTACAAGTCCAAAGCATAATAGCAACTCATATTCATTTGTCCTTTCTATAACTTCTCTCAGTACCTGGATATGATCTACTGTACTAAAACCACTTTTAAATCCAGCTTGTTCTCTTGGCTTGTTGAAAACCAATGTTCTCTGTAGACGAGTTATAATTATCTTGGTAAAATCTTTGTATAAAACTGATAAAAGGCTGATAGATCTGTATTATGTAGTATCTTCTCTATCACCTTTTTAAAATATTAATATTAATACTGCATTCTTCCAATCATCTGATACATCTTTATCATTTAGACATTTGGTATATAACTTTGCTAAAAAAATTTCTATTTCTTCACTTGCTCCTTTTAATATATTAATTATAATTCCATCATTACCTGGAGCCTTTCTTTTTTCATAAATTTAATTGCATGTCTCACTTCTTCATTTAAAATTCTGAGCAATTCGGACATAATAGGAGGTGCTTGTTTTTATTACTATATAATTCTTGATAGAAGTCTTCTATCCATTTCATGATGTTATATCTCTTTTTAGTAGCAAATCCATCTTTTTTTACTTATTGCAGATATAAATTTCCTAGCAATACCAAAATGTTGTTTTACACTCTTGAGACTTTTATTTTCTTCTACAGCTTTCTTTTCTAGTTTACAGTTATACTTTTTTATATCATTTTCAACTCTTTTCCGCACCATTTTACAAAATTCAAGATATTCAATCCTTATTAATGCTTCATTTTTGTTTATCTTTATATTCCTTCTTATTTTCATAAATTCCCTAGTCTCAATAGAAACTTTATTGGTCAATTGCTGCTTTTTTCTACCAGCTATCTTTGTTGCAGTTTTTGAAAGTGCATCAGTTATTTTCATATTAATTTAATTCAAATCTGAATCATGTTCAAAATCTACTAATACTTGAAACCGATTTGCAGATAACACAAAAATGTTAGTCGTCATAATGTTTTCTTAATTCTTACAATAATTAATTCCGTTTTAACAAAATTCAAAATTATTTTCGGTTTAACAAATCAAATCATTTAAAAAAACTATTGTTTTGTTTTCGGTCACCATTTTCCCAACATAATTATTACGATTTATTTCTATTACTTTATCTCCATTTGTATTTTTTCCTTTTCGAAATTCAATGAGTATTTCAATAAATTTTTATTTCCAATATTGTCAGTTTTTTTTTTTTTAATAACCAAATATATATATTATTTCTTTCTCTGAAAACACACCCTGTCTTAATTATATATTTCACATTTTCACTCTATCGTTGCATAATTTATGTTTTCTTATTTCCACATTATCCTCTATTTATTCTTCTCCTAATTTCTGAAGAGTCTGCTTATATCTTTAACTACAAATTCCCCACTTCCTCTACTCATTATATTTTCTCAGTCCTTATACATCATCATCATCATCATCATCATCATTATTATTATTATTATGTTTCAAAGCAAAACTTTATCGAGTCTAAAAAGTTACAGAGTCACATCTAGTAATATATTGATTTGTTACAAATGCAAAACAAATTACAACTAATTTTTGAAGAACAGTAAAAGGTTAATGATCCTCACTAATATTAGAAATTTTAACACCTATTTGTTTTCTTTTTTGAGAAATAGTTTATTAAATACATTAATTGATTTTGGAAAATCTGTTTGTTTATTAACTTTTGAACTTTTTCATGTTTGAATGAAATTTTAAAATTGAGGTTTAATATATTTAAATTCAATAGAATTGCTTGAAAATTGATATATAATTAAGTTATAACACTTTAATCCATTTAAAATACGTATCTTTTCCATATGTCAAGTAGTTTGGTAGATATGGAACAGAAGGTGGTAAAAATATGAAAAATATTCAATAATTTCACGTTTTGCTGTTAACCATTATCCTTAGAATTTTCATTTGGTTTAAATAATGGTCACAAGAGGGCAGTTTAAATTTTTTTCTTTTAATTTAATAAATAACATTTTAAAAATTATTTTAAACTCTTAATGTATATGTATTATTATGTAACACTAATAATAATACATTTTAACTTATAGCAGTAATATATATCAACTATAAGTGTTCAGTCAATTTAAAGTATGATATAATTTTACATTTTCAATAAATGTGCCAATACTAAAAACTTAAAAATAATAGTGATAATTATATAGATATTAAATGCTTTTATTGGCTGGGCACTAAAAAGAAATAAAATAATTGTTTCTTTAATCATAATTGAAGTTTTTAGATATAACTTGAAATAAAAGTGTGGGAGGTCCAGAAATTAATTAAGCCAATCCCTTGCCAAAATTCAATTAATGTGATTTATTAGTATCAAATATATTTGATTTACATAATATACAATCAATAAACATACCACATATATAAACTTAATTAATGCAGGCCGGTCATGGTTCAAATGACTGGACTCACTTCCAGCTGTAAGTAATAGCTTGCCTCATGAGTTTGTCCAATGACTCTTCCAGCTGTAATAGACAGCTTGTCTCAAGTCAGCTCTTGTCTTTGCAGCTTCTAGTCCTATCATGGATTTGCCTATAATAGAAAAGTTCACTATTAGCAGTGGTTTCAATTAAGAGTGCATTCTCCAAAAAGGCTGACTATTTATTACCAGATCCCTAACCTTACTGACAGCAATCGGATTCAGAGAGCAATAATTGCCTATTGGCCTATACTAACATTGACTGTGTTTTATCTATCTGTTTGCACATTGGTTAGTGGCAATGAATGCCCAATCCAATCAGATAAGGAAGGAATCTGGACTAGTCCACTTCTGAAGACAAGATGAGATATGATATCCCACTCCCTGTCTAAAATTATCCCTGGAGAGTGTAATCATACAGATTTGCAAGGTAATGTCTTGTTTGCTTTGTTGGTTCTTTTGGTTTGCTGCTGTTCTTGTCTTGTTCGTCATCTTTTCTCAATGTTCTTGTCCCTGGATGTTCATCTGCTTTGCTGCTATTTTTAGTTTGATGGTCATTATCTTTTTTTGACATGCTTGTCCCTGGATGTCTATTTGGTTTAGGAATTGATCTAATTAATTTCTGGACCTCTCATGTTTTTATTTCAAGTTAAATCTAAAAACTCCAATTGCAGTTGTAAAAACAATTATTATTATTATTTTTTTTAGTGCCTAGCTAATAAAAGCACTTAATATAAAAAATTTTTATCTCTTATTTTTCTAGATAATTTTAAATATTATATAATTCTAATTTTAAGTAAAATACATGCAGTATTAAATAATAAATGTTTCATTATTTTTGTGTAAATATTAAATAAATATTTTACTACAGCCAGCCTGCTATAATATTATAAACATAAAGGATTCAACATTTTGCAAGACTAAAATATGTTTTTAAGTTAAGGAATAGATTCTTCAGCTGCCTGTATTGGCCCAAAACACATGTCCCAAAGCATATATATTTATTCAAAGGTAGTAAATTTCATTTTTAATGAATAAAATAAAATTATATCATACGTAATGAATAATATAATATTAGCCATAATATAATTTGTGATTGTGTGGTGTTATAAATTTCACACTTCAAAATAAAATAAATCACTTTTAGATATCTATATAATGTTGCTGCTATACATTATCAAGTAAAATTGATGTTGCTTCTAAAGAATTGGTGAAATAATTGAATGTTGAAATAAGTATCTTGCAAGTGACTAAACTTTTATAGCATGATTTCTAACATCACATGATTATTATCTCTTATACTAGCACATAATTGTTATTAAACAAGGCAAAACTCTCCATACATAGTGCCACCATGTGCCACAAGCCATAAACTAGTCTAGGGATATTGGCTGAGTAGGCACTAGATAGGGATTTTATGCAAGCCTTCTGGCATCAATTGATTACTCTGCTTGGTACAGGGTGGCACTACTGTATGGAGAGTTTTGTCTTGTAGTATGATTTCTACTTTTTATTATATTTTTTCCAAAATATACATTACTTATAGTACTAAAATTGTATATACACATACAGATCAGCTTTAACTTAACAATATTGATTAATTTCTTTTTTTTAAAGTTCTATTATTTATTTTAAATTTAAATATATATATATATTACAGTTACTTTTATAAAGTCTACTTTATAATCACAACTTTTTTCTATTATTTATGCAACACACAGGCCTGGATAGTTTATACAATGATATAGTGGCGGACTAAAGTTTTAGGTCCACGGATCTAGTTAAATGCTGTCACGTCTGATATTTTGAACTTCATGTGACCTTCTAAGCAACAAATTATTGAGTTATTATTTTTTTAATGCGATAAATAAATAGTTAAGTAAAAGTGTGGTTATTAAAGTTACACATTATCAATACATTTAATTAAAATAAATTGGATGTAATCATCCTTCACAATGATAGACTTTCGGCACCCAATATTTTTCTTTATCAATCATTGTTAGTTATAAAACAATATATATGTAATATCTTAATACTCTGTTATTATTAATAATATAAAAACCAAAACAGAGATTAAATGTACTAAATGAAATTAATTAAACCCGGGTATATTTTTGACTGCGCGTGTGTGTCATAATCATGATTGTTCTGTTGAAAACATATATATATATATAAAGCTGATTTTTTTTATCAAAGCGATATTGGTTTATAAATGTAAAATCAATGAAAGTAGCCAAGCTTATTCAACACCAAAAACTTCAATCTGCTGACAAGGCAATGTTTTATTTGCAGAATGGATACTCAGCTTGACAGCGATTGAAGATTCTTACTGTAGAATAGGCATGGGCTACTTAGATATGATATAGATTGTTAAAAGGAGATTGCCTTGACAGCAGTTTGAGATTGTTCATTATTATCTATATTGGGATTGTCTAAGTGTTGACTGGCTTCTAATGGTTATATGTATATGCATGTGCTTGCAATAATAAGAGTCTGTGGATTAGTGATTAGCATATTCATTTGTCGTGCTCATGATAAGGAAATTAAATCCAGGCTGGAATAAAATTTGAAATTCAAGTTTAGGATTTTTTAGATAGCCAAACTATATCCATCCAGTATGGATTAATGAACAAGTCTTTATATATTTTTAGCCAGGGCTAAACAGAAAATAAAAACCATTCTAAAGCTCATTCTTATTTATTTTATTGACTGTTCTTTTATCAAGAAATTGAAGATGCTTTCCTCTGCAAATTCGTATTATCAATTAAAATACAAATGTTATAAAATCATGCTTTTAGGTATAGCCAATATAACTTTTATCAACTGTAATGTTTATAAATTCTTTCTCTTTCTCTCAATTACTTGTCTATACAACTGCTTTTAATATTTCAACCAGAGGACTGGTTTTCATCAGAATATATATTATATAGATATGTGAGTAATCCAGAAAAAAAATAAAAATAGAAAATTATTGTAATCCAGAATAATTTTGTAAGTTTTAACCTGCAATCTTAGAACATAAACGTTACTTGGCTAATCATTGTACTATGAAGTGTTCAAACTCATGTACACATACACACACATATATATATATTAATTCTAATGTTTTCACGGATAAAAGATGTCATATTATTATTACTATTTGCGGGATATTCCGTATAGTGAAAAAGCTAAATGCTGACGTTTCAGTACAATATCAAGTACCTTCCTCAGAGCGTCCTCTTTCTCAAATCATAAGAATGCATGTGAGATTTAAAATCGTTTTTATCGTTTTCTTTCTTCTTATATTTAAATTCTATTGGTTGAGAAGTTTTAAAATTTATTTTCTCTTCCAATAGTTTCTTCCAAATGTTGTTAATCTTCTTTAATTCACACCTTTCATTTATGCTCTTGGGCCTTTTGAAAATCTCTATAGCTTCTCTTAGCAATCTCTGGTCATATTGTTCAATTTTTGCTAAAATATTTGTTTTTTTTTCAAAATTGATATCATGATTTGTTAATTTAATATGAGAATAAATAGCTGATGAATTGGATTTTTGTGTTCTTCCTTTCTAATATTTATTCTACGATTAAATAAATATTAGAAAGGAAGAACACATTCTGGCAGTGAGAGAAAAATCCAATTCATCAGCTATTTATTCTCATATAAAATTAACAAATCATGATATCAATTTTGAAAAAACAAATATTTTAGCAAAAATTGAACAATATGACCAGAGATTGCTAAGAGAAGCTATAGAGATTTTTAAAAGGCCCAAGAGCATAAATGAAAGGTGTGAGTTAAAGAAGATTAACAACATTTGGAAGAAACTATTGGAAGAGAAAATAAATTTTAAAACGTCTCAACCAATAGAATTTAAATATAAGGAGAAAGAAAACGATAAAAACGATTTTAAATCTCACATGCATTCTTATGATTTGAGAAAGAGGACGCTCTGAGGAAGGTACTTGATATTGTACTGAAACGTCAGCATTTAACTTTTTCACTACACGGAATATCCCGCAAATAGTAATAATAATATGACATATATATATATACAGTTTAAGTCAAGTAGATTTTTTTCACAATTGGTTTATATTTTATCTAGCTAGCCATCCACTTATTGCACATTAAATAATTATCTAACTTTTTTTAGATAAAGAAAAAAAACATAAGCCCTAACGACATTGAATTTGTCCATATGAATTTTCAAGCTTGTCATGTTAATGAATCACAAAACTTTTCTTAAAGAGTGTATGGAAATATAAATAAGTCATTTTTTGAATTTACAAAAAAATTTAAACATGGCTGAATTTTTTAATAATGGAATTATTAGCAATTGAGATTAAAATAGATTTTCATTCTCTATTTGGTAGAATAGTGAAATAAATATGGATCTTCTTTAATTAATACGAGATTTAAAGATGAAACATCAGAATGGAAAAAAAAGATTTAAGTATGATTAGTGAATTAAAACTGCAAAAGATAAGTAATACAGAAACTTAAAAAATGATATCAAAATCCTATGAAATCAGTAGATGTTACCTTTTTTATACTATAATAATGGCATTTCTACAGATAGAAAGAGCATATTGATTGTCTTTTAGAATAATAATATAATAATCAGATGACTGTTTAAACAGTATTTTTAATGTTTAATGTTACATCCAATTCCCTGATTCTTGTAAAACTGATCAGAGGGAAGATAGTCTTTGCAATTTTAAAAATAAAACCAGTACAAGTTCTGACAGAAAAGTTCTTAAATAAGATGGCCATATTTTAGCTTCAAAATTATTTGAGTGTTTTGAAAGTATGTGAACTCAATAAAATCATCCACCTGATGTTAAAAATGCTTCTCTTATTTAATATTATAAAAGTAAAAAATAGAAAAAACTTCAGCAATTACTATAAAATATCATTGTCATGACTACAGCACTTTAGTGAAAATATTTTCAAAATTTTTTTTATAAGTTGTTTCAAGTCATGAATGAATTTTGTTACATGGTTTTAGAAAATCAAAAAAGTGTTATAATCATCACATTTGTTGCCAGGCAATGGTAAAAAAAGTACAGTCAACTGAAAGGAATTTGAGTTATTTAATAATCAAAACTGTTTGATACAATATTATTATTTTCTAAAATTTATATGTATGATAACAGATTCTACATGATAAAATGAGATAAAAATCGGAAGCATTTGAAATAAAAATTAGGATAAACAAGTATAAGTCGTAGTTTAAATTTATTTGCCAATCTTTGCTTATAAATTAATTCAAAAAATGGCAGCCGTTTTATGAGATAGTGAATGGAAGTAAAATCTTCAACAACTGTTTAGTTTGGATATTAACAATTTTAAAATGTTAACGATTGTAAAAAAGAAAAACAATTTTAAAATGTTTGAAAAAGTCAAATATATTGATATCTTTACAAAAAAAAAGCAAAATATAGATGTTGAGATGCATAGAATCCATTAGGCTGCAATATTTAGAGTCAGAAAACAGGTTATTTAATCTTTGTAATATAAATGTTTCATCTAAGAAATTATATAAAAAGATCCTATTATATCAAATTCATTCTGTGGAAAGAAGACATTGACATAACTATCTGCTTAAAAAAAAAAATGGAAAAAATTTATTTAAGGACGCTGCCAAGATTCTAAAATTTTTGATGGCGATATCATAAATAACCAATTGATAATTCTTCACTTTGTTGGATGTGATGATAATAATTATATTATTTAAAAAAAAAATTTTTAGTTATAGGATTGTAAACTGAATAAAATTATATTATGTTAAACTTTAAGTATAATTTTTGTAGGATAGCAGACCCCATATGCACTTCAAAAATGATTTTGAATACATTCTAAATTAATTCAATATTGGTTGTTTTCATGTTTTTCCTCATCTATGCACTCTGGCTGCTCCGATGTGCTATTATTTTTGACCAGAGAATACATTCAGTGAATCAAAAACTATTGGACCTAACTCGCTCTCTCAAAACCAGAGATACCAAACTAGCCCCACCTCCACTCCTCACAGATACTTAGGCAATCCTCCAACTCCCATCCTCTAAGCCTCTGTCACAGGACTCAACCATTTAAATGTTTGTGACCCATGTGGTCGCTCACTCAATGAAGATGTGCACTTCGGACTTGCAACCAAAGACTTTTCTTGGCCTGGACTACACACCCTTTCCACTTCCCATTCTCTTTTTATATGTATCATTCCCCTCTCACCGTGCTGCTCCTGAATTTTCATTTTACCATATAATGACTCCTTTGTAAACCTTTTTCTAACTATATTTATATCTGTTTTTTGATGAATAAACTTTCATCACTGAGAAAGAAAAAAAGATGAATATAATGTACTATAGTTAGGCAGAATATTGAAATTGCAAGTCCAAACTTTAAAAAAAAAGCTTTGTAAAATGTCAAATAATGTATTGTAGTGCTATAGAAAACTCATCTCCAATTTCCGTTTTTCCACATTTTTTTCTATCCCTTTTTTTTTGACAAATTATAATGGCCATATATTGTTTATAATCCAGAAATTCTGTCAGATAGAAAATCATTTATTCAACTAGTCATTCAGTATCAGTAATAAACAAATAAAGAAGATATAAATTTAAAAAAGAAGCAAATTTTCATCAATTGCAATCGACTAGCCTGATATCAACGCTTTGCTTCTATAATATTCTTCATCATACGTGACATAATGTTGTAGAACTTTTGTTCTTAAATGAATTATTTAACGCTATTATTTAATTTTATTAGTTTCAAAATGATTTTAAAATTATTTAAATTACAACGTCACTTTTTAAATAGTATAATAAACCTTAAATAATGATTAAAAAATATAAATTTTAGTCTATAAAAATAATTAAAAAAATAGTTTTGTAAAATAATAATTTAATAACTATAGTATATTAATTACTACTTTTTTTTAAAAAAAATTCCTTTCTTTTTTTTTCTTCTAATTTTTTTCTTTTAATTATTTGTTTTCTCCATCTATTCTTTCTCTTCTTTTTCTTTTTTAAAAACTATTAAATTAAATAAGCTAATATATATATAACGTAAGTGTAAATTGGATGCAAATTAAATTATTTGCCTTAAAGCCGGATAGAATTTACACACACACACACAAAAAAAAAAAACCCTTGATAACCATTGGTGATATTTCTCTATTACTAATTGATTTTTTAATACAGTTTAATTAATATGTAAATTATAAATAAAATAAAATACTTGTATTAATTATTATACGATTAAGCCAATGAACATCACATGATCATCATTTCTTATGCTTGCTTATAACTGTTGTTAAAACAGGCAAAATTCATTATACGTATTTCCACACACAGTGCTCCTCACTGATGAAGGCCACAAGCCAGAAACTAGTCTGGGGATATTGGATGAGTAGGCACTAGATGGGGATTTTATGCACAAGCCTTCTGACATACAGTGATTACTCTAGCTTGCTGAGTGTGGCAATACGTATAGTGAGTTTTGTCTGTTTTATTATATGATTAATGTTTAAAAAAGTTAACACCCTGTTATATTTTTATTTATTTCTTTTATAGGCAATGAAATGGATATCTCAGACAGAGAATCTATGTGGCCTAACCAGACAACAGTTTGGCAGGAAAAATACCTGAAAAAAGGTAAGTTGTGTAAGCAACCTCATCAAATATTAACTAAAATTATTTTATATTATTTTTTAAAATTGTTTTTATATCTAAAATGTTTGGAAATTTATTATTAATACTTATTTTGTAATATTAGGTTTTATTCTAAAATATCTTCAAAATTGTTATTATTTAATTGCATTTTAAAATAAACAGTGTTTACTTTTATAAATAAAAAGAAAAAAATGTTACTTGTTGCAATACTAACATTTACATATTTTTCAAAAATAGTTGCTACTAAATTATTTCATTTTAAAAATAGTGAAGTAAAAAAGTTCAAATATCTCTTATAAATATAAATAAAATTATAGGTTTAAAAAAAGGAGCCAATAGTGATCTCTGTTTTAGTTACAGATAGATGCTATATTCAAAGTCATCTGTTACCTGTTTTATTACTGTAAAATTGACTCTTATTCAGATTTAAAAAAAGCTTGTATTGCATCTATGCAATTGTTATTTGTTATATTTATAAAACTATCGAAGCGGAAATTTCAAAACACTAAAGTTTTAAGTTCAATCCATTATGTTTATTTTAAAACCAAATTTTATTAATTAAATTACTAAAATAGACAAAAAAAATGTAGAAACTTTAGAAATAGCTGATATAAAACTAAGTATTATAAGATTCTTTAAAACATTAAGTTCATTTTTTTTTTTAATTTTTACTTTTGTAATTTCACAATCATAGCAAGTTATTTTTAACGTTAGTATCTCAAATTTATGGTTTCAGCCTAAAGTAGATCAGGTTACTAGACAACAGAGTACTATTATCAAACTAAAATATGATCACCATCGTTGTTGGGGCTTGCTATTTCTCCCCACAATCAAAACAATATCGTGCCACTCATAAGAACAGTCTTCATTGTTTGAGTAATATGTAGTCTTTTAGTATTCTTTATTATAAAAGTTTCAGTTTTACTTTTTTAGATATCAGTTGCAAGATATTTTGTTAAATACACTTTGTAAGAATTTTTTTTTACAGATTGCAATATTTTTTATCATGTTAAAGCTGCATGCTTTTTCTCTTTTTTTTATTACCTTATCACTCCTTAAATAGATTGACTAAATTGTATATAGAGGTTTACATTTTTCATTTGTATATAGTATATATAATTTCACAACTGTTTCAAGTCACTTTCTTATTTTGTTTTCAAGATACTCATAGTGAATCCCTTTTATTTAGCTCTACTGAGAAAATTACTAAACTTCACTCCATATATTGTGCAGCTGTTATTATTGTATGATTATTCATATAGTAAATCGATATAGTACTATGCATCAACAAGCATTATCTAACCAGAATAGTTACTGACTTTTTCTGATAGTTGCTAATTGATATATTAGTTGAGTTTTTTTGAAATGCAAGAAGAATGTGTGTGAATGATTATTTAAGATATTTACAATCATGTTAAATAAAACTAAATTGTGACCCCTATTCCAAAGGCTGTAAATTCACCAGGAAAGGCAAAAATTGATGACTGAAAATCGAGAGTGCTAAGAATTTTCTGAAGACACAAACTGCCATTTGAATATGACCATTTATTTAGATATTTACAATTACAGATCACTTTCATGTGAAAGAAGATTGCTCAAATTGGAAAACAAATTATCTAATATTTAGTGAAACATAATTGGACTTAGTAAAATTGGAAGAAAAAATAAAAAAAACAATTGATTTAAAAAGTAAACATGTATTTTACTACCAAGGAACCAGTACTGGAAGCACAAGTGGAGTGGGATTCATTATATATAAAAAAGAACAACATTGTAGAGATTGGTGATATATCAGGTAATGTGGCAAAATTAATTATTCATAATTAATAGATAATACCTAAGGCATATAATTTAAGGGTATACGCCAACAAATTCTCATTGTGATAAAGAAGTTGAGAATCTTTTAAATAGATATACAAAATACTTTTGATGAAACAATATTCTAAAACTATCATAGTAGATTTTAATGCCAGCAATGATATATGATTTAAATATAAAAGAGCCATGATTAATTTGTTTATGGTAATAAAAATGAAAGATGATACAAACTTCTGGAGTTTGCAAGGGAAAAAATTGTATAAAATTATTTTTTTTCTTTAAAAAAAATGTTAATGGAAAAATATGAAAACATCCAAATGAAGATAAGACATAATTGGATTGACTAACAGAAAATATTATTTCAAGATTGTAATGTTCTCTTAATACATTCTACACACAAAGAAGATCATTTATTAGTAAAGTGTAAGATATGAGTTAATGAAAAATTAGAGAGACCATATCTATTAAGAAAAAACGTAATAAAAGGGTGACATTTGGTAACATTCAGAAACACTCAAATAAATTTAAATTAGAATTTATAAATCGTTTTAAAATTTTAACAGATTTTGAAGATAGTTGGACTTGAATAAAATCAATAAGAAAATAATCGGTACACTGTTAAGAACTGCAAGAAAAATATTTGGTGCAAAAAACAACAATTTACCAATGTTTTTTCTACTGAGACAAGACAATATATGAAGAAAAACAGGATATGAAATTTTTTTAAAAATAGTTCTTTAAAAAAAATTAAAATTCTAGAATTTTATAAAATATTACAAAGAAAAGCTAACAAGGATAATAAAAGAAAATTGAAGTCTCAAAATGTAAAACAATATCTTGCTAGAAAAATTATTTATGCAATAAAAAAAGATGGAACTATTATGAAAATGAGACATGACATCATGAATTGTGTGGAACAATTTTCTAAAGAATTGGGTAGTAATAAAGAGCAAAGAAACAAAGTATATTCTATAGTTATTACATCTTCTGAATTGTTCACATTTTAAAGAAAGAAATGAGATATGCAGTTTAAATCTATGAAAAAAATAATAAAGAAAAACCCTGAAATAATGGGATAATAATCAATATTTTAAGAGAAGTATGTGAAGAAATAGATAAATATAAAATGATAAAAATATGTCAGATGATTGAAAGGAAGCAGTACTAATATTAATATTTAAGAAAAGTGATAAGAAAAATATTAGAAAATACTATGTTATATACAAAATCTTTATCAACTAAAAGAACAACCTGGATCTAAAAATGATTTTAGCAGAATGGATCATATCCAAGTATTAAGAGAAGTTATAGGAAAAAAAATCAATTTATATTAGTTGTCATTATGCTTTGAATTTGTAGGTTATAAAAGGCCATTTGATTCTATAAGCACTTCATAGTGATTAATACATTGAATCATCAAGATACAGACCTGAATTTTGTCATATTCTGAAAAATATTTATCAAAGTCAAGCATTGGTAGCCGAGAGGTCAGCGCAGCCACTTTGCAAGCAAGCAGTTGCTTGCAGACGGTTGTCACAGGTTCGCTTCCTGGCTGATGCTTTGACATATGGAAAAAAAGTGCAATAGCAACTATCAGCCTACATTGTAATACTAAGAAAATTAACATTAAGACGGGTCTCCAAAACTTTATATATCAGTTTTACAAAAATTATTTTTTGGTTTAAAATGTGAAGCTGATTGAATAAAAATAAATGAAAATTGTAGATAAAAGAAAAAGAGTAGAACTAAAGATAAGTGTAAAAAAGACTAAAATAGTGTTCAATTGACTTTCTCAAAAGAAAAAACTAAAAATTAATAATCATGATTTAAAAGTTAATAAGTACAAATGCCTAGATCAGATTATTAATATAGATAGAAGAACAATGAATAAAGTTATTTATAAAATTAAACTTGGATGGAATGCTTTTAATAGAAATAACCTAATATTTTAATATGCCTATGTGTTATAATGAGTAAGTTTTGCCATTTCTTATTTGTGGATCTCAGACTTGGACATTTAACAAAAAAGCTATATAGAGACTTAAAAGTTCTCAGCAAAGTATGGAGAGATGTATGTTGAAAGTAAAAAAAAAAGAGATAGAAAATGAATTAAATAAGTAAGAAAACAAAGAGGTATCACTGATATCATAAAAGAATTAAGAAATTGAAATGGGGTTGGGTTTGACCTATTTCTAGAAAAGATGATAATAGATAGGCAAATAAAATTTTAAATTGGACTTCAAGAGATTTAAAAAACATAGAAAGAAACAGCATCAGTTGGGTGGATGAAATAAGATAGTTTGCTGGTGTGTTATGGAAAAAGAAGGCTAAAGATTTGAGAAACTGGTTTAAAGTTGGGGAGACTTTCATCTTGAAGTGGATGGATAATGGTTGAAAAATGATGATGATCCCCCATTGCTTTATTACCTATAAGTTTCTATCCAATCCATTTTATTCTGAGCTTATATTACAAATGAATAAAAGTAATAAAAACATAATGGAGTTTCTTGGTGGAATATTAAAAAAATATTCCAGCTTAAAAGTTACAGGAATGAAAATACTAAAGAAATTTTACTGAAGTGGAATTTTCAAAGATAGTTGCCTACATTTAATAGTTTTAATTACAGTGGACACTTTTAAGATGTTAGTTAATTAAAAAACCATCCAAAAGCTGTAGCATTACGTATCAACCAAAAAGAAAAGGTTAATATTCTTGTATGCTATTTTATTGAAATAATTCTGTAATATAATATATAATTGCATTTATATTTGAATTTTTACAAAAAATAACACATTGTATTAAATATATTGATATTTTTTATTATTTATATATTAGTTTAATAAGAAAAAAATTGAGTACAAGAATTGAATACTGGAATATATTTGTATATGTTTATGGCATTCTAACATTAAACATGTCTATAGGCTACTGACTTATATACGTATGGGAAGCGAAAGTTTATTTATTTTACTTATTCATATCAGGGGAAGAATACAGTAATTTTTACCAGATTACGATTATAATAGGCACTAATTTCTGTTACTTAAAATTTAAATAACATTACACAAGCTCCAATCTTAAAATTGCAACTATAGAAATATTTTCCTCATATGAATATTATTTATTAATTGTCCTAATAAATTAAATTGTCTACTTAAAAAAACAGTGTTTGTAAATAGATTAATGCATGCTCTTTCTTTTTATTGAATAATGGTGTTATAAAAGTGCTTTGTGAATTTTTATAATCTAAACATTTAGTTTTACATCAAATTGTACTTCAAATATGACATAAGCTGATATTGCTTAATAATTGAATGTATCAAAGATAGATAGTTAATTAGAGACTGTTTACAATTATCGACAACCAAGCTATTTTTATTTATTGATACTTGGACAGAAATAATATAATTATAATTATGTGGGTTTTTTTTTTTTTTTGCAAATAGAATTTAATATTATCAAACTCACCCATCTTTTCTTCCAAAGCGTAAGCTTGTGGTTAAAACCTGTAGAGGTCCCTAATATCGCATTTTACACGCATATTTTTGAGGTTACAGCCTCAGTAAATATTACTTACTTAATCAATGTGCGTTTAAATAAATTTATAATTACAACTATATGATTATAAGATATAGGTTTAAATATTCATACTATTAAATGTATTGATTTCATTTATTAAAGAAAAAAATGATTCTAATCAAGGGTGAGAGTAGATAAAGATATATTTCAACTACCTAAGGGGGTATTTTTTCTTTTTAGTTATACAGTATTTGCCATACTCACTAGCACTTATATTATTATTATTCACTAGTCCCAAAGGACTTATGGATACTTTTTTCTTCATGTGCACTTATGGAGAATTTGTTTAATATTATGGATTATTTGATTGTTCATTTAGCTATGAGACTTAGTTTTTTTTTTTTCAACAACACTTTGACCTTACATTTTAGTGTTTAGTCAGAAATGTCGATTGAATAAAATAGTGATTCATTTAATGTTGTTTTAATAATATTAAAATGGATCATGTTATGTATGCCCGATATACCTGATAATGAACAAAAGTACCATTTTATCTGAGTTTTAAGTATGTGATGTTCGATCCGAATAAGTCCTATTTGCTATGTATAATTCATTTTTAAATTAAGTTAAATCTACAGCCAAGGTATTTCGTTAAAAGTATTAAATTATAACGTATATAAAGTTTAAAGAAAAATAAATCGTAGTTTTACTATTTGTAATTAATTAGATAAATTGGAATTCCAACAGTGAAAGATAAAGTTTACTTAAAAGTAAAATGTGTTAGTTTTTTTTCTTTCAATAATTATAAATATAATAATGTGTGTACTTTTGAAACTGGATTTTTCAATTCATTATTCACAATTTAAACCTCCTGCTCTGAAATTTAAATCTCCTTCTCGAGCGTTTAGAATAACATTGCCGAATGAAATATGCATTTTATTTTGCCTAGATTGCATTTCTTAGGGTTTAATTTTTATCAATTATTTCAATATTTGATTTTATCAAGATTTTTACTTTGTGTCATTTTTTTAAAAATCGAAACAATTTGTTCATAATTAATATAATGTTTTGATAATAAGAATATGAAATACAAATATATTGGTATATTAATAAATGTTGTAGACTAACTATTTGGGTAAAGTACGCTACGGCTAAAATTTTAATCAATGCAGTTTTTGTTTATTAGAATATCTCTCAATAACAAAAATCCCACAGCAAGTGCAAATTGATTAGTTTATCTTGGATATTTACTTGAACTAATAGCACTCGAGATTTAATCCAGGGTACAAAAATAATAAGCACTTCAATGAGATAATTATGAAACTCCTTTATAGATTAAATGGCTACTGGCATGTTTTCTATCTCTCGGTGATTCTACTCGAGATCTACTTCAGCAACGTTATGCAACCAGGATAGCGAGTGAAAAGTGCCAGGCAGGTCATCAGATTAATCACAAAGATTGAATTACAGATTTGCACTTATTTGCATGGTTAATTAATGCTAATATCTTAGATAAACACTGCTGTGACATTCTGCTGATCAGTCAGCAGTGACGAAGTGGAAGATAGTATTAAAGTTTAGTTGAAGCAGACATGTTTATGTATTTATTTAACTTTTATGAAGTTTTATATATATATTATTTTATATTTTTACAAATATCATATATGTAGATGTGTGGAATTTATGTATGGAATTAGCACAGTTTATATATATAAATCAATGACGGTTTCGTGATGTAGTAGTAACGCATTCACTTGCCACTCCAATGTCGGAGGTTCAAATCCAGGATGAGTAAAACTATAAATTTTTTTTATTAATTACATTTATGCTTTAAATGTTTTTTTCAGTCAGAAGAACATTATTAATGTAGTTTGCCCATCCAATATTCATCTGTAAATTAATATCTAATCATTCTTTGTCAAAGGGTGAACAAAAATGGAAATTCACTCAAATTCTCACTACTCCGCAAGTCTAGTAAATTTCACTATTTTTTTTATAGAGGGGGGGAGTGTTCAATAAATCTTTGTCTTGAAGTAAACTATTTAAATATTATTTAACTTATATATGTATATATGGGGATGAATAAAATAGTTAGATTTATCCACAATATACATAAATTTGACAGAAAAAATTGAAAATATTTGTATTAATCATGAATCAAGCGTAGAAAACACAAGCAAAATGAAGGTTACTGAAGTAGAGAAAAAATATTATTGATATCAAAGGTAGATTAAATGAAAGTTAAAGCATTCATGCAATGCTTGATTATATCACGTCATTCACTCTCTGAAAGATCAAAGACAAGCAGTTGTTGCACAACTCTTAAAATAGTCTTTGATGAAATCGTGGATTAAAATGACTATTCAAGTAAATTGACATAGATCAAACAAATTATGAAATATAGTCTTTATGTCAGAAAAAGGACAGTAGAAAAAAGATTAGATTACTTATTTATTACTTGCATGAAGCACCATTTTCATGGTATAACTTTATCATATTCCTATCATCATCATTCATTATTTCATTCATTACCAATCCTCTGCAGGATGAAGATCTCTCCAAGTTTAATTCAATTTACCCAATATCTATCTTATTACTTTTACAAAACATCAGATTTAATTTAAGATATTGCATCCCCATTTATTGTCATTTCTCTTAGTAAAATATCCAACTTGGATTTATTTAATTTTATATTGTAGAGTTGTAATTATATTTTATTGAGTGCACAGGAAGTAGATGGAAATACTTTAAGACAGGTTAAAACCTGTATCAAATGCACCTTGAAATATTTATAAATAGTCAAGCAAATATCATTTTGTCATAGAGGGACTTCACACAAACCACAACACAAGATAGAGACTTTTATAAACATAAGAGCGTCTGTCTTAACTTTAAGATAAATTTCTACTTGTATAGGCCAATCTGAAGTATTCTGATTTGGGAGCATAAAATTGTTGTTCTCATAACTATTTAAATCCACTATTAATCTTCACAAAGGTTAATTGATTAAGGAAACCATGGATTTAAACAGTGAAGAAAACAACAACTTCAGGTTCCCAAATCAGGATGCTACAGATTGGCCTATATGAGTAGAAATTTAGGTTAAACATATGGCTGCCACTCTTATCTTTATAAAAGTCGCTATGCTATCTTGTGTTATGGTTTGTGTGAGATCCCTCTATTGGCAAAATGATATTTGCTTGACTATTTATAAATATTTCAAGGCACATTTGATACAGGTTTTAGCCTGTCTTAAAGTATTTAACTTTATATTGTTTTTCTGTTCACCACATATTAAAAAATCTTTTTTAGATACATAAACATATTTCCTTTTAATATTAGATTATTTCTACTGAAAACATTCCATCCAAGTTTAATTCTATGATTAATTTCATTCATTATGTTTTCAATCTATATTGAAAAACCTAGTAATTAATATCGAATTCGTAATTACCAATCCTTTTCTTTTTTTGAAAAAATTCATTGAACTTTATATTTTCTAAAGATTTGAAGCATTATTTGCCAAAAAAAAAAAAAAAATAATAAAATAAACAAAAACAATAAAAACAAAAAAAACAACAACAAACAAATCACACCATCTTCTAAATCTAGATGGATTAAAGTTCTTCATGTATTTTTATTTCGTTAATTTTTCATTTTAATCCATAAAATATTTTTTGTAAAGTGCTGTAAATTTTTTTTGATATATGGAATTATTTTGTTGTACTCTTTTCCATATGGGTTTATCTTATTAAAACAGGCAAATTCTCCATACAGTGATGTTTAGTGGGTTTATCTCCTTAGTGTCACCTTAATCATAGCTGTTGTATTTTTATAAATATTTTTCAGATATATTTCAGATTTATATTTTTTATGATTCAAAACGTTAATGATCATAGAATTGCTTATAGAAGCAAATGTCTGCTTATAATCCATAAAACCAAAGCATAATCGCAACTCATATTTATTAGTACTTTTTTTTTTTATAAATTCTTTTAAGACTTGGATGTGAACCACTATGGCATGGTTAATACGTTTTCAGAATAATTTTTGTCTCTGTAGTTATGCATTAACACATCGCATTTCACTAATAGATGATTACTTCATGTGTTGAATCTATTTAGCTCATTAAGGTCTTCAATAACATATTTTCTGCTAGTCAAAATATAATCCAATTCTGATAGCGTTTCTTTGGATGATTTCATGTTTATTATTTTTGTCAAAAAAAAAAAAAGTAATATTATGCCGTTTTTTTTATAAAATTTACAAGTATGAGTCCCATATCATTTCTATCTCCTTTATTGCTTTTTCATTTTCCAATAGTTTATTAATTGTATCATTAAAGTCTTCTAATTTTAAAATGTTTAGTCTGATCAAAAGCATTTTGTATATTCATATGAAACTCTCATATTTCTTCATTACAATATGAACTCACTAGGCATAAACCTGAATTATCTGCATTTGGTATCTTCTATTAATTTGAATAACTAATCTTGCCACTCTGGTAATATACCACCAGTATTTACATCTGTGTTCTTTCAATTTTATTTATAATAAATCCCATTCCATTTGTCTTTATAATAAAGTACATGTCCATTTTTTAATCAATTGTCTCTTCACCTTTTTTCTAACTTTACAAAGTAAAACAATACCCCATTTAATATTAGATAGTGCTTAAATAAAAGATTATCATCAAATAACCAGCCAAATTTGCAATCATAAAATCTTAACATCTTTTCTCTTCATTCACCAGCTATTGTCGTGACTGAAAACTTTACAGTCTTCTGAAAATAAGGTCCACAATTATTTTTGTTTGTCATGGTTGTAATATCTATAAAAAGATCATTCACACATATGTTTATGTTGTTTTAAAAAAAAAACTCAACTGATATTTCAGTTAAAAACCATTAGACAATTGACAAGAAAAACTATGATGTTCCCTGTTTTTAAACTCAGAGGTAACATTTACTACCTTGGCTGATGCATTTTATTAATTAAACAGGCCACATGAATTGTATACTATATAAATAATCACATGGTAATAAACAGTTGCAATAACAAAAACATAAGGAGTGGGGATTAGGAATTTGCCTGCCTTCTATCTTTAAAACTTCAAATATGAATCGAAGTGTTTCTTTCTGCAGCCAATACTCCTAATGATTAATGATTTTTTGAAAAATTAAAAAAAATATTGCCATTTGTCATATTTTTGTTGGTATAAATTATTTCAATTTTATTAATAGACCTCTGTTATGAAATAATAAAAATTTGATTTAATGTAACCCTTCTTTGATCTTTGGCATTTTACTTAGTACAAATTTTTAAATAAAGTCAATAAGTATGGGGGGGGGGGGTAGAATCTGAAGTTGGAAATTTAAGTCTTTGCTATCTGAACAATGGTTTTAAAATAAGTAATAACTTTCATTTTTTAAACATGAAGTTTGTGGTGATGGAATTTACAAATAATAATCAGCTGTAGACACTTAACGAATGTTTTCATAATTATTATATATATGCTCTTTTCTGATAGAATTATCTGATTATTATGTAAAAGAATAGCAAAACAGTTTTAAATACCCCAATTATACAACAAAGATTTTTTTAGCAATTTTTTTTATTTCACTCCAGTATCTGTCATTTCTTGTACTTATAGTCTATTTAAAATTATAAATAAGGATAGGAAATACATATCCACTTTTCTGATCTATTTTTAGTATTGTCTTGAACTACAGATATTTTAATAGGTTCGTTTAAGCATGATGGTTGTGATCATGTGACCCATATATATACATCGGAAGATGCTGCACTAATTAATATAGCTTCCGAATATTAGCTTTGAGTCTTATATAATTATCAATGCTGTAAAGTCTATCGTTTTATATATATATCACTATTAACAAACATTCATAAAAAAAGATGTGATCATATGTATATATGTATGTTCATATACTTTCAAGCTCCTCTTAATATAAACCGAGCACTGATATATATATATATATATATATGGCGGTGATCTGGACCAAGTGATGGATGCTGGTTTAGCATGAAATATGTATATTGGAAACCATTCATTTTTTTCACATGTGTGTGGTCATGTTATCGGTTGTATGAGATAGAGTGGATGGCTGAAGGAGCTTGAAAGTCTGTGTTCAAATCCTTTATATTACATCTGGACTCTAGGTATATAAAATATACTTGTATTTAAAACATTATATGTATATTTCTTTGGGTAATCTGTATTTATTATAGAAAGTGTCTAACTATCTGATATTAGGCAACGAGCAAATTTAAAAAAATAAAACTAAGCAGTTCACGTGAACATAAAAATTTCTATACTTTTTTGTCTTAAAAAGTATTAATTGTGACTCGACTACTGCATTAAACCATATAGGAAAATGTGTGAAAAGATATTTGATTCTATAAGCTGTTGGAATTAAGCCTTGAATTATTATCACATAGAAAACTAGGATATTATCAAATTCTAAAAACATATTTACAAAAGTATAATAACAATCATTAGACTAATATAGTGAGAACATTTTTTTTTTTTTGCAAGAGTAAATTTAAGATTATTCCATTTCTCTGAAATGTTATATAGCGGTTTTATCGAAAGTATTTTGGGGATTAAAGTGGGAAATAGTAAAAGCAAAAATAAAATGAAATTACTTAAGTATTTTAAATATTTTGATGCAGAAAATTTTACAGTAATTATCTGAAAACAAAGAAGAGAGGATTTAAAAAAAAATGGTAGTAATGAATTAATGGAGATTATTAAGTATAAATACTTTAATCAAATTATTAAAACAAACAGAAACATAACAATTCATAGAATGACACTTTGATAGATAATTTTGATAAAAAAATACTACGAGAAATGCATCTTAGTGTTTAAAATTTATTTTTTGAAAATAAAAATGATTTGCTATTGCTTAATCCATGACAAATACAGAGAATACCTAATAAAGAGCAATACAGAGTTTCAGAATCTATTTTTAAAAATACTTTAGAAGATGACTTTGGGATTAACAAGGAGGATCAAAAGCAAAATATATGGGTAAAATTACAAACTGATACCCAGGCATCATTGAGAGAATTAAGATTAAAATGTGTCTCAGTAAAATATATTGCTAAAAATCATGATATCATATAGAAAAAAATCTATGAATCCAGGAGTTGGATTAAACCCAGAGAGACTTCTATTCGCAATGGACTGTCGTAGTCGAAAATGATGGTGATGATGATATATTACTATAAATAACTACTGCTAGAGAAGAGTTTTTCCAATGTTTGTCAAAAAATATTTTGAGATTTTTCTTTATCAAGTTAACTTTTTGATCTTATCAATGCGTCTCATGTTAGTTCTTTTATTAAGACTCGTAATTTTCGATAAGACTTGATTATTATCTCCTCCACCCCTCTCTCCCTTTCATTTATATATATATACGTACATACTGTAAACATATAAGTTGCATTTGATCATATTTTCAACGCTTATTATCATGCAAGACTTATTACATTCTTGAATTTTCAATTATTTTTTGCATAAAAGTGAAGCTACTTATATTGATAGCATAATAATGCACCTGTTTAAAAACAATCTTTTATCCTAAAAAAAAAGCTCAAATCAAGTTATGCCTGGTCTACTTTCTTAATGAAAGACTATAAAGAACAGCTGTATCTTTTACAATTATTCTATTGTCTCAAAAAAAATATTAGAAAGCTTCCTTCCACATTAATTTAATATAATCGAATTGATTTTCAAAATATATTATTAGAGAATTTTTTTAACTTAGAGTATGATGTTGATATCATTTAAACATTCAAGAAAAAAAATGTAATTACATCTTGTCTGTTAAAAATGTGTGTGCAAAAGAGTATATCTATATATTATTTAAGTGTTCAAGCATATACTTCACTGGCATGCAATTAAGTCCTTATTAACTATTTTAATAAATAGAGTCTGCCTGATTGTATTAAAATAGAATATTAATTTGAGATTCTGTTGGACGGTTTTCAATTTAAAAATGTATTTATATGTGTAATACGTAAGTACATCGCTATATAAAAGCAAATTGATCTCAAACATGCAACCCAAAAAACGATTATCATCAATGACCCCCCCCCCCGTCTAAAGATAAAAATAAAAACAAGTTTGTTTGCATTCTTAGACTTATTTGAAAATCTTTTTTAAAAAATTAAACTGGAAATTTTTTATTTTAACTTCTATTGCTTTCGTATTATTAATGCAAAACATTAATATATATAGTTGAGTATTTTCAATAGATAAAACGTATTGACAAATTTCTTTTCTTTTTCCATTTATAGACATCATTCTGAGTTTATCTCTCCAAGTATTTCAATAATATATTCGATCATTGGTAACTTATTTTTGCGATAAAATAATTAAAAAGTAACTATAGAACTTGTAATCTCAAAAATGTTTCACAATTATTTATTCTCTTGCTCGAAAATAGTGGAATTCAGAAAACACTATTCTAATATTTTTTTTTAATTTATCAAAGTTATAGACTATTATTCTAATTATTAGATGGGACGTCGAACTCCGATAATGCGCTATTACTTTAAATATTGTAAGAGTTTAAAAAACTTAAATGAATCACTTAAGTTTAGAGTGCATTTCTATAAATACACCAACTTTTACTGATCATGTTTAATAAAAATTAAAATATATTTGTCACATTCAATTTCTAATGTTTCCATTTTGCAGTTATTTAATTAAGTTTTTTTTCATTTGATTGGAGCATAGACTTATACTTATGCAAATAATTTATTCATAACGAATATTGATATTAAAATAGGCAAAACTCTCCATATAGTAGTGCCATTCAGAGCAAGCTAGAGTAATCAATGGATGCCAGAAGGCTTGTGCATAAAATCCCTGTCTAGTGCCTACTCATCCAATGTACCCAGACTAGTTGCTAGCTTGTGGCTTTTGTCAGTGAGGAGCTTTGAATCTGAGAGCACTGCACCTAGATCTTAGCATCTAAGGCAATCCTCCAGCAGTCATCTTTTATCTCTACTTAACTACAAACTATGAGTCTAAAATTGGAAAATACAATAATATTTTCAATCCAAGCCCATTAGCTTATATAGTCATATAGATCTGAACTCAGTTCAGTATTCATACATTTTGGTGTCTTTGGTTCTTTAATAACCATAGTCACCACTATCCTATTATGCAGGATTGGTATTAAACCACTAAACATCACATGATCATCATTTCTTATGCTTGTTCATAACTGTTATTAAAACAGGCAAAACTCTCTATACAGTATAGGGATTTTATGCACAAGTCTTCTGGCATCTATTGATTACTCTGGATTTCACTGAGTGGCACTACTGTATGGAGAGTTCTGCATGTTTTAATAACAGTTACGAGCAAGCATAGAAAATGGTGATCACGTGAAGTTTAGTAGTTGAATATGGATATTTAAAGCTAATATAATTTTGGTATTTGTTTGCTTATTAATTAATATAGATGGAAATATAATGGATAAAATTAATTATAGAATTAAATTTGAATGATATAACTTAGTATTAAATGTAATTATAGGGGATTTGAACCCAGATTTTTAAGCTCCAGGGATATAAGTGTATCTGTATTTAAATATTAATATTAAATGAAAATACAACTGACTGAAAAGAAAAGTTTTTAATAGATATGTTTTATCAATTTTTGGTTAAAGATCTGAGAGTGGTCAGTTGATGAAAGAGCACTACAGAGTCTTCAAACTACTGAACAAAGTATGGAGAGATGTGATGTATATTGGAAGTATCAAGAAGATATTGAAAGTGGAATATATGGATGAGAGAACAAATTGCAACATTGATTTCATTAAAAGAATTAATGATTAAAATGATGTTAGGCTGGTCATATTGCCAAAAAAGATGAAACGAGATGAATGGTTAAAGTTTAAAATTAAACCCCAAAAGATTGTAAAAGATCCAGATAGAAATTGCATGGGAGATGAATGGATAAGATAAAAAAATTTGCTGGTATGATCAGGAGAAAAGAAACTATGAGTTAAAAAAAAGAGTTAAACTTGGAGGTCTGCAATCTTCAGTAAGCCAATAATTATTTAAAGTGATGTTCAAATGATAAAAAAACTGCACAAATTATTATTTTTTATTTGGCTAAAAATGTATTTTCATTTTAGTCTCTAGAAGGTACATTTGCTAAGTACACAATGATTTGATAACACATGCACATATATCAACAGCTTTTTTTAAAACGGTCTCTGGTAAAAAAAAAAAAAAACTTCACTTCTGCTATGAAAAAAATAACAAGAGATAAAATGGTGCAACAATTATTATTATGAAACATAAAGAACAAACCTGAACGATTGTAAAAAATTATTAGTCTATCAGTAAAGAAGATATTAATTCTCAGTGGTGAGGATTTTTAAGTTTTCTGTTTTTATTTTATCTCTTACTAAAAATAACTAGAGACCAATTTTTTAAAAAACATTTTGATCTGAATTCAAACTTTGGTCACAAGTATGGAAAAGAAGTATTAAACATTATATCACAAGGTTTCTATTTCTGCTAAAACTAGTCTTCTGGGTGAAATATTTAAAGCAGCAATGTAGATAAGAAATTGTCTTTTTTTAAGGCAAAAAAAAATATATCCTCTTGTCAGATTTTATCTTTTTTTGTTGTTGTTTCCAAGGTCTCCTTATGTATATACTTCAAGAATAATTAAAAAATTGGAACTTTTTGAATAGAATTTTAAATTATAAAGTTGAAATTAAAAAAAAAAAATTACATGTTCAAAAGTTAAGTCATATTTTCTAAATCAAAACAAATAGCTTATAAAGTTTTAAAAATGGTTTTTTAAAAGTCTGAGTTTTAAAAATTACCAATTACAGAATTTCTATAGTTGAAAAAAAAAGGAACTATTTATCTTAAAAAATATTATATGTATAATGAAAATAAATTAAATTCTCTATGTAATCTGTAAATAACAAAAGCTGAGTGTCATTCAGTGTAGCGAACTAGATTCATGGTAATCAACTGTTAGAAAATCAGAAAACGTTAATGACTAAAATTTCAGAACATTTTCAATTGTGTACTACTAAATCTTAGATCCAACGTACTAAAATTAACAATAGGTTAAACCACCTTAATTTTTATTATTTTTTATTATTTCACACAATAATAGTATTCTGAAAGTAACAATCATACCCAAACTTTTTTACATGACAAAAAAAAAAATAGAATTTTATTAAAGATTAGATTTAGATGTTTTATACGGACAAATTTGTTGTTTAAGACCAATAAATTATCTTTAGTTTCATCATAGTAAATGGTAAACAATTTGATCTCTTACATGCATTAAAATGCACAATTGAACGGTCTGATTTATGCATATCCTTAGTATTATTTACCATATATTTAAAAATAAAACAATATAAGCCCTGTAATAATATCTTTGGAAACATTTTTTTTTTTCAATTTTAAATACAATTCAGAAATGTAAGACAAAGAAATTCATTTGCTATTAATTTTAATCTCACTGTTATTAAACAGTTTTTAAATGTCTATAGGACAAAATCTTACTATAACCTATCTTTAATAAATATTTACTAGAATTTCTATGATGAAAAAAAAAAAATCCTAAAAGCTTATAATGTCATTTAAAGGAATTTTAAAACATATACAAATACTTCATTAATATATCTTCTATGTGTATCATTACAATTTCCATCCAATATTAGAATAATATAATCATCAGTCTCTGACATCATCAAATTGCAAACAAGTTCACTACAAACAAATCTATTGACAAACTCTCCTTCATTGAAAGAATTAATTTTAATTTGAAAATTCATTTTAATATATCAACAATAACTTCTGTTTAATGTTTACTTACGCTATGTGTCAAGCACAGCTTTTAATAATGTAAACGAGACCATAATATACAATGTATATACAAACGAGACTATAATATAGATATAAACTGTTTTACCTGAATTTAAAAATAGACTTAATAACAAGTTTACTAACGCCCTGTATTTTCTATAACTATTTCGCTACTAATTGAGGTCTTTATGATAATAGCAATCTCCAAAATTAATTATTAATCTAAGAAGAAACATTTTCTTATCCAGTTTAATGGCTACAAATAAACACGGACTATTATAGATGAAGAATAAATTATCAGATATTATTTTTTATGTGTTATATATATATATTATCTAATGAGCTTGCCAATAGCTCTTAACAAGCTTTTCAGAATCCAATCGGTGCTAGGATATTCAAGCATTAGATTTAAAACACCAGATCAAGCCCTGCACTTTGTCTAATGGTTAACTATTAAATAAAAAATCTGAAATTTTCAGACATTCATATGTCTTCAAATCTAGCTATCTAACTTAAATAGACATATGGGATTGAACTAAGTTCAGATACACCATATGTTAATAGCTTTAGCAATATAAAATTGCCAAAGCCTTAATAGTAAAAAAATATAATTAGCACCTTACTGAGGAAGCCAGAAGCAGAAACCAGTCTGGGGGTGGGGATATTCTGAAAAGCTTGTTAAGAGCTATGACTTGATTTCTTTGCAATTATATTTTTTAATATTAAGGCTTTGGCAATTTTATATTGCTAAAGTTATTAATATATGGTATATTGGAACTTACTTCAGTCCCATATGACTATTTAAGTTAGATAGCTGGATTTCAAGACATATGGATGTCTGAAAATTTTAGATTTTCTATTTAATACGTTACCATTAGATAAAGTGCTGGGATTGACCTGGTATTTTAAATCTAATGCTTGAATATTTTAGCACCTCACTGAGAAAGCCAGAAGCAGAAATCAGTCTGGGGTATGGGGATATTCTGAAAAGTTTGTTAAGAGCTATTGACAAGTCATTAGATAACATTTCTAATATAAGCTTGTTAAATTAGGTCATGTGATATAGGATTTGATTTCTTTGCAATTATATATCGAAAGCCATACAAGGAGAAGGGAAAGACTGGTCGCGTTCTTGGTGGCAACAATGTGGAGAAATGCGGTTCAGACGGCTGAGATCGATATTTGCAGAAGAAAGTGCTACTAGTTACCTTCACTTGACTTGTAATTCTCTATTATACATGCAAGTGTTTTTTCATATATATTTTCACATATGTTAAAACTACTTTATACGTTGATAAAATATTCATATTCAATAAAATAATAAATAAATTTCTCAAAGTTATTAATAAAACGTGTACTCTTAGTCATATTCTATTTTAATAATAAAAGTTTTTGCAAATATATTGTTTCTTATTATAAGAACTAACTAGGAGTAATTCAATCTGTTTTAAAACTAAGGCTAGCAATTTTAAATATAAAGTTGATTAATGATTTATTTCAGGGTTATTTAAAATAGAAAAATAAATGCATGAATATTAAGTGTGCTTATGCATTCTAGGATAAAAAAGATTTTATGTACACTATCTTACCCAATAGTTTTATGTTTCAGATAGCATTAATACAATATTGATATATTTAATCCAGATAGATTTTATGTGTAAGTTAATATCTTAAATATGACCTTTATAAAGTGCAGCGACGATGGTTTTTTTTTAATAACGACAAAAGAAACATATTAAAACATTAACAATTACTTTATTACACAATATAAAATAAATGATAAAAAAAAACGAATAATAACAATAAGAAAATTATATAAAACTTCTGATAAATATTACTATTTATTTGCTAAATTTAATTTGAACTTGAGATATGGAAAAGTTGTTATCAGACAGTGCTATGAAGACACTAACATTAAATAGAAATATGTTTATTATTTTTTAAAAAATTATCAATTTAAATACTAAAGGATAATGATTATTATCATAATCATAAAATATAAATGTTTTATAGTCATCCTTAATCAGTTTGTTTCACCTCATTTAATAATGCTGGAGAAGTTTTCAGTCTTTCAAGAGAAGCAAGTACAAATCATTGCTTAGCAGACCTAGATAACAGTTACCACAATGGGTTTATTTATTTTGCCTCATGATTCTTTGCTGGATTCAATTTCAGGCTTAAACATTAGCAGTGCTATTCTACTATTAAAATATAACTAGATCATTAACATGCCTGGCTACCTACTATATAACAGTAAAAATTAATATTAACATGTTAAGAGTAATGCCTAAAATATTCCTTGCAGATTTACTTATCTAAGTAAAGATATTTAACTCCCATTTTAATTTTGGGATTGAACTTAAAATTTTTACCCATAAAACATATAACATTTGCCACATGGCACAGTTTTATTTAAGTTTAATAATTACTTACATTTATATAATCTAAACCTAAGATAAACATTTAATCCCATTCAACATCAACAATAATAAGATTAAATAAAAATATTACATGTACCTGAGCATAGTAATATTTGAAAAACTTTATTATATTAATAACCATTATAATATTAACTAAGCAAAAAACAATTTTATAAAAATGCATTAAGTAAGCCTCCAGCGGTTATGACGATAAAAAAAAAAAAAAGAATACCCCAATGTAATATTGCTCCTTACAAAATATTTCAGAATTCTAGGAAATTTACAAGAACTTTTAAAATAATGGCATCACTTATAAGGTAAAGCATAAATAATTTCACTTTGTAATATAATCCTTTTTGGACACAGCATAGTGATTAATAAATTCCATTTATCATACATGTTTATTCAGGGTAAGTTACATTCAACATATTAATTCGTTTTTAAGATTGCTTATCACTTGGAAGTTTATCATATATAATATTTGCTTTGATGATCCACCATTCAGGAATGGCATTTAGATATTAACTTTTTCAATCCATTATCCAAAGAATGTTATTTAAATATTTAGTATTGATAATCCCGTAATGTAATTCCTTAAGCGCTGGATACAAATTCTTAGTTTATTCCAGTTTATGCCCCACAGTGATTTAATTCATTTGAACAGATACTATAATTTTATTCAAAAGATTAGCATGCTTTACTTTATTAATTTGAGATATAAAATTAATCTATTAATTTATAGATCTTTAATTCATAATGCCAGTAATTCTTACTGTATCTCTGATAAAACAAATAGTTTAACTTCCATAACAAAACGACATTAATTATTTTTTTAATCAAAGTTCATTTCTCTAAACAACAAGTTTATAGAGAGGCAAATTTGAGCTGAAAAAATTACTGTTTAAAGGTTTTTCTTACATAATTAAAGACGAAACAATTCACAACATTGAGACGAACATGTATTCTTTCTTGTTGTAAAAAAAATAATTATTTTTATAATAATTTTAAAACTACACACCAGCAACTTATTTGAAATTAATAAATATAATTTTCCAAAATATACCAGCTATTTACCATTACTTTCAATTGAAGAAATTCGGCAATTAATTGTTGAAGTAGTGAGACACCATACTATAAGTCAATTTAACTACCTTTCCAAAACAGTTGACTATAATAAATGATATTTCATGAAATAAAGAATTAATTAATTAATTATTGATAGTTTCTGGTTTGTTTGTTATTCCTCTTTCTTTTAGAATGATGAGAATTCATTTGCCTAGCAAAGACAAATGCCCAGATTAGGGAATGTAGTCAATCATGTAGATGGCAAGCAAAATGGCTATTTAAAAATTTGAACCTGTTTAGGTCCTGACTGCAATAAGAAATTGTGAAGACTGTCTGGATTTTCCCAACATCAGCTTTTATATTAGTTATCACATGATGTTTGGATTACAGAATATTCTTCATTATGCATTGGGTTTCTTTATTTGTCCACAAAATATTATAAGAGGTTATCATAGTTACTGCTGGGAAAAATGTTAGAATTAAGATTTTTAAAACAAGGCAGTAAAAACTTTAGAAACAACTTTCAAAAATGAGAAAATAATAATAATAATTTCAGTCTTTAATTGCTTCATTTTTATTTCCTAGTTTTGAAATAATTCTTCAAGCATTTATTTAAAATAAATAAATTATAAAATATAAAGTTTTTAGATATTTATTGTTTAAAATATTAATTAACCTTTTAATTAATATCTTTTCAACATGTGTGTGATCAGGTGGGTCAGCAATATGAGATGGCACTGAGAGTGGTGGTTCGTGTGAAAGTCTGAGTTCGAACCCCGCATATATTACATATATAAATGCAGGTGTAAGCCTGTACAATGTATTAATGAATATCATTAAATAAATATTCTAGCAAACTATTTCAATCTTTGCTGAATAAAAAATTCTAAACACTTAAGCTTCCAAGATTCCACACAAGCTTACAAAATATAAAATGTAAGAACTGCTTGTTCTATCCCTTATTAAAGTATTTTTGTTTTGTAATATTGGATTTATAATTCTATTCTATAATTCTAGTTTTTGAATTATTTCTTTTATGTGTGTGCACTTTTTTTGATTTATTACAATTTGATAATTTTATTCATTAATAAGAATAATAACGGAATATGAGCATAGTTATTTTCTTTATACAAATATAGAAATCGATCCCCAAAAAAATCTTGTTGAAAAGCCATTCAAAAATGTTTTTAAAACTACAGTATATATTTTTCATAAACATTATTAGTATGAAAGACTATTAAACATGATAATGATTATATTCTATGCTATACAACCAATGACAGCAATGAATATATTTGCTTAATTATAAAAATTAAAGTCAATAAAATTTTTAGTTTTTTAAATATAATTGTCAATTTATAAGTTATACTGTAATTTTACTATATATATATATATATATGACTTAAATTATAATTATAGATTTTTTCGAACTGTAATTTATCAATTTGCATTTCTATTTAGTATTATATATATTTTTATAAAGCAGAATACATCTTTTACCTTTATCTTTTTCCATCAAAATAACTTTGCTATGACGTAAAATCAATTTCAAATTATATATTATTGTATTTTATTGTCTTTATGATCCAGAAGTCTTATTCCCTTTTAACATTTGAATAACTCTTTTAATCATATCTTTTTATCTAAAAATTCCTAAGCTGCTTAATGTCAGCAATAATAATCATGTAAGGATTTTCTATCCACTTCCTACACATTTTGATCCATATTTAAACTCCAAAAGTTATCATTGACAAATTAATATAGTTATTATATGTATCGATACTGGCCTCCCCCCCCCCCTTGCTTTTTGGCCAAACACTGAAATTTATTACTAAATTTATGTTGCAAATTATTCTGCAAAATTTTACAATTCATAAAGTTCATTTGAAAAAATACAAAATATGCTAATCTATTTTGTTTAAAGAGTTTAATTTATTTTTTAAAATTTTAATTTGAGTATGAGTTATGATTAAAAGTAAATAAAGAAATTGATATTGTTAAAGAACATTTAACATTCCTAAAAATATGAGTATGTTACAAAGTTTTTCCAAACTGCTGTTAGATTTCTTTAAATGAATATATACATATACAAAAGAAAGCTACTGTTTTGTTACAAACAACTTTATTAATCTTTTAACCAATAATCTCATTGAAATCACATTGGCACTGTAAAGGAATACAGAGTAATTCAATCACAGCTGTCTGCGCGTTTATTTGCATTTATTTGATAGCAAACTTAGATTAAAATATATTTTGATTGATTTTAATTGTAAAGCATATAGTTAGATATTAGTCCCTATCAATGAAAATCAATTCAAAACAAGCGATCCCTCCATCTATTTCTACAAGTAGATATTTTGGTTTTGTTGAAATCATAAAAATGAATTGCATATTTTCATAGTTTTTACCTTAATTATAGACTTGCTATCCATCTCAACTTCTGTTTAATATTCATCTATAATTTTTGCTTTTGAATACAGTGTCATTAATCACTATATCTAATGGCGGATTATGGATCAACTATAGTTTTCTTTACATAAAATAAGTCATTTATTGCATTAAATTTAGATCTGTTTACCTTTATAAAATCTAAATTATTTTTAGATTCCAAACATTACGATTTATATTAGAAATAAATGCACTTTATTCAATTCAAAATGAGATTGTAATATAATTTCAGTTTGTTCCAGAGTCAATATTATATTTAAGAATCTTTTCTATATATATATTGTATGTTTTTATTCTGATGATTGTAATTTTGTTATGGAATATTTTGCTTATTCTTGTCTGGTGAAATTGATATTTTATATTAATTTATAACATACATATTTTTAGACTTAATACCCCCCCCTCTAAATATTTTTGTGCTCAGTTGAATTATTTTTCTAATATTTTACCATATCACTTGACCTTTCCTCTTAACCACTGTTGATCCTCTAATCTATTATCTTAACTTCCTTTTATTTGCTATCAAATTTTTCTAGCTTGGTACTATTCATTATCTTTCATCTCTTTTTTAAAGATATTTTCATCTTACTTTTAGTTATAATTTCAAGCCCGTACTAGCTATTTTTTTCTGAGCCTTTAGGCATTTTCATATAAATTCTACCTATTGTATCTTCCTTCTCAGTTTATTGTTTAAAAGCACTGATTAACATTTTGAGTAATAGATTTTTTATATTATGTAGAGTAAAAATTTATTTCTCAGAATGTTATACAAATATCTAAATTAACAGATTTTTATGCCTGGTTGTTTTAAATTTCACAGAATCTTTTTATTTTTTAATGTTAGTCTTGTCTTTGAAAAAACTATATACATATTTTAAAATTACTTTGGTTTTTATGAGTACATCCCTCATTTTAACTCTACCTTTTCGCAATCATCTATCAGCCCTGAAAGTTAGATACTCTTTCTCACCGCGCATGCATTTTGGAACTATCATCATTTTTCAGGTGAGATTATTAAACATTAACACATGGAATTACTTAATTATACATATATTAAAACTTTCATTTAAGGCCATATTTCTGAAATATAAAAACAAAGATTTTTGAAAAAGACATACATGTGTGCAAAAAAAAAAAAAAGATACTATGCATTGAGAAACCGAAGGAAAAAAGCTAAATGAAAGAAGGGGAAAAAAACCGTTTTGCTATGTGTTACTTATCAACGGTCAGTTGATCAAAAGATTAAGTTCTTAAGCGTCAAAATGTGAAGCTGAAAATATCAATTTCATTTGGTTGATCAATCGAAGATTCTTCACCTCCCCACTCAATTATGCAACTATTCAGAAATCATTAGTTTTTCATTTCACTTTTACTGCTAGCTAATGAGTAAAAATACAAAGAGGCTTAATCCAAAATAATGTATTTTCTTTATTTTTATTTTTTTAAAAAAGAATTTATAGCCAAAATAAAGGTTAATTAAATGTAGTTTACAACAATTATTTCGTCGAAAGAAATTCAATCCTAGCAAGTATAAAACAAGATAAAAGTAAAAAATATTAATTTTAATAAGAGGTATTATTATTTTAAAAAGCACACGGAAAATGAAGGCATTAATTAATACATAAAAATTGTTGAATAAGGTAAGTGTTGCATTTATTTTCTAATAATTTGAACCTCCCTTAATTTAATCATATTTTTTATTTTTCCAAATCAAAAACTGTTGTTATTAAATAGCTTGAAATTCTTCTTCTTTTTTTTTTTTTAAAAAAAAACTTCTTTAAATGTTTTTGTAGCTGCTCCTACTCCTCGTAAACCTGACATTCCTTGTCGTGTCTGTGGAGACAAAGCTTCAGGAAAGCATTACGGAGTGGCGAGCTGCGATGGATGTCGTGGGTTTTTCAAGCGAAGCATCCGCCGCAACTTGGACTACGTGTGCAAAGAGAATGGTAACTGTATAGTAGATGTCACTAGAAGAAATCAGTGTCAAGCTTGTCGTTTTAAGAAGTGTCTAGAAGTAAACATGAATAAAGACGGTAGGAATTTTTTTTTTCTCTTATATTACGTATAGATATATCTATACACCTGTACATTTTGTTGATACCTAATTGCTGCTTCATTTCACGCTTTTAAAATTTTAAATTTTTTAAGGGTATAAACTTTAAAAATATAAGTTGCGTAGTTATGAGTGTGCGCACGCGCATGTGCTCGCTTATCCTATTCAAATTATTGTTAACATTTAAATAGAAATTATATTTTTGAACAGAATAGAATTAATTATAATTGTTTTATTATTATTATACAATTTTAGAAATTAATATAACATGTAGACACTAATTATAATTCTTATTTGATTTTTATGTTTTTTTTTATTACAAAATGATGAAACTTGAATATACTTATTGCAATTTAAATTTACTTATAAATGAAAATTAACATTTTAAAGTCTGAAATTGACTTATTAAATTTCCAGTAATAATGTTCATGTTTGGTATTTTGTGGTATAATATTAGCGAATCAAACGGCCAGCTCACGAATCCGAGTAAGAATATTGAAATTTTTCTATGTGAGGATGTATAAACAAGTGTATATATTTTTTCTTTTTTCACGGAAGTCGCTGTATAAGTAATGTCTTTAATATATAGGGGGATACTTTAGATATCTTTGCCTTGAATGATAAGAGCTAAATTATTGTGTCTAAAGCATCATATATATATATCCCAAGATAACTGTTTTTTTTTTTTCACTTTACAGCTTGCTAGATTTCTAAATAAACGCAGATTAATATTAGCCACCTTTATATGTATCTCGAAACGCAAATGCAAATGTCATTTTGTATTTGCTTAACGATCTAGCAGAAATGGGAGACGAGAGACTAAAAAGTAATAACTACTTGTTTAATTAATTTCAAAACCGGAGATTACATATATAATATTGGTAAATGTATTTAATTATATTCTATGTATTAAGAAGCCTTACAAGATGTTTAACTACAGCTAAGCGTTAAAACCCCTCACACAAAAGCATTTATAGTTTGACTTCGATGTTTACCTAATTTTTGACACAATTTGAAATAAATTATAATATGAATCGTCAACATAATTTTTTTTTTTTTAAAAAAAAAGAATAATCTTGATATCAAGTCAAATATAAAAGTTGATAAGTAAAAAGTAAAAATACTCCTAAGGATCTTCTATTTTTGTAGGAATATATATATTAATTTTTTCTTCTTCTTATGTCAAATGCGTTGACCGGGAAACAAATCTGGACCTGCATTTTCGTCGATTTTATAAAAATTTAATGTTCGGATTAATTAATAATAAAAAACCCATTTAGAGTGTTATTAAAACTGTTTAACCTTATTCCAGTTCTGCCACTTGGAATAAGTTCGAGTAATCAATAGATGTCAGATTAGTAAATCCTTATTCCATGCTGTTTTACCAATGTTCCCAGAATAATTTCTACTTTCTGGTTTTCACAAGTGAAAAGTTTTCTATTTAGATCTAGTATACCTTGCTTTTTTGGATCTAATGCACTTTTTCTCCACTAGCTAGCTATCTTTTATTTCTCTCTCTCTCTCTGTCTCTCTCTCTCTCTCTCTGTCTCTCTTTTTTTACTATCAAGATACCAACCTGAAATCTCTCTCTCTCTCTCTCTCTCTCTCTCTCTCTCTCTCTCTCTCTCTCTCTCTTTCTATTTCTCTCTCTCTCTCTGTCTCTCTCTCTCTCTCTCTGTCTCTCTTTTTTTACTATCAAGATACCAACCTGAAATTAAAAAAAATAAAATGCTTTAAATCTAAAATAACTAGCTTGTGTACTTATACAGATTTGACACCAGTTCAGTATCAATATAGTTTAGTGACCTTGAATTTTTTAAATAAATTTAGGCAGCTATATTTTATTTCTTGGATAGAATTGAAACACCATATGACTTTAACTTACACAAAACTTTTACTATCAAGTTAGTTTAGATTCCAGATGTTAAGATATTAATTTAAATTTCAGGTTGGTAACTTGATGGCAAAATGGATGAAAGATGCATTGAACCCAAAACATCCAAGGGCACTAGATTCATATACAAATTGCTGATGAAAACTACAAGCTAAAATTTAGTTTAGTAATAAGATTAGGGCAGCAAAAGATATGACTTATTAAGCATTACCATCTGATATCTAGTGATGGTTTAAACTTGACTCCAGATGATTGAGATGGAGTAGAAAAAAATAGATTACATAAAATAATCTTGGCTAAACAAAATGTAAGTTTCTAAAGTTATATTGAAGAGACCAAAATATATAAATGATGAACTTGTATCACTTCTATACAATTATACAATCAAATCATCTTAGATTCAAAACAGTAAAATACTTTTGAATTTCTTGATGGTTAAAAAAGATGCAAAAAAATAGTTTCTAGAGAAAAGATGCATTAGATAAAAAAAAATCCAGGTGCACCAAATTCAAATCAAAAACTCCTCACTGATGAAAGTCACAAGCTAGAAACTACTCTGAGGCTATGTATCAGATAGCATTAGATATATATTTATTAAGCACTACCATCTGGTATTTATTGATTACTCAAGTGTATACTACATGGCAGAAGTAAAATAAGAGAAGTAAAGTAGAAATTGCTGCATAAAATTATGATGTAAGCTGGTATCATGTGATGTTTTGCGACTATTACAGACATGTGCGAAAATATCACATTTTAAAGATTCAGCTTAATAATAAACCATTAGATATCAAAAATGTTATTTAATATTGGTTATAAAAATGATTGGCTTTTTTTTTTTTATAGTTTTAGAATTCTATTTTCTACCATATGCAAACTAGATCCAAATTTCAGTGGTAAAATTCATATATACTAATAATATTCAATTATAATTTAATTTAAATATTATTGCTTAGAGTTCTAGTTACATTGATTCATTGTAAGACTTTGGGTCTCAATGATTTTTATTGATTTAATAAGATACTGCTTAACACATTATTGATCTACTAAACACATAGGTAATCTCACGATTGTGAAGTCATATTAGTTTTTAAATAAGTGACAGTTTTTAAAATTTCAACAAATCAAAACATTTCAATCTGATTATTTAAAAACCCTTGGGTTAAGATAGTCTAAAAAGTTAAACAAGTTTTAAGAAGGTCCACAGCACACACCTATTGTAAAAGGTATTTATTCTTTTAAAACTGGTAATGTTCTTATATAATCAAAAATCTTAAAATTCCTCAATTGATTTTCATCAAGAAAAAAATTCAATTTCACCAATGAAAAGGTGTTGTGGTTAACCTGTCACTTAGATTTTCAAATGTTACATGACATTTCAAGCAACTAACAATATTAATATATATTGTTTGCCTGAAGGTTTGTAATGATGACATTTTACTTATATGTTGGACTATTTCCATTACCTAAAGAAATATTTTAAACGTTATTAAAATTTTACCAAATATATTCAATTGTTAATAATAAGCATATAGGCTAGTATATAGACAATGTTTTGAATGGTATTATTTTCTACCCTTTTTCAGATGTTCTAGCGTTATCAGTGACAGTACTAGCATAGGAATTAAATCTGAGTCTTTAGATTCTTGAATAATTAAATTTTAAGATAACACTCTAACCAACATTGACAGAATAGATCAGTTGGTTAGAGCATTATCTTAAAATTCAATATCCAAGAATATAAAAGTCCTTGTTTGATTTCCATGATAATACTGTCACTGATCAGGTCAGAACACCTGAAAAAGAGAAGAGAATAACACCATTCAAAACGTTGTATGTGCTTATTATTACTAACAGTTGAATGTAATTGGAAAAATGTAAATAAAGTTTAAAATTGTTCTAGACATTTAATACTTAATGTTAGATGATGAAAATAGTCCAAGATATAAGTACAAGTAATATATAATATTTAAAATGCAGTTTTTATTTTAATAAATCATTTAATTCTTTTAACAAGATAGAATACGATTTTATTTAAATTAGGGAATTTAAATTATCCAACAGAACCCTGTAGACTATGGCTAGATACTAAGAAAGATGTCAAGAGAATGGAAGAATTGAATTATAAAGTTGATTGGTAATTGCAGTTTAAAATTTTAATATTTCAAAATAATCTTTACAATCTCAATGTTTACAAAGTTGTTGAAAAAAAAAATAGATTAAAGTAGATCTACATCAGTGCTGATTGGAACACAATGCATTTAATGATAATAAATATACCAGATTTCTACATATGAATTTTTTGAAATTTTATTAATGCTATATATAAATTGGTTTAATGATCCTTTATTTTGACTATATTAAATGAACAAATGAGCAGAAGTAGCAATGATTATTTTGATCCTTCTTACTTGGTAAAATGTATTAATTTTATTACAGAGAATATCAATCATCAATTTATATAATTGGTAACTCATTGATTTTGGTCATATTGAGCATATACTCAAGTAAGATGTAATAATGTCTTGAAAGTAGAAAAGTCATCTTTGTATATTTTGGTGTGAACATATAAAAATTTTATAACATCAAAAGATAGATTATATTAGACATTCATTAGAAATAACTCGTAAATAAGTTATGGACACCCTCAGTTTACATATATTACATGTTAAATGTTTAGACTATTTATTTATCATATTGAACATATAATGCATCAAATTTATCTTTCTAAAAAGTTTTAACACATTTCTAGTTGCAGCTCTTCTCTATATTATGTTCTAAGCCATGAACAGTTAGTGAAACTCTTTATATTTTGTGAGAGAATTTTTATAATATATATGGATCTGTTTCCTTTTTTAAAAAGTCAAACAAAATTTAGCAGTAAAGAAACGATATGGTAGTAATTAATGATGTTAGAAGCAGATATATCAGAACTTCTAAAAAATTTCTTTCACAACTCCAAAAAAATCAGATAAAATTTATATGTTCTTAGATAAACTATAGTATTAAAACTATATATATATATAATTTAATTGTAACTGAACTAAAGGCAAATAAAAATAAACAAAATTTAATTAAAATCTGAAAAAGTTAAAAAATAAGATTAGTGGATATGTTTTTCTAATCCACTCAATAAGTCAAATGGCACCTTAATGCTGATTTACACTAATAAGAGGTAGATAGGATCTAGCAAATAATTACTTTTATTAATTCAGACAACTGTGAAAATTTAGCATTAATACAAAGCTAAAGAGCTACACTATTTTTTAAAATCATTCTAAAGCTCAGCAAATTCTATTTGAGTTTGCATAAAGAAATGCTTTTCTTGCTTCATTTCTAATTGTGGTGAGAAATATTGACGGAAATGGCAAACCAAATGATCTGTTATGTATAGTCGGCTCGATTAAATAAAAATCAAACCATTTTAAATCATAAAATTGTATGTGAAAATATTTCAAATGATTCATATTTTATTTTATTTTGCAGCCAATTTTATTTTTTCATAAATGCTCCAGTCGTAGATTTTCAGCATAAAACTATGTGATCTCCCATCGCAGAGATAAATTAAGTTATTGAAGTTTTCAAACACCAGACAAATAGCATAATTTGCTTAGCTAATTTTTGCAGTAAAAAAAAAAAAAAGAAAGAAAAAATTTGAGTTAGTTTCATAATAAAAATAAGTTTGTTTTGGATTCCAATTTGCAAAGAAGCAACAGTTTAAATAAAGCTAAAAATGTTAATAATATTTGGTAATGCCTCTTTCAGATCTGCAAAAATTTTCTTAACCTTTAATTCAAAGCAATGAATTACCCAATGAATGAATGAAAAATCCAACTTGTTTTCATTGATCCTTGAAATATTCATTCACTATTAGAAAGTGAAATCCCACTGTGTAATAGATCAGTCTAATAAATAACTAAATAATAAGTTTGAGTATTAAATTTTTATGAATGCAGTTATTAAAGTAGTATTTTTTCTTCAGCACTGTTATCTAATAATACCCGATATATATGAGTACTGCTCTGCGTTTGTAATGCCAGTTCATTTATATAACTCAGGAATGGACAATTTCTAGTGTCCCTAAATTGTGAGATTAGATGTAGACATTGAACTCTAATTATAAAAATAAAAGGTAAGTCTAGATCTTGTAAAAATAATAATATTGTAAATAAATTATAAAAATATAATTTTATTGATAGTATCAGAAAAAAAAGCATATTCAGTGAATCACATTTTTAAAAAAAGGATTTTTTATTCTGCAAATATATGAAGATGATAATGTTTTTTTAAAAAAATCCTGAGATACTTATTTAGAATGAATCTGTAATAGTTTTAACTTTTATTTCGATATTAATATGCATGTTGGAAAATTATGCTTTTTAAATCGTCTTTTGTAAACCTTGCAAATTTGTTCTTAATGAAAATTTTTTACATCCATGAAATTAATAAAAAAAACAAAACAAGGTCAATACTGGGTGATTCTTATTTAAAAAATATTGTACTTCTATTATTATCAAACTTAACTTCACTCATCAAAAGTCTGGCGAAAGAAAAACAAATCAGAAAATCATTAAAATAATCAATATTTAAATTTTTAACTGCTTCTATAATATATTCTTATTTTATAAAATGCTAAATATTATTTATCTATATTAACATATTTATATACAAATTGAATGGTAGTGCAAAAGTTGAATGGTTTAGCTAAACTCATGCATGAAAAAATTGGGTGAAGAATCTTGTTTGGCAGTGATTTTTTTTTCTATTTCTGTTGCATTATTTTATTCTTGAACATTTTCTGTTAATCTAATTGCTATTAGTAGCACAAGTTCTTAAGTCAATTGTGTAAATTTGTTAGTTTTTGGAATTAACTATAGCTAGTTAGCCGAGAGATCATTGCAGTCGCCTTGCAAACTAGTAGTTGGTTGCAGACGGTTGTGGATTCGCCTCCCGGACAATGCTATGACATATGAAAAAAAACTATAGCTTTATAAGATATTTTTAAATACTTTTCTTTTGTTAATCTAAACATTTTAATAACTTATATAATATTAATATCATCTATGTTCTTTAATACTTTTATAATGCTTTTGTTACCCCTAATACGCCAGTTTCGATTGCCCCAACAATAACAATCTTCTTCAAAACTAGATTGTGATTACTGGGGCAATCGAAACTGTCATATTAGGGGTTTAAAAAAGCATTATAAAAGTATTAAAAAACATAGATGATATTAATATTATATGGATTTGGCAATGCAATAGGAAAGATAAAATTATAATACTTCATTTTAATAATCTTTCAAAAAAATGTAAGATAGTGCCAGCATAGGAAGCATATTTTGTATTAAGATGATTTTTTTTAAATTTTGAAATATTCTGATTTGTCTAGCCAACATACACTAGAAATAAAGCACACAGATTAGTATTCATTATTTTTGAATATAAAAGTAAAGCCTCAGAAAAGCATAGTAAAGTTTAGATATAAATTTTTTTTAAGTAGAATAAGTCTACTAAAACTCTGATCCAATAAAATAAAAAATAAAAAGTTTTAATAAGCCCAAAACTACACTGTATCTAACTACACAACTTCCAACTTTAAAATATTCATAGAAAAATGTAAGAAAACAAACAAAAATGTAAATAAACAAACAAAAAAACATTAAAATTTACAAATTTTATGACATTCAAGCACCATTTTTCATTCTCAAAGCACTATACATTATCATGTTTAAAAAAAGTGTAAAATTTGTAAATAAATTTTACAATAAGCTAGTAACTGTTTTTCTATCTCAGAGCTCTATATATGTTTTATAGATGAAGGGGTATCCAAAAGTAACCAGAATCATTTAACAGTGGGAATGCTTGTTGTAGTAATGCTGCTGTCACTAAATATCTATATATGCAGGGACCTTATGAAATATGCTGAATGACATCATCATATGAAATCATGATATTATGTGGCAATTTTTTTTGTAAAATATATTTTATGTATTCGGCGATTTTTATTATGGTTGAAAAGTTTGAACAAAGTGTAACTGTGAAATTCTATTTTCTGTTAGAGGATACTATTGTAATGCTTGAAAAAGCTTACAAGAAAGTTGCTTTGAAAAAAATCCAAGTTTTCAAATTGTTTTTTCACTTCAGTAATAGTGAATTTTCAATTGTAGACAAATATTGTTCAGGGCGGCCATCGATTTCCAAACAAATGAAAACCTTGTGAGAATTTTTAAACTGATTTTGAAAAACTGTTGCATAACAATTGATGAACTTATTAATTTGTATATATATATCTTGGAGTTTTTGCCAATAAATTTTGAGTAATGAATTATGAATGAAAAGAATTGCAGAAAAATTTGTGTCTCACATGCTCACAGCTGTTTAAAAGTAGTCCTGAGTGGATGCATGTCATGAATTAAAATGTAACTAAAAATTAATCCTGACCTTTATTTAAAAAAATTATTACTGGTGATGAAATCTGATGCTATGCTTATGAATTTAAGATAAAACAACAGTCAAGCAAATGGAAAACTTTAAATTTACTATGTCTCAAAAATGTTCAGTCATTGTTAAGACAGTGCTGATGTCTATTTTTGATGCAAACAGCATTGTTCATTCAGAATTTATTTCTAGTGATCAAGCTGACAACCAGGTGCTCTGCTTACAAGTTCTGAAACATTTGTGTGACATAATAAGACAAAAGCATCACAATTGTGTCAAAGTGGGTGTTTGTCTTATAGCTAAAGATGCCATTGGATGGTGCCGTTTTCACGCTAAAACTATAAAATATGAACATTCACGTGCTGTTGATTTTAATAATTTTTTTGTGCTTTTTTGTAATGCGAAAATAAAAACAAAACAAAATCGTCTTTTTAAAATATTATTTTTTATTAACGTATACAATTTAAATGACAATAATAAATGTAAAATAAAATCAACAAATTACAATTTCATTCAGTGTTTTTTATATCGTATACTTTTTAAATTGTGTTACGGTTTTTTTTTATCAATTTTCTATCGGATATTTTTTTACTTGTGTTACGGCTTTTTTTTATTTTTTTTATCAATTTTCTATCAGATATTTTTTTACTTGTGTTACGACTTTTTTTGTTGTTGTTTAACTAAAAAATAATAATCGTAATAAAAGTAAAAGTTGTTATGGTTAGATTTAGTGTTAGTTTAGGGTTAGGGGTTAGTTTAGGGTTAGTTTAAAGTTAGTTTTAGGGTTAGGGTTAGTGTTCTGTTGTTTGTAATGCTAAAATAAAAAAATTCAAAATCGTAACTGTACTCCGACAAAAGAAAGAAACTCAAACTTTTTTAAACAACAACAAACACATACAAATGTCTTCTTTACTTATTAAACATGTTTATAATATTTGCTTTTTATGAAATTTACAAAAAAACCTGTATATTTGGACTTTTCTTACTGGATATTTTTTTAGTACAGCTCTTTTTTACTTCAAAAATATACAGACGGTGGAATCTTCTTTGTCTCGTGTAATGTTACTAACAGTATGTTACTTGACACGTTACCTAATTGCAACTCAATAAAAACATAGATATTTAACATTTTCCCAAATAAAAGTTCAATACAGTATGTTGTAAAAAGTCTTAGAATTATTGCTTTAAAAAATCTGAACATTTCAATAGTTTAAAATAAAAAAAAATCCAATGAAAACAACATTTCAATACAATTCAAATACAAACTCTTTCATCAAGCCGTAATTATTTTATAAATTGTGCGAATTCGGAAAATGTATTTGCTGCTATGCTACATACATGCTGTACTGCTACGCAACATAGCGGTCTGCATTCTGTAGCACAACAAAAAAGTTGTATTATAGAAAACGCGGGCATCTTTAGCTAAAAGATGAATACCCAAAGTGGAAAATGATGGATTTTCCATGATAACATGCCATACACAAAGCCTTGAATGTAAAACAATTTTTAACTAAAAATAGCATGAATCAACTTATCTACCTGCCATATTCACCTGATCTTATTTTATATGTTTTCTTTTTATTTTTTTGAATGAAATAAGTGGACTTGGAAGGGGAAAAAAAATTATGAAGACATTTAAAGATATGACTTTGTGCAATTTAAGAACAACTTCAGAAAAGGAAAATCACATTTAGGCTGGTGAATTGCATGAAACAGATAGTATTTTGAAAAATATTCAATCTATAACACAAAAATAAATCAAGAATTTTTTATTACAAAATTTCAGTTATTTTTGAGTATTCTCTCTTATTAATAAAATTTCTTCACTTCATGTCTTTCTTTAGTATGCTTTCTGAATTTGATATTTAGTATTATGTGTAATAAAATATTTTCTGAGCATAATGCTAAAAGTTTTACAAAATTTTACAACATATTAAAAGTTGATACATATTTAAAAACATCAAACCAGTTAGAGAGATTCTAATTTCTTGATAACAAGACAACTATTATGTTTCTATAAGAACAAAAATAAAAAAATGTCCAGAGCATATTTAATGACAATAAATAAAAATATGATAGTTAATTTTGTTTTCTTATTTTTGTTGTTTCATTGAATGCATGAGTGGGTCGTCTCAATTTAATATATATTAATAACTATATTATTATTATTTATTAAAATTTTGTTTACACTATTGTTTTGATTTATATATGCTTACTATACATATAAAAGCATCTGCTATATATATATATATATATATATATATATATATATATATATATGTGTGTGTGTGTGTGTGTGTGTGTGCATGTGTTGAAAGTTACTATACACTTGCAGTTCAATAAACAATATGTATTTTACTCTTGTCAATGTTTACCAACAAAACATCAGCTATTATATGTTACATATGTTTGTACATGAAGGAGACTTGGAACAAAATATAGTTAGTTTATGGCATAGAATCAGTTTCATTTTTATAACAGATTTAATATATAGTACATTAGAATCTTTACTAAATAAATATTTTGCACCATGATTTAAACCTTTATTTGAGCATAGAATATAACTAACTTTATATAGCTGTGTATGTATGTACATAAAAGCAGTCACTATTTAAAACAATGTCAATATCAATAACAATCAGTGATCTCAACCTGTAGTCAAGGTAACCATTTTTTACAATAAAGTTGGAAAACACACTTTATCTATGATTCAACATGTTTATATAAAAATTAAAGACTGCAACTTAACTAAAGAGAATGAGATTATTAATTTAAAGAAGTTCAAATAAACACCATTAAACAGGCAAATATAACCTGTTCTGGAAGCAGATTAACAAATAGTCAATTATAACTTTCAAATTCTGCTGAAACTATGTAATACTTAGATAATAAAGTTAATAATGCTTAAGGCTAGATAGTTTTACCAATGTAAATATGTAAAAGCAGACAATACTTAAACAATATCAATAACAATCAACAGTCTCAATCTGTAATCAAGGCAACCTCTTTTTTACAATAAAGATGAATACCCATCATTATCTATAGTCCAATATGTTTATATACATACTAAAGATTGCCACTGGGCTTAAAAGAGTGAGATTATTAATTCAATAAAGCTTAAATAAACCTCATTAAACAGGCAAATATAACCTGTTCTGAAAGCAAACTAACAAATAGTCAATTATAACTTTCAAATTCCATTGAAATTATGTATTAATTATATAAAAAAGTTATATATATATATACTCATTAAGACTGTTAGTAATTAAATTTGTTGATAATGTTCTATGCAGTTTAGCAAAGTGTGCAAGCAAAAAAAATAATTTAGTCAATTGAATGAAATTATTAATACTCTTAATGTAAACTTTTTGTGCTTCTTGCATTCAGGAGACTTTTTTATTGATAACAATTATCTTATTATAGTGTGTATATTTGGATTATGATGTGTGCATATTAGTAATTACTCTTTAAATATATATATTAAATACTGCCCAACACTAAACTAGTAATGGTAAATAAAATAGAAAATCATATAGCATTACAATACTAACCCAAAAAAAATTATTAAATTTCTTCCATGACCATAATTTAGTCTATTAACAAATAGATTTTTTCAAGTGAAATTAAGAAGATACCAACAACACACACACATATATATATATATTGTACCGAGTTCGAATATGTGTCATTCGAAACACCGGCCTCTTAGGCAGAGAACATACTCGGAGAATATGTATGCCCAAACGATAGCTATAAAATATATAACTAGCGTTACATTTCCAGGACATAGCTTCTTCTCGGCTGTTGAGTTCAACACCACATTCAAAGCACTTTTTTTTGTTTGTGTATAAACACGGGCACCAGTTAATTATCCAAGAATGAATAAATAACGCACTTTGAGCAATAGCCACTAACTCAATGCCTAAATATCCACAGCTAGCTCAGCTATTTGTAATCACTAATAGATTATACATAATTAGTGGTGAAAGAATTGATAAAAAGATTTGTAAAAGAATTGATAAAAAGAATTGACCGACAAATAAAGTTTAATTTTAAAGACAATTTATTAACTAACATTTACTAATTTTAAACATTTTATAATTCTAATAAAACACACGCATATTTTTAAATTAACATTTCTAAACTAGTTTAAATATTCTTGTAGATTTTAATAATAGAACACTGGTATTTATCTAATTTAACTAATAACACTGATATAATGATCATGCACATATTAACTCATACACTCACATATATAATAATAAAGTATTACATAGCATTTGAAACTTAAACACACATATCAATAGTTCATTTTATGTATGATATAGAGTTCATATAATTAGACTCTTGGAGGATTCGCATGAATTAATGCAATGCAATGGCTATTACAGTATAAATGAAAATAAGCAAATGTTTTACCTAGGATTTTGAATGTAGATTTAGAACTTTGTTTTCTTCTTCCATTATGCATACTTCCAGCCGACTGGGATGTTTCCTTGATGAGTTTCCTTATTTTTCATGATTATTACTATTGGAGACAATTAGATACTGATGGAGATTTTCTAAGATGTTATGCTGACATTATTTCACGGGCAGATCTTGCTGTTTTCATCGGACATCAGGCTGTGGAGAGGCGTGTATTTCCCAAAACTGCTCAGCACTGCATTTTGTTTCTGGATACAATTAACTCAACTGATGGTCTTCTCTTGACTTAACTGACTCAATTAATTTCTGAACTCAACTGATTATCCGATAAAATTTTACTATTTATACCTGCGAAGTGTTTTTCTTTTCGATATCCTCCGGCAATATCTGTTGTCAAAATTTCATTGATAATCCTTTGACAACGTGTTTTGGAAGATTGTTTAATTAGTAATAGCCATGCAGAAGTGTTGTTTTATATTAATAATTAATTAATAGCCATTGCCATGTTTTTAATGATAATCTTCTTTAACTTTCATTTATTTATAATAACATTTATTACGCATACATTTATTCTATTATTGACAATCGCACATATATACGCACATATATTACTAGTTTTAAGATTACTTTTTCTTTAATTCGAATGAAAAGAGATTTGTATTTTTTAAACTTTAAATTATTTATATTTTACGAATACTAATAAGAAAACTCTTTACTTCCTTTTTATAAAACCTTTAGTTTAACTTTTCTAACAAAACACCCCTCTCCCCTTCTGATTAATTAATTGTAGCTTTTTATTTCAAAAACTAATGATGGAAAACTATTTGATTCATATCTTTTTCGAAAACAAACTGTAATAAACTCTTAAACTTTTAATTTTACTTTTGACAGCAAACTGATTTTGTTTACTTAAAGAAACCTTTTAGATTTTTATAACTTATTTATTATTTAATAATTTTTTAGGCAAAATCATCATGTGCCAATTTCAATATTGGTACATTACACCACCCTCCCTTTGAGAGTAAAATGCGTCTATTTTTGACCATTTTATCTCTGACAACTTTAAATCTTAATTTATTATTCTTTCTAAGTTTGCTTTTTGATATCTTTTACTTTCCATACCAAGGGCAATCTCCAATGATACTTTTCTTCTTTCTATGCTGGCAACATTGTTTACAATGTTCTGAGTCCTGGATAGTGACCACGAGGACAAACTAATTTTGTGGCACAGGGATCTTTTATAAACGAAGCTTCGGCTGCCGATTCTCTTGATCGGACTTTGACTAAGAAAAGGTCACTGTGAATGGCAGGAATTTTCAACTGTCCATTTCCGACTTATGCTTTGGAAAACGATTGCCGATTCTCTTGATCGGACTTTGACTAAGAAGAGGTCACTGCAAATGGCAGGAATTTTCAACTGTCCATTTCCAACTTATGCTTTGGAAAATGAGGTATGAGATATAGGGATTCTCCCCTGAAAAGATACTTATGACTTACTCTGGTTGTCACCAGTGCGCATTTTAAAAGAGGAATGATCCCAGCCAATCCATTACGGGTACTAAAATTTATCCAGTCGACAGCTTTAAACTTATCCTTAACTAAAACATTTCTATACTACCCTCATTCCCTTAATTTCGAACCCTTATACATTCCCAATATAATTTAGATTGACTTTATATTTATCTATTTTAATCCTTACAATATATTTTTAAATACACATGAACATTATTTTAACATATTTATTTATATTACATTATTATTTATAACTGTTATGAACATTATTTTACATATTTATTTAATCTTACAATACTATTCTAAACTATCACGGACATCAATTTACATATTTATTTATATTACGATATTTTTAAACCATTTAATTTATTCAGCTTTTATTAACTTGCGTATATTCAAAAACTATTTTATTTTATCGTGCATGTACTCAGAAAAACAAAACTGTTTTACTTTATTATGATTCATTATTACACTGATATTTTTTTTTGACTTGACTTTAAATCATTTATTTACTTCCTTTTATTACCATGCGTGTATTCCAAAAAAAATCTATTAGTTTATTACGAGTCATTCTTTATTATTATTTACTACAGATATATTACGCTTATTTATTTAACTTGATTTTATTGATTTTATTTGACCTATATTTACGAACATTTTTTTTAATTACTTTATGTGCGTGGAGAAAAAAAATCTTTTATTTTACAAAGCCTCCATTATTATTATTACTTAAACAATCTTTTTAACTTACTTTTAATTTATCATTATTCATTTTTTTTTTAATTTATTATCTTAGTTTTAAATAGAAGTTTCAGATTTAAACTTCTCAAATTTATTGACATTAGAATAATCATATTCGTACTCATTGTCCATTTCCGGTCCTTTTTGTTTATTTCCTTTACTATTCTGCCCGTTTACTAACTTTTAAACTATGTCAGGCGGTTCCTTCTTTCTTTCTACTAACTCACTAATATAAATTATACTCCATATTCTCACATCTATCTCTTGATTAAAATTATATTGCTTTGTCTCTTTCTCTTTTTCTATTTTCTGCCTTGTAAATTAGAAAACCTTTAAGCTTCACAGATCTCCGTATTTTTCCTAACTGAGAATATTTTTTTCTACGCTTTCTTTTTATTTTAAATCTACATTTAAAACAAACACGAACTTTTACTTTAACCTTTTTAATTTTTTGTAAAAACTTTTCAACGCTATCTTCTACCTTGAACTTATGTCTCTCTTCTATTTCTTGATCTACATTTGTTTCTACCTTATCGGTCACAATGCTATCTGATTCTAATTCAATTTCTATCTCTTTTATCACCTCAACTTCCTTTTCATCTTCCTGACTTTCTTTAATTAAATCTACTTCTATGATCTCTTGATTTTTCTCTATCTTTCCTGTGATTTCACATCTTATTTCCCTTACTTCTGCTCTGAGTTCTTTAATTTCTGTTTTAACCTGACTAATTTCTTCCTTCAATTCTGCTTTGAGTTCTAACTGGCTTTGTTTGAATTCTTGCTGACTTTGTTCAAATTTCTGCATCATATTCATCATCATTTTCATCATCATTCGTGTCTCAGATACTTCTTCTTTCTCTTTTTCCACTAACTGAGGATTTTTAAAATATATTGGGCTTTCTTCCAGCTCCATTTCTTTATTCATAGTTATGCTATTACTTTTTTTAAAAAAATTATCTTTTGCATTAACAAATTGAATATTATTATTGTTTATTTATTTTTCTTACTAAGATGGAAACATATGCTGACTCCACCCCTTTTTGTCCATTTTTCCTACCCGTTCTTAATGCTTTAACTCCACCCAAATATCTAACTGTCTCTGATTTAACATAATGATTTATTTTAAATAACGTAAATAGCATAAATCTCTTTTCATTTAAAGAAAAAAAAAGTTTTCGGTCAATTCTTTTTTTTTAAATTAAAACACTTTTACATACGTAATTTAGCTTTTGTATAAAAAAATTTCAAACAAGAAACAAAGTATTTAATTACTATTGTTTCTTAGGTCCAGCCCCAAGTTGGGTAAAGCCATTTGTACCGGGTTCGAATATGTGTCCTCGAAACACCGGCCTCTTAGGCAGAGAAGAACATACTCGGAGAGTATGTATGCCCAAACGATAGCTATAAAATATATAACTAGCATTACATTTCCAGGACATAACTTCTTCTCGACTGTTGAGTTCAACACCACATTCAAAGCACTTTTTTTTGTTTGTGTATAAACACGGGCGCCAGCTATCTATTCAAGAATGAATAAATAACGCACTTTGAGCAATGGCCACTAACTCAATGCCTAAATATCCATGACTAGCTCAGCTATTTGTAATCACTAACAGATTATACATAATTAGTGGTGAAAGAATTGATAAAAAAGATTTGTAAAAGAATTGATAAAAAGAATTGACCGACAAATAAAGTTTAATTTTAAAGACAATTTATTAACTAACATTTACTAATTTTAAACATTTTATAATTCTAATAAAACACACGCATATTTTTAAATTAACATTTCTAAACTAGTTTAAATATTCTTGTAGATTTTAATAATAGAACACTGGTATTTATCTAATTTAACTAATAACACTGATATAATGATCACGCACATATTAACTCATACACTCACATATATAATAATAAAGTATTACATAGCATTTGAAACTTAAACACACATATCAATAGTTCATTTTATGTATGATATAGAGTTCATATAATTAGACTCTTGGAGGATTCGCACGAATTAATGCAATGCAATGGCTATTACAGTATAAACGAAAATAAGCAAATGTTTTACCTAGGATTTTGAATGTAGATTTAGAACTTTGTTTTCTTCTTCCATTATGCATACTTCCAGCCAGCTGGGACATTTCCTTGATGAGTTTCCTTATTATTCATGATTATTACTATTGGAGACAATTAGATACTGATGGAGATTTTCTAAGATGTTATGCTGACATTATTTCACGGGCAGATCTTGCTGTTTTCATCGGACATCAGGCTGTGGAGAGGCGTGAATTTCCCAAAACTGCTCAGCACCGCATTTTGTTTCTGGATACAATTAACTCAACTGATGGTCTTCTCTTGACTTAACTGACTCAATTAATTTCTGAACTCAACTGATTATCCGATAAAATTTTACTATTTATACCTGCGAAGTGTTTTTCTTTTCGATATCCTCCGGCAATATCTGTTGTCGAAATTTCATTGATAATCCTTTGACAACGTGTTTTGGAAGATTGTTTAATTAGTAATAGCCATGCAGAAGTGTTGTTTTATATTAATAATTAATTAATAGCCATTGCCGTGTTTTTTAATGATAATCTTCTTTAACTTTCATTTATTTATAATAACATTTATTACGCATACATTTATTCTATTATTGACAATCGCACATATATACGCACATATATTACTAGTTTTAAGATTACTTTTTCTTTAATTCGAATGAAAAGAGATTTGTATTTTTTAAACTTTAAATTATTTATATTTTACGAATACTAATAAGAAAACTCTTTACTTCCTTTTTATAAAACCTTTAGTTTAACTTTTCTAACGAAACACCCCTCTCCCCTTCTGATTAATTAATTGTAGCTTTTTATTTCAAAAACTAATGATGGAAAACTATTTGATTCATATCTTTTTCGAAAACAAACTGTAATAAACTCTTAAACTTTTAATTTTACTTTTGACAGCAAACTGATTTTGTTTACTTAAAGAAACCTTTTAGATTTTTATAACTTATTTATTATTTAATAATTTTTTAGGCAAAATCATCATGTGCCAATTTCAATATTGGTACAATATATATATATATATATATATTGTAAATAAATATTGAAATATATCACCGTCACACATATATATATATATATATATATATGTCTTCCTGTCATTCATTTCAACAACCAACTTCCTTTAACATCAAAGGATGTCTTCATGAGATTGATGATCTCAGATTCAAAAAAATTTATTATTAGTGATACGTTTATTCTTCTTTTTAATTCATTTCTTTATTTTTTTTTTTGCATTGTCAAATAATATTTTATGATCTGTATTCAGTTCATGAATATACAAATCTGAGTTATGCTACCTATTTTTAACACTACTCTTATAAACTTTAACTCTTTTATTAAGACTTAATTTATTTTGAACTATATAAATTTTATGATTATAACAGGAATAGATTTTCTATCAATTGACTGTTTTAAACTAATTAATAATGGATTTAAATCAAGGCCTTTCTTCCAGGCCATTTTCATACCACCCAATAAATAACTATTTTTATAATTCAATTTAAAAAATGAGGACTAAAATGGTAAAGAAATAAATTCTATTTTCACTAACAATTAAATTTCTATTATTAACAGACTTATAGATATTTTTATTAAATATAATATTTCTAATAAATCCATGATTATAACCTAAAACAGTATAATCAGAGGCAAATTGATTCCTTTGAATATAATCATTATTTTCAAAAATTATTAAGTCTTCTATTCCTATAACAAAAATTCAATAAAAAAACTTTTATGAGTAAAAGATTGTTAACTGTCTGGAAGTATCATATTTCTTAAATTATTTTGTTTAATAAAATGACTTTGAAATAAAACAATATTAACTTTAAAATCAGCACTTAAATCTAGAAATTTTAACATAACAATTTAAAAATCCTCCCTCCCCCAATAATAAAATTAATATTAGAATCAAAAGAATTTGATCTATCAAAAAAATCCTTTAATTTATCTTCCTGAATAATAAACAATCATCAACATGCCTAGCAAATAATTTTAAAGATTCAGAAAAATGATCAGAGCACATTAAAGGAGAAATAACTACCAATAATCCATTTCTCTTTAATTTTATAAAACACATCTTTATAGTAAATATATAGAATATGTTAACAATAATAGCAAATCATGAATAACCTTAATCTCATCTGCCGAAAAATATTCAAGTTTCTTTAGAACAGGATGAAACAAATTAATGCTTTTAATCCTATCAGCTGAATGATACATATTTTCAATATCTACACTAACAAAATAATAATAAAACATCTACTTAATTGAATAAAAGAAGATCAAATTCTAAGAATTGTCATATGTTCATTAAGATTAAACTAAAATGTAAAATAGTCAATTATTGGCTGATAGTGTCTGATTTTATTTATACTTAGTTTTTTGATAAATGCTCAAACAAAGACGAATTTAACTTTAAGTTAGTTCTTGACTTCTATTTATTATTTTGGTTAAGACCTGTAGAGGTCCCTACCTTCGCATTTTCACGTGCATATTCTTCAGGTTTACAGCCTTAGTAAATATTACTTATGTAATTAATGCACGTTTAAATAAATTTATAAAATAAGGTTTTGTTTCTGCCTTGACATATTTAATTATAAATTAAAATTACTAATATTATATTTGTTTCAGATTTAAAGTTTAAATTCACCCTTGTTCTAGCATTTGTTAGAAAAACGTCTTAATAAAATCAGTGTAAATAGTTGGCCATTTTATTCTTCAGTGTAATAAAATAAAAGTGGATATATATCTCTATATTTTATAGCTCTTGGAAGTTGATATTCTTTTTCTCTCAATCTCTCTCTCTCTCTCTCTCTATATATATATATATATATATATTAAAAATGGCAGTACTATATATATATATATATATATATATATATATAGTACTGCCATTTTTAATATACATACACAGGAAGTACATATCTATGATACAATTTAATTTTAAAATTATACATATTCAAACAATATAGAAATTATTATTTTCCTCTCTTAATTCTCTTGTGAAGAAACCAAATAATAATCATCATGATGAAATGCAGAATATGCACTGCAGAAATAATGTTATATTTATATATTTTAGATTATTTTTCTGTATAGAAAGCAGTGACCATTTTTTCATGAAGTTTACAGCATCAATAATTGCATTGTAAATTTAAAAAAATTAAAATTCTAATTTTTATTTTTCTAAACAACAAAGTATTCAATCAGCAGTCATTGATACAATAGACACTAGATCTACATCATTGTTAACATTATTTTTATCCATTATCAATCCACTGTTGAAAGATTTCTTCAAGTTTATTTCAGTATCTCCAATGCCTAATCTTTTTTCTTCATAGCACATCAGCAAATTTTCTTATTTTATCTATACATCTCATATGTGAGTAATATCTAGATCTTTTGCAATCTTTCAGAATCTAATTTAAAACTTCATTTACTGGTCTATTATAATTTCTTCTATCAATATATTCAGCTCATTTCTATTTCAATGTCTTAATACCTACAATTATATTAGTGATATCAATTTATTTTCTCACCGATGTATTTTTATTTTTGAACTCTTCTTGTTATTTTTAATAAACATCTCTCAATGCATCATTGAATAATCTAAAATCTCTATATTGTTCCTCTGTAAAGTATTCAATTCTTAGATCCAAAAGAAACAACCTGTAAAGCACATGGATTAAAAACATTTTTTTTTCAAACCATAGGCATATTTTCTTTTAACATTAAATTATTTTTTATCAAAAGAACTTCATCCAAGTTTAATTATATGATTAATTTTGTCCATTATGTTTCCATATATATTAATAATCTGACCAAAGATATTTGTAATCGTTACCTTTTTTTAATTCATGTTTGTAATTAATCCATTTGTTGTAATAGTTCAAGATTTTTTAACTCCTTTTCAACTGACTTATCCACCACTAAATATATGGCTGCCATATAAAAATTATCTTTTTTAAAATTTTATAATGGCATATCACTTGGATTTTGACTAAGAATATCAGGAACAATATTTTCTTTACCTTTTATGTATATATAACTTCATAATTCTGTAAAAAGATGCTCCATCAAATAATATGCATTGTTCAAAAACTTCAAAAATTACTAATCAGTTATGATACTTTCTTCAGATCTCATTAAAATTTGTTTAAATTTTTAAAAAAACCTAAATGACAGCTAAAATCTTTTCTATAATGGTATAATTTCTTTCTGACTCTTTTAAGGTTGGACTACAGAAAAACAAAACTAGAGATTTTTGCTTATCACTAAATTGAAACAAAGTTGCTCCAAGACTGAATCCACTATTGTCAGTCTTAAATATAAAATATTTTATTAAAATTAAGATGTGTCAATATTACTTCTTTTAAAAAGTTATCCTTAATTTTTTTTTAAATCCATGGTTTGCCTCTGAGTCCAAATACACAATTTTTTGCATCTTTTATAAAATTATTATAAAAAATTACACAAACTTAAAAATGATTTTAATTGTTACTGGTTCTTAGGTTGTGGAAAAATTTTCAATTGCTGATATTTTATCAGAATAAGGTCTAACTTCTTTACTATTAATAAGAAAACCCAGAAAAGATACTTTTAGTATAGTTAATGAACTCTTCTTCAAATTGATTGTTATATTATTCTTGTGACATTAAAAAAAAAACAATTCAAGATGATTAAGGTATTCCTCTACATGTTGTGGTGTAATAATGATATCATCTATATACTGTACAAACATCTGGATAATCCTTCTTCACTATTTATAAGTCCAAAAGGCAGACACTTAAAAACATAAGAATACCCATCATACCTAAAAGCAGAGTATTTATGGTCTTGTGGATATAACAAGATTTGCCAATAACTTGAAGTAAGATCTACCCTAGTAAAAATAGTCTTACCTTGGGATTTAATTAACAAATCATTAACATTGTTGGTGGAATATCTCTTTATGGAACAATTATTTTGTTTAATTTATGAGCATATTTAAACATATTCATAATTCTTTACTTTTTTAAATAATTACCAATGGATTAGCATATGATGATGGACTCTTTTCTATTATTTCCCAATCTATCATCTTTCAACTCTGTTGTTCAATTTCATTTTTATACTGCACAGGAATAGGATCGACTATCAAATGGGTACTCTCTTTTAGTTTTATTCTATGTACCTAGGAATAATTCCAGGCCTGTTAACAAAAACTTTATAATATTGCAAGAGAAGATTAGTTAATGAAAATTTGTCTTCTTCATTTAATGATCATTCATTTATTTTATTCTTTATTTCAGCAGTATCTCTAATCTGTTGCACACATTGCAAAGATTGTCTGTTTTGGAAAGGTTAGCAATGACATATTATTTTTTTGGAATAAATTTATTATTTTGATAATCTATAATGCTTACATAAAAAAATCTGATCCTAAAATGACATCTTGAGTTAATACTTTCATTTATCAAAAGTACATGTGATATACTTTTGTTACCCAATTGCAAATAAAGCCATATCTGCTTCTTTTCTATTGATGCTTTCCTTCTATTAGCTAATGTTATTAAGATTTTACTTAAGTAATGTCAAAATTTTTGGTTAACTTCTCTAATGTGCATTTAGTTTATTAGAAATAAGTGGAACTTTACTACCTGAATCAATTAATGCTTGCATACATGTTCTATTATTATGGGCATAAGGGATGATATATAAACATCACATGTTGATTCCCTCTCTTGCTCTTCTATTATCATGCTTGATATATTTTTAATTAAGGTACTATTTTTGTTCCATCTCTCATGAGGATCTTGCTGTGTGGAATTTAACAATGAAGCCTTACTGCCTTTACAAGTTTTTCTGCTGAAATAATAACGATAAGACATTGCCTATTGATGTCATCAACTCTTTTAGGTTAAATATTTATATGACTAGCATGGAAATGATTTATTAGCAATTTCCCTTGAGTTAATCTTTTCTGGTTCAATGAGTAACTATAACTACCTCTTGGTTATTTATATCTGCTGAAATATTGAATCCCCACTGCTTGAGTTCTTATTGGATTTCTTCTACCTTTATTTAATAAATATTGATATATGAAAGAGGCATTATTTGCAAGTTCAGTTAAAAGATTCATTGCAAATTTGGCTTATCAATTACTGTAATAACATTTTTAAGATTTGGGTGTTCACCAAATGAGTATGAGAGGACATAGACTTGTAGAGTTTGCAGAAAAAGAAAAACTTTATAATATGAATTATTTTTTTGAGAAACTTTTTAAAAGGAAATGGACATGAAATAAAAGTACATCAGAATTGGATTATATTTGGACTAACAGAATATTGTAATATCCTTAATAAATTCAAACAAGAATTGATCATCGATTAGTTAAGATGTAAGATATATGTTAATGCAAAACTAGAGAGACAAAATTTATTAAGAGAAACAATATTCACGGTTGATATTCCTAATTTTCAGAAAGATTCTAATGAATTTAAATTAGAACTTTCATAATCATTTACAAATATTAGTAGATTTTGAACATGTTTCACATTTGAATGAAATTAATAGGAAAACAAATGATATACTTTTAAAAACTGCAATAAAGATAGCTGATACAAACAAGCAGCAATTGACCAATACATTTTTTTACAGAAACTAGAGAATTTATAAAGAAAAGAAGTAATATGAAGATATATAAAAATGATGCATTAAGAAGGATTGAATATCTCGAATTATGTAAAATGGTGAAAAAATGAGTTGATAATGATATAAAAAAGTATAATTATGAATTAGCAAGGAAAGCTGTAGAAGAGAATAAAAGTCCCAGTGTAAAACAATATTTTGGTATTGGGAGAAAACTTATATCTTCAATAAGAAAAAAAAGATGGAACTATTACTAAAAAGAGAGATGACATTATGAAATGGATAGAAGAGTTTTATATTTTTTGAATTACCCAGGATTTTAAATGAAGAAGTGAGAAATGCAATTAAATTTATGAAAAAGGGGAAAGCTCTAGGTAATGATGGAATTATAATTGATATATTAAAAGAAGCAGGTGAAGAAATAATTTTTTTTGCCCAAATTATATACCAAATCCTAAGTGATAAAGATGCACTAGATGATTGAAAGAATGTATTATGTTAATATTAATATTTAAAAAAGATAACAAAGAAGATATTAGAAATTACAAACCTATCAGTTTTATACAGAATTTTTACTAAGATAATTAGAACTTTGAATTTCAGTCAACCAAAAAAAAAACAAGTTGGATTTAAAAGTGATTTTAGCACAGTAGATCATATCCAAGTATTGAGAGAAGTTATAGAAAAAAACCAATGAATATGAGTTGCCACTATACTTTGGATTTGTAGATTATGAAAAGGCATTTGATTTTATAAGCCTTTCTTCAGTGATTAAAGCATTGATTCATCGAGGTATATACCCAGATTATTGTCATATTCTAAAGAATATTTATAAAAATGCAGCAGCAACAATTAGATTACATAATGATACTAAAAATGTTAACACTGATAAGATAGGGTGACTCTATTGTGTATTAAAATGGGAAGCTAAAGAAGTAAAAGTAAATGGAGATTATTTAAGTCATTTAGGTTTTGCAGATGATGTAGTAATGTTCAATGGATTTTCTCAAAAGATAAAAATAAAGATTTATTATGATGAATTAGAAAAAATTAATAGCTACAAATACCTTGGTCAAATTATTACTACAGATGTAAACATAATGGATGAAATCAATTATAGAAATAAATTTGGTTGGAGTACTTTTAGTAGAAATAACTTAATATTAAAAGGAATATGCCTTTGTGTTTGAAAATGAAGAATTTTAATAAATGTGTATTGCCAATTCCTACTTATGAATCTGAAACTTGGACACTAAATAGAAGAGCAATACAGAGACTTCAGATCATTCAAAGATAATATCACATGACCACCACCTCTTATGCTTGTGTATAACTATTGTTAAAACAGGCAAAACTCACTATATATATATATATATATATATATATATATATATATATATATATATATATATATATTGCCACACACAACAAGCTAGAGTAATCAATGGATCCCAGAAGGCTTGTGCATAAAATCCCCATCTAGTGCCTACTTATCCAATATCCCCAGACTAGTTTCTGGCTTATGGCCTTCATCAGTGAGGAGCCTCGGATCTGAGAGGGCTGCACCTAGATCTTAAGATCTAATGCAACCCTCCAAAAACCACCTTTTATCTCCATTTAACTACAAAACTATGTCAAATTGAAAACACCTTAATGTTTTCAATCCAAGACCATTAGCTTATATAGTCATATGGGTCTGAACCCAGTTCAGTACCCATACATTTTGGTGTCTTTGATTCTTTAATAACTATAGCCACCACTATCCTATTAGGCAGAATTGGTTTTAAGCCAATAAACATCACATGACCACCAACTCTTATACTTGTATGGGTACTAAACTGGGTTCAGACCCATATGACTATATAAGCTAATGAGCTTGGATTGAAAACATTAAAGTGTTTTCAATTTAAGACTCATAGTTTTGTAGTTAAATGGAGATAAAAGGTGGTTACTGGAGGTTGCATTAGATATTAAGATCTAGGTGCAGTCCTCTCAGATCCAAGGCTTCTCAATGACGAAGGCCTTAAGCCAGAAACTAGTCTGGAGATATTGGATGAGTAGGCACTAGATGGGGATTTTATGCACAGGCCTCCTGGAATCCATTGATTAGTCTAGCTTGTTGTGTGTGACAATATATATAGTGAGTTTCGCCTGTTTTATCATTCAAAGATCTATGAAGAAATGCATATTATGAATAACAAGAAGAGATCAAAAATGCAATACATGGCTAAGAGAACAAACAGATGTTACTTCATTGCTGAAACAATTAAAAAACTGAAGTAGAATTAGAATGGATATATTTCTAGAAGAGATGATAGTAGATGGACAATTAAAATCTTATACTGGATTCCAAGAGAAATTTAAAATATAGAGAAAGACTACATTTGAGATGGATGGGTGAAGTAAAGTGAACAGGGATGATGTGGAGAAGAGAGGCTAGAGATAAGAAAAGATGGATTGAACTTGGAGAGATCTTCATGATGATGATCTTGATATATATAATCAATAAAAATTTTCTACAGGATTCAAAATATAAAAATAAATAATAGTTATATCCAGATTATAGCATGACTGCCATCTTGAGTAGTATTGTGGAGTTTATTCCAGAGACTTATCCCTATCCCCAAACTGGTGATGGCTCTCATAAGTAAGGAGCTAGAACATCCAGATACCAGATTCAAAATACAAACTAAAGCCCAGAATTTATCTAATACTTAATTATTAAGTAAAATCTAAAATTTTCAGACACATATATATGTCTTCAAATCCAGCTCTCCAACTCAAATAGCCATATGGTACAGAACTACATTCAGATACACCATATATTAATAGTAACTGATATCTATTTTTAGTTAGAAAGTAAAGATCTCTGGTTTAATATGGAATGGCCTTGGTGTCTATGTATTGATTTAAAAAAATAATTATAATTTAATGCTGATGAAGCATTCACTATTGGCAGAAAAATACCATACTTCTTTAGTTGTAGAGCTTATGGTTACATTACGTTTTACAATTTTGAAACTTTTATTGCAAAAAAAAATATTTTAAGATGTGCACTTTTTTTAATTACACTATTTTGGATATATCATGATTGACATTGTGAATGAGGCAAAAAAAACGAAGATGACCAAGACTTTCATAGATGATTAAAATCACAAAATGGACAAAGGAGAGTGAAAGCTGATCCAGTTCATTTAAACTGTTGCCTATAGAAAAATAAGAGATCAGGTTGAGTGATCATGATGAGATATGGTAGCTTGAATTTAACTGCACTTAAAAATTAGAAACAAGCAAAGAATTCCACCTTTAAGGGTAGAATTTTAACCATGAAAAAGAAATCTGATAGCAAGAATTAAATCATCTATCTGTACTTTTAACAAAAATTAATGAATGGATATTTTTCAATAGTGTATATAAGATGTGACTTTCGAAAAATGGATATAGTTGCATAAATAAATATTGTTAACAAATTACATATTTCTGCTATATTTAATTAATTAATATTTATATATTCAAAATGTTTATTTAAAGGCAAGATGAGTTGTATTATAAACTATATCTTGTCACTTAAGAAGGTTTTAATTAAATTACGATTAAAATTCATATTCATATCAAAATGAGCATTGTGAATCTACTTAAATACAAACTAAGTTGCTATGTTTGATGTGATATCAACTTCAACTTTCTTGAGCAGCTAATGATGCCAAGTTTGATTGACAGAAACATGCTGCATATGTAATTATGGTCATGTTTCTACAAATTTCTATTCACGACTTAAATAAATAACATTATAGATTACAAATATATATATAATGAGCATATACCATAGATAATATATAATACAGTAATAAAATAATATTGTGGTGAAAAAGTCCTTATTCAGTCTTTCATATATTCTTATAAGAATGTTATATATACTGTACAAGATACATGAATGATATCCTTATATGTACTCCCCCTGAAATGATTCATGAAATGTATAGTAAGTTAAAGCAGTTTTCTGAAATCAAATAGACAATGGAGGAGGAAGATGATCATCACTCTATTAAATATCTCATTCTGAAACAAATAAGACAGATCTATACAACTGATTATTCAATGATTGTCAAATCTCTTAGTGCCAGAGGTTATTTACACCCATATTCCAAGATTCCTTTCCAATATAAAATGGTGGGCTTTAAAGCTTTTTTATTTATGAACTTAAAACTTTGCAAATTTGTAGATGGTGCAAAAAACAATATAGAACGTTATAGGAAAGATTTTATTAAAGTCAGCTATTCTGCTGCCTTCCTTGATAAACAAATAATGAGGTTTAACTATAAACACAAATTCTATAAGCCACCTAATCTTAAACCATGGATTGACATGCCTTATATTTCTAAAATCCATTCAAAATTAATACCCATCTTAAACAAAAATTTCAATGTTGGCTTTAGTTACCACTTGTCACTTAACAGACTCATTAATAATTACAAAGATAATATCATTAATGATGATGATACCCTAAATTACTAATTTTGTAATGACAAATATTATGGAGAAACTCATGCAAACTTGAAATTGAGAGTTACCCAATATGTTCATTTATATAACAGAGCCAAATCCAATAGCACTTGTAGCTCAGTATTCATTGACCATGAAAAAACACTGGCTTATCTTTTTAATCTGCCCTTTCTATGGTTACTTGTCTCAAAACCAACAACAAAAAACATAAAATCAGAGAGGTCTGGCATATAATCAACTTCAAAAATGCGATAAATTTAAGAACCAATAGCATTCTCTTTAGCAAACACTGGTCATTTAATTCAACAACAGATTTATTGCCTAACTGATTTCCATACATATTCACACATGCAAATATGCAAATTTATTAAAATCAGAGGCTATTTTAATTTATCTGCAAATGGAAATACCAATATCCTTGCTAATTTTATTTCATTCATGCTTTGATACAAACACCCCATATTGAAAGTTTGACTTAGCAATCAATAAAATAAAATATATATTTTTTATATCAAACTTATCAAACCTGTTCACCGTAATATTATTTCATTACTTTATTATATATATGTACACATAAAATTACTAGAAATTGTAGATTGTAGACTACAGTATTATATTTAAAATATTTTTTAAAAGATTAAGTCAAAGATAATTCATTAACTGGATGTTTCAGAGTCACAACTTTTAATTTTGTATCAAACATTCCAACTAAATACAGAGGAGATATAACAATCCAATAATATTACATGCTATATATCCTTAATTGAAAAATATTTCAGCATAATAAGATTTCTCCAATTTCCTAGTGAAGTTAGAGAAAAATATATTCTACTTTCAGTCTAGAATAATCAGTAATTTATTAATAGTATTATAGAGTAACTGTATTATAAAAATGCCATGTTATGCAAAGTTGATGTAAATAAAAATATTTTTATAAAAAATGACTTATGAATTTGAAATATTGGCTTAAAACTAGTGGAAACTTTAGACAGGGGTACTTTATTACAGTATTGCTGCCAAAAAGTAAACAAGGAAAACAAAACACAGCACTGCGAATTTCACAACCATTTTACATTTCCACATCAATCATTGTAAATGATCTAATGTATTTTTTACTTTTATTAACTGCGGGTTGTTTGACAAATATCAATATCTGGAGAAGATCAATCTTTTATTTCAATTTTTTTTTTTTTGTAATGACAATTGGAAAAATATCATTTTTTAAATATATTCAACACTAATACTCATCTCGATAAATATTTAAAATAATATTTCTTTTATTATTTTGTTATATTTTTTTGCAATAAATATTTATATGTTAATTTATAAATGTTAATTACAAAAAAATAAAAACCCAACCAGAATAGTTTATGGTTCATTCTAAATGAAAACAATAAAAATATATTGATCTAAAAAGAAAGTAGAATAGATAAATATATCACTCTCAAATAACTTCTGAAGCTGCTCAAGCAACCAGCTCCACTGAGCGTACTGATAAAAATAAACAAATTATAGCAGGGAAACTTGCTGAAATTAACTGGAATATGAATATGACGTTTTTGGCATTACCATAGTTAGCAAAGTTGTTGAATATCATTTCAAGCATTGCTTAAAATAATTGTGTTTAAAAACTTTTAATTAGTTGTGTTGATATAATAATTATGCAAAATATTGAATAATTGTTTTTTTATTGACATTTTCAACCGTAAATTTAATTAATATTTTCTGGGGGTGCTGCACCGCCAATTTATGGACCAGAGCTACTGCAATTAAAACATATTAGCTTTCTGTACAAAAGTGAAGTGAACGGTATCTTATTTATTATAAGCATTTTGTAAAAGTTGAGTGAAATTAAAATTCTAATCTATTTCTAAAAATCATGTCAACTCGTGTTGGACAGCATAAGAAAGTATTGACTGATACATCTATTGGATGGAGAGAAATTTATGCTTAAATGCTTTAAGAAATTATCAATTAAAAAGTGTAACTTTAATTTTAAATATAGTATTTATTGTTTGAACGTGAGAATCAATTAAATTTTATTAAATCGTTTTGATGAAATAATTGTTTCGTAACTATTTAAAAATAGTTTGTTTTTCTAAGTAATTATTTTATTTTGTTGAAATTTATTTGAACAGCGTGTTTTACTCATATTTTTATTCTTAAATATAACTTTCGATTTATTGCTAACAAAAATAAATTTTCAAAGAAGCATTATTATTATTATTGGATATCTGTCGGAATTCCCATGGCTAAAGCCACACGTGCCAATATGATCAAGTAAAGTAAACTGTAATCCGTCATATTCCTGAGAGACTCGGATTATTACTTATCAATTTCAGACAGTAAAGCGTTCTAATATTAATGTGTTTTTATAAATAATGTATTGTCCAAATAATGCAAGGTGTAGAAAGCTATAGACACATTACGCCTTTGTTTTTATAACTAAGCTGATATGCTCCTTTTCTTGTATTCAATTTTTCCCAGCTGCCGAATGTTTTTCCAAGCTAGAATAACCATTTCCACTTACTTTTTGTAGAAACCTGTCTGATTATGGTCAAAACTGCATCTCTAATGGGAGATCAAGGAAAAGAAAAAACAACTGCACGGTTTTTCGCTCTCAAGAGGTCTTCAAAAGATTACGATTAATATTCAAGATCACCGCTGATCTTTGCGAGATTACCCTTAGCCAGTTCGCCCCGCGCTAAAATCGATATGACGTCAGGTAAAAGTTTAATGGCTAAAAGATGAGACCAATATTTAAATCCATTTAATAAGTAAAGATAATATACATTTATTTAAAGTAAAAGGCTTATAAATTAAAAACCCTGCGAAAAGTTTTAAAATATAGTTATTTTATACGCACACAAAGTTGCTTGCTCGAGCACGGGCACTTATATGTACTGTATACAGCAATTAACTCAACTTTTACTTAGTATTTCTATTATTCTTCATTTACAAATAAAATCGACGTTTTTACCTGATAATTAAGTTTTTATTATTATTTTAAAAATGATTAATATTTCAGTCGGTGTTCTAACTTATTTTCTGCATTTTAATTGGACATTCTACATGCCTATTTAAACTGAATGTAGATATCAAAACTTGCTTTTGATTATTTTAATAATAGTTCCATATCATATTCGAGTTATAATTACATTTTTTTTATTATTAAAAATATACAAAGTTTATATCCAAAATTAATTGTTTATTCTTAAATTTACATATGTACGTAAATTAAAAAAAAAAAAAAAAATCTAGAAACTTCATTTTCTTATCCAGATAATTTAAAGCAAATTTATTTTTAATTTTAGATAAATAGTTTTTAATTATAAGTCATTCAACTGTTGTAAAAAAGTTTTCATTTTGTATTAGCTGTTTTCTTTTTCGTTTTTTTTTTTTTTTGGGGGGGGGGGGGCAACAGTTCTGTGGAATATATTTTTGTTTTTGTCAAATTTAATTTTTAATAAAACTCTTTTAATATTTAATAGCACTTATATTTAAAAAAAATAACAAATTGCCCCCCCCCCCCCCGAGTATTTGTTTATATTTCTTTATGGAATTTTTATGTTGAAATAAATTTAGATAAGGCGAACTAAATCGACTTTAAAGATATTACTAAGTTTTTAATATGGGATGAAAAAAAACGGAAAAATGCAATTTAAAAGAGCTTTTATATGGCCCTATTATTTATCAAGTGTTTAATTGTTCTCTCATTTGTTATATGAAGGTTAAACTGAACAATAAATAAGAAATAAAATCTACTTAGAAAATGCTTTATAAGAAGAATTGTCTGAAATAGATTTTAAAAAAGTATGTTTGATTGCACATGCTATTATAGATGCAACAGACAAATTTGACTTGAAGAGTAATATTGGATATTTTTGTATTAATAGCTGAACAAAAAATTTATTCTTATTGGATTGACATATTGAAACTATGAAATAAATTTGTATAGTTTTGGGATGTATAAAAAGTTAGACTAATTATGTAAAAACTAAGTTTTTTCTATTTGATAGTGTTATATTGAATGTAGTAATGTCTTTAAATAAAAAAAAGTTCTATGTTTTAAATTTGGCATCAAGAAAGCCAAACCCCCCAGTTACCTTACTTTAAACAAACAATTATGATAGTGTGTTTTTTTTTTGCATTATATCATTTTTTGAAATTATGAGGGTCAGTTTGTGATGTGTAAAAAGTTCATGAGCACTCCAAAATTGCAGTGACTATTCTATTTATTTATTTATTTTTGGCATAAGAATTACATAATGGAGTTTAGCTTCAAGTATTTCTAGAATACTAAAACCGAGGATATGGAAAAAATAAACTTAGATAGAATTGTTAGGAGCTTTTTTTGCTAATTTAAGGTAAGAAACTTGTAATAGTTTAATATTTGTCTAATTTTTGGAGTATTAAAAATAGAATGGAAACTTCTTTAGAGATTTATCGTAACACAAATTAATATGTATACTGATAATTTTAAGAATAAAAATAAATACATCCATTTTATAGATTTTAACTTTTTAATGTGTGAATTAATATATGTATTTTAAATTTGGTGTAATTTATTTATATATCAAAAAGTAAAACAGTGAGAGAATAATCTAGTTAAATTTCTTTATTATTTATAAATCAGGGCATCCATGTTTTGGACGCAAATTTCTGATGAAAAACCAATTTATCAAAAGCAAATGTGAAGCAATTCAGATAATATATTAATTTATAAGATTTGATAGTTTTTATATATGAACATAATTTATAAAATAATAGAATAGTATGATATAGAGTGGTGAGTGGTGGGTCATGTGAAAGTCTGTGCTCATATACCGTATATATTATATAACATGATGTACAAAAACTAAATTTATTTTTGAATATATTTTGATATAAATATATTTTAAAAATAAAATAATATATATTTTAAAAAATTGGACTTTTGAATCTATTATTGCTTTTTGAGATCAAGTCTATTAGTTGATCTGTGGTCACTATATTTCTTTGTTGTGGAATTTATTGTAACAGTTAAATAGCAAGGGTGAAATAATATGTGTTATTATAAGAAAGTAATAAACATTATTTCAATTTCTGAATTCTAATAAATATAATTTTACTATATATTGAGACAATTTCATGAAACAAAATACAGTGAATGTGTAACCTTGATAATGCATATGTATCTTGATAATGTGTATGTAACCTTGATAATGTGTATATGCATATATATGTTTAAAGCTTAAATGAAAAAAATAAGCACATACAAAAGTTAATCCAATGAATGTTGAAATAAAGTCAAGGATGACATAAACATACCAGTAGCATTTTAAAGCACTTTCTAATTGTGTTGTGGTTGCCTTTGATTTATCTTCACTCTTTTGCAGATATCTGTAGCATTTATTTCACAGCAGAAACTGGTAATAAAATGTATATTGATTTATTTGTTTAAAAAAATTAAAGATATCAATATTATTCTGAGAACCTAATATAAACAAGACAACAACAGTGCTGATTGGCAAATTCTTTATTCTCAGGCTTCAAAAATGCTTGTGAGAATACTTGCAAGTATTTTTATGCTATTTTGAAAAAAAAAAAAGCATACATTTTTGATAATTATTTACAGAGTTATGATTAGTTTTGCAAAATATTTTACAAATATTTATTTTATGACAAATATATAATTAAATTCAGATATTATTTAAACTATTAAATCTGAAACAAGACAAGTCAAATTTTTTTTAATAACTTTAAACAGTGAGTTATGATTACATGATGAAGAAATGTCTCTTTATGATTATAGCTTTTACATTTTTGTGATATCTTAATAATTGTGAATACAATTTCAATGCTTAAAAAGAATTTCATTGCTTTACGATGTCTTAATTCTTTAACTGAGAACACTTCCTTTGATTTGTCTTAGAGATAATTTGAGTAATTATCCTACATTTGATTTTGGTGTTAAATCTTTATTTTATGTTAGGATTCAATAAATTAGATTTAATTTGTTAGAAATATAAGTTTATAAATGAAAAACATACTAAAAATCATATTTGAGCTTTGAAAGTATAGAACAAACAATAAAAACAAATACATATTGAGAATAATAACATTTACAGTAAAGCCAATAAAAACAATACATTAATGAAATTTTCTTTTTTCATTGAACTTTATTTCTAAAGCTCAAATGAATTATATTGCTAAATCTTTTTAAACTAATTATAAATTGTTTTAAAATTTAAAATGACATTCATAATTATTAAAATATTAAAAATTACTATTACTATGAACTTCTGGAACTTCTTAATGTATTCCAATCTAGTAGCTAACAAGTTGCTCATTTTGACATGTGTTGAGTATTACATTGATGTTATGATTAGTATGGCTTTTTTCATTACTTTATGGCTATCTATAATATTCTCTTCTTATTGTATGTAACCTCCCTTGTAGAAATCATTTAAAAATTATTAGTTTAAAAATGTAAAGATGTCAATATTAGATAGACTTTTAGAGAATTAAAATATATAATTTGCATATGAAAGAAACCAGATCTACTCCATTTGTTTAATAGAAATGACAATTTCTGATTTGTGAATTGTTTGGCTCAAAAGCAAATATTTGAATATTAAGTTTTGAAAAGAAAAATTATAATTTTTGGTAATTTGTTTACATATGTAAGGTTATTTATGCAATATTTTTTATAAAATACTTATTTTAAACCAAAAACCTATGTGGCTTCAATTATATTTTATGTAAAAATATTTATTTTTAATATGACAGATTAAAAAAAGTTCATTACAGCTAAGCGGAAACAGTTTTTACTGGCTAATAAGAATAGCTTTTATAATATAGGTAAAGAAAATTTTCTTAAAATTTTAAAAATAATATATTTAATTATTAATTTGAAGATATATGTATTTTTTAATGATGTCTAATCTAAAATTATTTTGAATTTTATAAATGGAATTCAAATAAGAAATATTTTATTCTACTAGCTTTTTGAATAGATTGAATTATGTCCAATATGCAAGGCACAGTTTGTTTTAGTTAATACCTCATTTAGAATTTATTTTCCTATTTTGCAAAGCACAAATATTAACTTTTAGAATAACTCTAACACTTGAAAGCTTACATTTATAATAAATAATGTAAAGAAGGTTTAATTGTAAAATAAAATTTTGCAATTATGGTGTTCCACTAGGCTCTTTCAAATAAAAAGGATGAATTTGTTTTTCAAAGAATTGAAAATGTATACAATTTTTTATCCACTTTTTAGATTATGAAAGGGTGTTTACAAATGATCTTGAAACTCATGAACAAAGAATCTCTCAATCAGTGAAGCTGTTGGCTTATTTGTAGTATTTCCTCTGTAGAATGCTGACATTTTTAGATTTTTTTTTGAACTAATAAAAATCAATATATATAATAAATATATGAACTAACTAAAGAAAAAATAAAAACATGTAAAAACACAGAATTACTTCTCTATAAAACTGCTTTAATATTTCAACCAGCAGATTGGTTTTCATCAGAAAGCAAAATGACTATTTCCCGAATTTAAGCACTAAAATATTACAGACAGTTACGTATCAGATAACAAAACTAATTCCTATAGGCTAAAAATCTTTAAAAGCTTTGTTTATATATATATATTTACAAAAATTTATATAAAAAATACTAAAAAAATTCTTTCACAAAAAACTTATTTAAAAAAACTAAAACCATACATACAATATTATTATATATTAAAATATATCAAAAAACAATAAAAATATATTATTATATATGTACACACCAAAAAAACTGTATATATATATTACTATATACATATATAATATTTAAACAGCATTAAACTGTTGCACATGCGCTTTGGATTTTAAATATAAAATGAATGTGCAACAGTTTAATGCTGTTTAAATATTATAGTTTATAAAAAACATCATGTTATATAAAATAATTGACTTATTTATATACATATATATTTTTTATATTTATTCCACTTTGTGCTAGTCCACCTATAAAATAATTATCTAGGAAACAAAAAAACAAATCTCTAGGAAACCAGGTAATTCAGGTAATTATTTTATAGATGGACTAGCATGAAGTGGAATAAATATAAAAAATATAGCGTAAGCATGTGTTTTAAAGACCTACAGAGGTCCCTAGTGACGATTTTTTCAGACGCTCATTGCTAAGGTTTATAGCCTTGTTAAAACTATTACTAAAATACATATAGTAGAATATATATATATATACAGTTTTTTTGGTGTGTACATATATAATAGTATATTTTTATTGTTTTTTTGGATATATTTTAATATATAATAATAATGTATGTATGATTTTAGTTTAAGTTTTTTGTGAAAGAATTTTTTTAGTATTTTTTATACAAAGTTTTGTATATATATATATATATATATATATATATATATACTTTGTATATATATGCTCTATATATATTGATTAGATACCAACCAGTAACCACCTATACATTCACAATAAAGATATTAGGTGGTTACTGGTTGGTATCTAATTACATCATTATCCCATTTAGCTTTAAGCACTATTTCACTTATATATTGTAACCGGACATGTACAACCTCTTTATTACCTCCGTTGTAACAATTTCCTGATGAGCATGTTGCAGGAAGGAACTATCAATTGGCATTCCCCAACACAGATGTTACCCACCCTACAACAATATTTCCCACTTATCAGAGGATGTAGCACCATAGAGACTGGAAGCATCTAGACATTTCTGTGTTTGGTTTTCCAAACGGTGCCACTAGAGTTTCATCTCACTACAACCTGACTTACCTAGGTCTAGTTATGCCAGACATAGCTCAAGAGGCATGAGATTCTCATGAACAAATGCAATGAATGATAAGTGATGCAAAAACAATAGAACTGAACAACTGGATAACTAAAATTAATTTTAAGTAACAACAATTTTATTTAACAACAGGTTTAATTAAATGTCCATCAAATAAAATATTTCATTGACAGTCCCTTGTATCTCTTCAGCCTACTTCCAATAACATTTTAATATGAATTAAAGAATGTAATTTGTTGGGAGTATAATAAAGTTATTCTTTCAATAGTTCTTTAACAATTTACATCTTTAGTTATTTAATTAATTCACAGAGAGGAGTGCAATATATGAAGACAACAGAGATAATAATGAAGACAACTGATAATATTTAATTCAGAGTTCCACTTAATTCAAATATTTCATTTATGGTCCATTGTGTTTCTTTGGTATACTTCCAATAATAGCACTTAAAGGATGTAATTTGTTGTATAATAAAGTCTTTCTTTCAATAGTTCTTTAACAATTTACATCTTTAGTTATTTAATTAATTGACAGAGAGGAGTGCAATATATGATGACAACAGAGAGAATAATGAAGACAACTGATAGTATTTAATTCAGAGTTTCACTTCATTCTGATTGGTAGTCTTTTAGGTAGTTGTCACATGTAATGTGGCTTAAATTACTCATGTATGAAGATATTCTTTACAGACAAGAGCATTTCTATTATTCCAGTTAATTTTAAGTTAGTTAAAGCATAATAAATATATTTCTATTCATGGTTATCCAAATCCAGGTTTGAATCCATACTATAAGCACATTTATCCTAGGTTCATTGGTTATCCATTTCAGGGTTTGAATTGGTCGATATAAGCACATTTATATCCATTGGTTATTCAGGTAACCTATAAGTGTATGTATTTCCATCTGTCCAGATGTCAATTCATCTTGCAAATTCATTTATTTGGTATTTCCGAGTTCATAAGACATATATATATATATAACATATATGTGTCAATAACTCCAGGTATATCATTGTACATTTAACCGTGACACATTGTTTTGGTATTCTTATTTCTCAACTCATATATATAACATGTTTTAATTCTGTGTTTATATTACTTTTCTCAGAGTTTTCAAATAATAAATAAAATCTTTTTAAAAACAAAAAAAATGATTTTCTTAATCTTTCAACTTATTTAAGTATGTGGTTCATTATATGCATATAACCATTAACTTTTATTGACGTACTAATTCATATTTAAATGTTTGAATTTATTTATAATATAGTATAAATTTACTAAAAACATTCATTTTGTATAAATACATTTATTTTGATATTTTCTAATTTTATCTGGATTATAAACACGTTATTATAATTTAGTTAATTATAGTTATGTGTAATATTCATATACAATCAATATGCATGTAAGCATTTGTAATTTTTATTTAGTTATTCTAATATATAGCATAAATATTGATGTTTGGTCTGCCACAGATGTATGTTTCTAGATATAAGTTGATCAGCAGTTTCATTTATAATTTATCACTAATAAAATGTATTTTCACATAGCTACATTTATTCATAATTTTCTTTAAGAAAGACATTTTGTTTTGTCTTTTCTAACACATATAAGTATTGAATATTTTATAAAATCATTACCTGCATTTTATCCAGTTTGTTCCTTCATATCCATGATGCAACTGCATTCAAAAAGGGGTCATTGTATTTAAGCTGAATGGTATTATTTACTTTCCATGATGTTCACCCAGGCAAATCTTGGAGAACCATGGCTTTGGATGAAGAGAGGAAGCTGTTACCAATTAGCCTTCCATCGTTAAGATTTTATTTTTTTTATCATCAACAGTGGCTGTAAATGTTGTATTCCAAGATGATGAAAATCAGTTCTTTAACTGCACTTAAAATCTTTTTAAAAAAGATCCTTTTAAAATCTTTTTTAAAATCTTTTTTTTAAAATCTACTTTAAAAATCTTTTTTTAAAAAATCTTCTTTAAAAATCTTTTTTTAAAAAAACCTTCTTCAAAAATCTTTTTTTTAAAAAATCTGCTCTGAACTTCCAACTCAACTATTTATACTCCGATCTCTGGATTGATTAAGCAGCACTGCCCACTGTATCTGATTTGTTATACAGCTCTCATTTAAGCCTGAGTGCCTTTCTCTTCTTAAGGATTGGATACCACTTTTCAGACCAGATAAGGGATCACAAGGATTAAGCCATGTTTTCCAATTTGATAATTTTGCCTCAAGCGAATATTATACTTTGCATGACAACATCATTTCAAAAATTAAAATGTACTATTTTAATAAATGCCAGCTTTTATTTATATCGTAATTTAAAATTATAAAATCAATAATGATTTTTTTTCTTAGATTGATGAATCTTAATAAAGAAAGATTTGTACCTTTTTTTAATTGCAGATTTAAACGTATTTGTTGTCTTTTTTTTCTTTTTAATTTGACCAAATTATTCTTCTTTTTTTATTGCTGTCAATTTTCATGATTCCTTTGTTTCTTTAAATTTTTAGTTTTCCTAAACCATTATTAAGTCTTTTCTTTTTAACAACAAATCATGCTGCCTTTTTAAATGGGGGGGGGATCTTTTGAATACATATGTGGAACAGTATATCTGTTTCAATATATATATATACAAAGTTTTTAAAGATTTTTAGCCTATAGGAATTAGTTTTGTTATCTGATATGTAAATGTCTGTAATATTTTAGCACTTAAATTCTGGAAATAGCCATTTTGCTTTCTGATGAAAACCAGTCTTCTGGTTGAAATATTAAAGCAGTTTTATAGAGAAGTAATTCTGTGTTTTTATTATATATATATATATATATATATATATATATAATACGGATGGTATTAAATAAAAACCATTATGTTGTCTTCATAAAATACTTTCTATTATTGAATATAAAAATATAATCAATATTATAGACAACTTTATTTTAAATAATAAATAATAAATTTATATACACCAAACTGTCAGGTCCATTTTGCCATTTTTTGGAAACAGGCCATATTAAGAAATGTGAAGAAAATATTGAAGTTAGCAAATATTGCATTAATTATAAAGAAAAATATATGAAACATTATATATACAAAAAAATAAAGAGAAATGTATGAATTTGGTACAAGAATCAGTAAAGTTAAGTGGAAAATGGTTCTTAAATAAAAATTGGAAAATTTAAAAACATTTTTAAAGTTAAATTTGAATAATAAATGGTACACTAAGTTAATATATAAATCACACAACTTTTTATAAAAGAATGACTTTGAGTTTTTATTTGAAATTTATTTTTTTTTCTTTTTAGTACATCAGTTATTAATTTTGACAAGTTCAGCCATTTGACTAAATGATAATCTTGTGTTAGTAGATTATTTTCACAAACCATAAGTAATGGTAATATTAAATTACATGTAATATTACTTGTCAATATATATTTTGGATTCAATAAAATTCCCTTTGTTCCAATTTACATTTATTAACTGATCAAATTGTTAGTTAAGTTAACCCTGAGAATTAATCAGTAATATGCCTTAGTCAATGCTCTGTAGTATTTAAGTTTATTTTGTATAGCTAGCCAAAGTAACAATATAAGTAATAATTAAAGTACATTCCATCAAGAGTAATATTTTTTTATAGTATAGGTCATTTATTATTGGTAACTTTATAAATTAATAATTTGTTCAAATAAAGTTAGACATTATAACCTGATTTATTGTAATTCATATTCGATGGCTGGAATTAGTTTATTTTATTATATTCATTTTTAAGGTAATTTCTTTTCTGTTGACATGTATATGGCATGCTATTATATATATATATATATATATATATATATAATACATATAGTAAATGTAATAGTATATATATATATATATATATATATACTATTACATTTACTATATGTATTATATTTATATTAATTTTAATGATGGAAGCTATGTCACTTCTTTATGCATTGCATATATGTTACTATTACAAATGGATTTCCTAATAATTGGGGCATTTCAATTGTTAAGACCTTTATATATATATATAATTTATATTTTTTAATGGCTGTTTGCATTTAGTAAAGAATGGAAATTAAGAGATTATATCCATATGAACAGAGATAACTTTATCTTTTTTATGTTGCCAGGAAACTATCAATTACAATACTACTAATTGACAATCCTCCTGAGATTAAACAAGTTTTCTTCATTATCCTTTAATAGCTCTTTTGTTGGTATTTATTGAAGTAAAAAGGGACCTCTTTCACTTTTTACCAAAGTTTTTATAAGTATTCAAACCCAGATTATCTTCAGCACTTTTAAATACTCTCTAACCCAGCATAAGATAACAATTACCAAGAAAAGTGTTATAAATAAGCCTTCACATTAAGAAATAAACCATAAGAAAGAAGGGCTTTTTTGATAATTATTATCTTATGCTGGGTTACAGATGTATTTAAAATATTTTTGTATAGTAGCATGATGATTTCTTTTGTATTCTGACTATTAATCTATTAAATGCTATTATTTTAAGTGTGAATGCATTTGTGTTCCTTTATAGTGGTTTTTCTGCCTAAATAAAATATTTGTGATAATAAATCCATATGTTCTATAAAAATTCAATAATAACAAACCATTTGAATTTACAGGACACATATTTCCCCTAACCTTTGGCCAAACTATTACTTATATCAACATATGCATAAGAAAAAATTGATCTTCTAATGTTATTACTGTAAAAATGTTATCCAGCAAGTTTTAAAAGTTTTTTTTCTTTAATATTGTACCAAACACTCCATATTTTTATAACACTGAGAATGCCACTAGGCCACTGTCAACTTAGAGAATTTAATTTATGGTGATCAAAAAGTTGATGATGATAAATGCTGCCAGAGAGAGATCTTTAACATTGTTCAGAAAATTAAAGGACAGGATACAGATACAAATGTCAGCTAAAAGTAATTATAAATAATTTTAAAGTTTTATTAAATTAAAAAAAATAATACTAGTCAAACAAAATATAAAAGTTTGACCTAAATTTCCCATTCTTTGTCAGAGAGTGCACGAAAGTATTGGGGTATAAGCACTTTGGCAGATAAGTTTCTTTTCTCATCTAAGAATTGGAAAGGTACAACTCTTAAGGTTAACTCAAACAAGAAAAAAGAAAAGATTATGATTTTGTGTAATCTAAAATAGAAGAAAACAAAATTTTTATGGTTTAAAAAAACAACAGAACAATACAGTTGATAAATCACTAGCCAAAAGATTTATTGTCTGCAGGAAACATAAATCCAGATTAACTAAATTAATTACAATAAAAAAATAAGGAATAGGTGAGTTAAAAAAACTACTAATATCTGCACAAGCTTTTAACAATAGTTAATAATATAAAAAGAGGAACAATGAGTATAAAATATTAATTCACAATACATTCTCAGACAAAGTGACAAAATAAAATATTAATTTAATTATCTAAAATTTATAGGTTTACAACAAATATCTCTTATCAAAGAAATATCAATAACATCAAATTTCTTACTCATAGGCTTATATATTTTTTGTATTAAGCTAAGATTTAACCAAAGATATTTAAGTCCTGGTTATGATATAAAAATGTTCATTTACCTTCAAGGCATAATATTTTGTCCAGCTGATTTTTTCCAGTGGTGCCCACACAGTTTAGATCTATCTAGAGTTTATTACAAAGGTTTTTGATTTCTATTTATATGGTCAGGAGTATAAAGTCAATCTTTAGAATCAGTTCTAGATTAGGACATTAAGGCATGTTTATGGTGGTGCAATTTTGAGCTCTGGAGTTTGTCTTGGAAAGATTTAACACAGCATACTTTCAATGTGGTTCTTTAAAATGGTGAGTTTCTTCATTCTGGATGGATGGTCACTATTTTCAATATTTTAGTGTATACTCTTTTATTAGTGATTAGCATAACAATTCTTTCTTAGCACAGCAATCAGCAAATACTATTAGCAAAATCTATTAGCAATGAGCAAAAGTCTAACTTCTCTTCACATCAGCATTCTACAATTAGTGAATAAAAAGTTATATATCAGCAGATGTAATATAAAAAACAATTAGCAATTGTCAAAAATTAAATATAAAATCAGTTGTCTGCAATTAGAGAAAAATCTAATTTTGGCAATCCACCTTTAGCAAATATCTAATAATCCAAACAAACAGAGCTTTTATATGCTATTTTTATATTCTGTCTAATCTTGATTACAAATTTAACCAGGGCTATCTTTATCTTCTGCATAATCTTGATTAAAACAAAATTTAACCAGGGCTCTTATCTTTTTTCAAACATTAATTAAATGTAAGTACATGAGAAAATAAATCTCAGCTTTAAAAATAGATCAAAATCAAATGCAAGAGAAAATAATTATCTTAATTAAATGTCTTTCCAATTGAACATTATATAATTTGAAAAATATGATTGAGTATATGAGCTATAGCATGCACTCTTAATAAAATAAAAAAATAACAAAATACAAAATTTTTAAATACTATTTTTTTTTCAAATCTTTATAACTATATATGTTGATTTTGATTTTTCAATGGTTGCTTTTGAAGTGGATAAAATATCCAGTTCAATATACACTATTGAAATGAGCAATATCCCATTGTGTAATGTGAATACAATGAGGAATTACTACAAAGCTTGTAGTATTCAAGTTAATATGAAAAGCTAACAACAACTTTAAAATAAATCTTAAAAGGGTTGAGCTAGCTTTTGGTAGATTGATGCCAGAATCATGGTACTGCATCATTAAAAAATATATAAATATAGTGAAGACCAATATGTAAATAAGGCCCTGTATGCTACCTTTTCATATTAACTTGAAAAATACAAGTTTAGTAGTAAATATATAATTTTATGGAAAGTTTATAACTATTGAAATTTATAATTAAAATTTTAACAATACAATAAATCCAACACCATGCAATCTTCTTTTATTGATGGTTCTGCCTTCCCCAACAGATTGGTTTTCATCCCTCTATTTGTTCTATTAGACTTTCTTTCTTGGGAAAGTCAGTTTTTTAAAACAATAATTATATTGGTCTTAAATCTTGATAGCACTTTACCCACAAGTGCAGTTTTCCATTCTAATATTGAAGAATTAGTATAAAGTAATGTTTGCACCTTCCATATATCTACATTAAAATATATTTGTAATCCTTATTTTTAGAACTAATTCTGCCTCTTGCTTTACAACTACTGTTATTATTATTATTATTATTATTTTTAATACTTCTACCACTGAAATGAGCAATATGTTATGCATTACAATTTAGATAGTCTGTGTGAGACATACCATTTTTAGATCACAGTTCTAACTTCTTCCACTTCTGTGGATGGAAGGGATAGATATGTATAAATGTGCACTCTTTGTCAAATGAAATTCCTGCCTCATTTAGCTTTAGTTTCAAATTGGCTCATTAATGACTATACTGTCTTGAGCCAAAATGATAAATAAGGACTGCCTGTCTCTGTCATTATTTTTTAATTCTCAAGTGCATGAACTAAAAATATGGAAAATGGAGTCAGAAATGTTGTGTATATAGTTTAAAGATTAAATGTGGTTGCATAAGCACACAATCCCATTGTCACAATTATTATAGGAAGTTGACTGATGGCATGAGAATCTCATGTTATTTGGGTCCTACAATAACTTCACAGATTTAAAAATGAGGGGGAAATGTTTGTATTGGAAACATTAGTTAGATTTTGGTGAACTAACATTCTTTCCTATAAAGCAGCAAGATATACTCTTTGTCTGGCAATGATCATTTATTTATCATATTTGGTTTTTATATCTTAAAGTCATTCTGTTATCTGCTATCTGTGGAGTCTAACAGTAACCTGAGTACAGCACATGACTAATGTGTGAATGTGTGGATACTTGAAATATTTATAGCATATATTCTGTAACTGATTACTATTTATTCCTATGATTTTAAAAATATCTTTAAAATTAAATTTAGTTTTGACAAGTTTTTATTCCAAGTGATATAATGTGATATGATGTACTGTGACTTCTCCTTATATGGAGTCAGAAATCTCTCAGCAACTATACCCAGAGAAACCTGTTAATTACTTTAGTTTCCCTTTCCATTCCCCACCCTAAGTTTACACATACCCTGCTCCATCCCATTTCCACAACATAATCTTTGTCAACTCCATGGTCTTTATATGTAAATCCCACTTATCTTTTTTCAAACCTAGCATAAAAAATAATAACCCACATTCTCTTAGAACTATTAACATAAGTCTTTTCGATTGTATTCTCATCCTTGGTGTTCACCTAGAGATGGCATTGATGCTAATTGAAAACATATACATATAATGATTCTGGGGCCTGACCTAAATGATCGATTTGATCTAAAAAGATCTGATTTCTTAGATTTATAATAAAATATTCTACTAACTAATACTATTATATAATGTTAGTTTTTTTCATTTTTGTAAATGTTTAGTAATCTTATCTTGTTTTTTGAGTTTGTGTGTCTGTGTCTTTTTAAAGTTACAGTGTTTTTGTAACTTTTTTTTTTTTTTGGACTTTATGTGTGTCTTTTTAAAGTTAGGTTTTTTTTTTTTTTTTTGCAAGAGTAAATCAATACTTTTATTCAAAAGCAAGATGTAATAAGTAAATGTTTATTAATCTTATCTTGTTTTTGAATGTGTGTGTGGCTTTAAAGTTACAGGGCTTTTTCTAATATTTTTTTGGGGGACTTTATGTGTATCTTTTTAAAGTTACAGTATTTTTGGTCAAGAGTAAAAATCAATTATTTTTATTAAAAAAGCAAGATGTAATTCTAAATCTATCAAAAGTAACATCATTTATATATTACAATTTAGAATTGATACCTGACTACTATTAGTAAGGACCGTCATTGAAAGATTCAACTGAAAAATGAAAAATGATACCCGACTAATTTCCGTTTTCTTTTTTTTTGTTGGGGACAGTAATGAATCAGAAAATGGGTAGTTTTTGTTAACTCTGTCTATATAAAAAGGGTACCATTATTGAAATACTAAATTTAAAAATGATAGCCGACTAATTTGCGTTTCTTTTGACAGTAATTAATTAGAAAGTGGATTTCTTTTTTTTTGGTAAATCTTGTGTATATATAAAAAATACTGTAATTCAAATACGCCATTGAAAAACACCAAACCCTGTTGAATTTGCTTTCTTTTTTTTTTTAAGACAGTAATTAATCAGGAAGTGGATTGTTTTTGTTAGTGTGTAGATATAAAAACTAATCTTATTTTCAAATAATAAATGTAACAAAATAAATAATAATAATAATACCTGACTAATTTTCTTTTTTAGACAAGTAATTCCTAATAATTAGACACTGGGTTGTTTTTGTTTGTGCGTATATAGTATAGCAAAAGTAACTGGTCACGGACGAATTCAAGCGAAAATGGTACTTTTCGCATGATCCTTAATTTTTTTTCTCGTTTTGCACCCTTAAAAGCAATTTTTGAGGGTTACCCATTTGTAATGGAATCTTCAGGACATTATTACTAAACTTACAATAGTAAAGTAAGTTACAACACATTAATAAAAATAGACGTCTTATCAAATTTTAAAAAACTACGACTGCTTCAAATACACACACCCTCACACGAAACTACAGAGAAAATAGATATTCTACTATTATGAGAAAATTATGAACAAAATTGACTACTATGGCAGCCAATCAAGGCATTTCTTTCTCTTTGCTTTTAGCATAGAAAAAATAAAGTCATAACCGGCAGCCGTCGGGAACTCTCTGTTTTATCATAGAAAGAAGTCTCATTTGTGTTGGCTTCAGTCGCTGCCACTGCCTCCATACAACATAACATGAGGACTTTTCTGCATTTATAACATAGAAAATTTCCTCTTTTGTTGGGTGAAGGCCAGTGAAACGGTATATTTCTAGGAATTTACCTAGAAATAGTGACATCTTGAGCGAACACCAAGGATGAAAAAACAACCATCTTTTCTATGAAAATGTATTATTCCTTTGACCTCTATAAACTTTTTCTTTTCTAATCATTTACAATAGCTTTTGGAGATAATTTGTTCTTTTATAAAATTATCAAATCATAAATCAAACATTAGTTTCATTTTAAGCATTATTTTAATGCATGTTGAAAACTTAAAAAATAATTAGCTATTTTTTTTTGATTAAAACAAGTCAGTTTCTTTTTTCACATATCCAATCTCTGTTGTGAGCATGTTCCTATTTTTATGTTATTTAATTTTGTTTAGCCTCTTTAATTTTTTTTTTAAAAACTAATGACGTAATAATTTAAGTTTAGATCCCATTTTTCTTTGTTATTCTTTTATACTAAATTCAGAAATTAGGTAAATTGTGCATCAATTATTCTTATTTTGTAGTTGGTAGACTTAACACACACACACACAATAAAAACAAAAGACAATGTCACAAGCTACTTATAATATAATCAACATTATAATTTGTTTTTACATTACAAAGAGTGTTAATAGATTCATTATACCTTTAATTAAGTATGTTTTGGTTCATACCCTCTTTGTTTTTAATAGATTAGGACCATACTCTTTTTTCCTACCATTAAAAGATTAAAATAGACTGTAAGGAGTAATATAAGTTAGAATTTGATTGCTTAAACCTCGCTTAATCTTTCCTTATGATGTTTGATAACAAGAAGCATTCTTATATAACATTGTAATTTGAGGAAATTTGATTTACTTTTTTCCCATTGAATTTGTTATTATCAAAAATCGGTTTTTACTTTGAGATGGTGTCATCACATGTTCAGATGATTTGACCCATGGTGTGATACCTTGCACATATATAATTATAATAGGGATAGCTCATTGGATTTGAAAAACTCATAATTTTAAATCCATTGTTTTTATCTGATGTCTTTAGTAGGTGCATGTTCATGTTAAAAGCATTAGAGTTGACTATTCTTCAATCATACAATTTTTATGCATTGTGTAGACAATTTTAATGGCTTTGGGGTGTTTTTCCCTCATGGAATGCCTGAATCCATCTTTTATGGTTTATAATTTTGGTAGTTGAATAAGTACAACAAAGAAAAACTCCATGAGGCCATTTGATATTGCATATCTCCCAATACCTCTTGCCTGAGATATTTGATCTGATAATGGGTTCTATTATAGGTATTTGTAGACATCTATACATCCATGGTCTCATAAATTCCTTTTTTTATTTGAGGTTAATTTTACCAGAATATTCTCATGGTAGGATTTTAATATTCTTGAATGAAATATAACCCTCATCTCACATTCACAATCCAACCAGTATGTATTGGTACCTGAGCATTTCACAATCTTACATGGTCCCTTATATGCATTGCAGAATTTTATGGAAAATGAATTTCTGTGACTTGCTGACATGAGGTGTTTTGACAAAAATCAAGTCTCCTATCTGGAATTGATTTGACTTTACTTGATTTTTGTTGCACTTACTTACCATATACTGGATTTGGTCATGGATTTTTTTTCTGATTCTCCTTGGGATCTAATGGGGGTTTTGTGGATGTGGTTTTGTAGGTTTTAAACAAACCCTGTAGATTCATTTACACTCCAATTAATAAATTTTATTGCCTGCTTCACATGCTTCAGCCACCCCCTGTCTTTCCTCTAAATAGGTCCTAAACTAATGTCCAAGTTCCTGCATGGTGCATTCTCATAGCTTTGATTGCAGATTTTTAATGGAGGTTAGTATATTCTATTTGTAGTTTTTTTACCAAATTTCTTCCACTCTTTGGTTAAGAAAGAGGTACTGTATATTTTGGTTTCCCTATTTTCTGGAAGTGGTGTGTGTCTAATACTTTGATTGTATATCTAGTATTAACTTGGGATATTGGTTAAGCTGACCCAAGAGATCATATGCTACTAACAGATACCTTTGTTTATTAGAGGGTGGCAAAGGTCTGTAGAAGTCTATAGCTAAGATCTCATTTGGTCTTGTTGCTACTATAGATTTAATCAAACTGATATAACTTTGGTTTACTGGCTTTACCCTCATGCACGCTTGACATTTCTGGATTACCTTTAGTGTGTCTTTGTACATTCCAGTCCAGTAAAACCAATTCTTAAGGATCTGTTCAGTTTTATGGGCACCATGGTGCCCATGTAAACAATGCACATATTGTATGAATTAGGTTTTTAGTCTGTCAGGTATCACCATCCTCCACTTATCCATTTCATTGTTCATTTTGTATAATAAGATCTTGTTTTCTAACCTGTATTGCTTAAGATAATCAGGCACATGCAGAACTTTCTCTCCATTTAATGTCTTAATAATTGAGATCATTTTTTCATCTTGAGGGTATATGTCATGAATATTTACCAAATTATTCTATACATTACTATTAAATATTGCATCAATATTGGTAATGTAGATGTTGTTTATGGACAGGTGTCATTGTTCTGACCTACATGGATTTTGACTTAGTACACCGGCTACTATGTTTTCAGATCTTTTACAGTATTAGTCTGTATAGTTGAATTCTTGTAACAACAAGCTCCATATAACCAATTGACTGTTTAGTAAGGTAACAGTAGTTCAAGAATTTGAGGCTCTTGTGGTCTGTGATCACTATTACCTCTGATCTGAGCAGCATCTGTCAAAAGTTTTGGAAAGCCCACACTATTGCTTGTACCTCCTTCTCTTTAACATATAATTTAATTCTGAACCCTTTAGCAGGTGACTAATGAAATAGAGGATCCCTGGTTGGCTGTCCTCTTAGATTTGGGATAATGTCACTCCTAATCTGTATAATGAAGGGTTTATTAAAATCAAGAAAACTTTTCACTGGTTGCTCTAGAAATTCTGTTTTAATTTTTCCAAATGCCTTGTCTTGCTCTTCAGTCCAATTCCATTGTCCATCTTTTCTGATGTGTTTCAACAATGATTCCATGCCATCACAGAATTTTTTGTAAAAATGATTGTTACAAAGTATTAAAAAAATCCCCCAAATAATCTGATTTGTTTTTTATTCATGGTCTTTGGAAAGTTCTGTAAGGCACTGATCTTATTGGAATGAGGCCTCATCCCATTGCAACCAATGATTTTGATCCCTTTATCATGGCATTCTTTAAAAATTTCCCCCAAGTGTTGAAAGTGCTTTTCATCTGTAGATGAGGCAATTATGATATCATCTACATAAATAATGCTCATTTGCTTGATCTCAAAAGACAGAGTTTGATCCAGGCATCTGATTAGACTGGAAAACTGTTATGTGATGCCTTTATTCTGGAAAGCAATGTATTGGTGATCCTCTGGGTAGAGTTCTATCTGCCAATAGCTGGAGGTTAAGTCAAAAGTAAAAAATACTTTTTTTATTCCTAACTCTCATAAACAATTCATGGATGGGAAGTGGTATATTCCTGTCAGGAATGGTAATTTTGTTAAATTGCCTATCATCTAGATAAAATCTCATTGACCCATTTAGTTTGTTATGGTACTGTTTTTGATTGGGGTTTTATTTAAACCTGAGGCTGATGGCTTTGGTATGATAGTGGGGTCTTGAATGTACATTTTGTGCCCCATGGTTGTTGGTCATTGATCTCATCATTTTTATTATTGGTAGATTTTTCATCATTCTCCTTTCATTTTTGGTGTAGGCCATTGTTTTTTTTTTGTAGTTAATGGCATTGATGGGGATTTCTTCCTTTCTCTTTTTGCCAAATTTACCATTTTTTTTTTTTTATAAATTTTTCCTTCCCCCCCAACACCACAAATATTTGATTTTAACAATTTTTTTTTTTTGGGGGGGTTTTGGGAAATTTGGGAGGGTTTTTTTTGTTTGGTGGGGGTGTTTTATTTTCTTGCTTTTTTTTTTCTACAGAATTTCACCACCTTTCTTTGTTTTGATTATTCTTTTTTTTTCATTATTTGATATAGTAATTCTTCCTTTTTATTTTCATTCCAGAAACTCTTATTACAAAGGATTAGTAATCCTCCTAGGTCAATGGAGTCTGGAATAGTGACTCTGACCATGCTGATATATCATCTTTTAAATGACTCTAGGCAATTATGATTTTCTCCCCTTCTGATAGGTTCAGGTTTATTGAGAGGTATAGATCCAAGCTCCTAAGATATTTAGTGGGGGTTTCAGTGGATAAGCCTTTGAACACCTTCAACTTAACAAACTTGTTGACTAAGCTCACTGTACCATCCTTATGTTGGACTGACTCTTGAGTTATTATTTTCTATTGGTTTGGTTCTCTGACTTCCTAAATCTTTTTTTCTTTTGACCAAAGTCTTTATTCATATTTACATGTTGTAGGGGCATTATTCTCCTCTTTTCCTTGATTCTGATTGTGGGACTTATTTTATTATGATCCTATTTTGGCCTAAAATATTTTTAATGTATCTATTTTTCCCATGAGTGACCTCCTTTCTTCTTGTGGCCCTTGACCCTGTGAGTTCCTTTGGGTTATTTTTTCTGGTATCCCTCCAGTACTTTTTAAACCATGTTCTAGGATCCCAATACACTGATTGATTAACCCTTTTAGGTCCTTTATTTGGGTCTGTAACCCTCATTATTTGTGAGACTTTATTCCTGATCACAATTTGTACTTCTATGACTCTCAGATTATCCCCTTCTATTAACTTCAACTTCTCTTTTACATTTGTCATTCTATTATTTTGTATGATTTCCATAACCTTTATTTTTGAATCTACTTTCTCTATTTCCCCTTTACTTGAGATTCCTATTGTTTTTGTCTTTTCTTCATACTGAGGCTTAAGCTCTCACATGCTCATGTAATTTCTGCAACTTTATCATTAAATTGACTTTCTTGTCATCGTTTCAATTACATTCTCATTTTGACATTTGAAATTCATTTTTTTGATTTCTCCCTTCATATCTTTGACTTCATCTCTCAATTCCAAAGTTTGGTTACTAAGCCTTACAAATTCTGTTTTCATTTCATTATTCTGTCTATCCATTTTAATTTCTAAACTAATGGTCAGTTTAGCTGTATTGAATTTTGTTTTCATTTCATTATTCTGTCTATCCATTTTATTTTCTAAACTGATAGTCAGTTTAGCTGTATCGAACCTCCACTCTTGGCTTTTACACTACCATTCATTTCCAATTACCCAGGATATCTCATCATCCTGTTCTATTCTCTGAAATGGATGCTTCTATCTTTTTTCAGGATTTTGCCTAGTATTCTCTTCTAACTCCTCTCTGATTGCTTTCTGTATCCATTAATCTGTATTTTCTTCTTGTTATCATTTACTAGTCTCTTTTGACCTTTTTCTATTACTGTTTTACATGATATTTGCTAGTTTTATATATAACGATCTTTTTAATTAATGTATGACCGTGTGTGTTAGTTATATATATGTAAAATTCTATATTATATGTTAATATATACACACATACACAATAAGATAATAAATACTCTGTTTCTATATTTATAAATGCCAATAGACAATTACCATATCTACAAATGATAATTCTATAAATCTGAGCACTTTTGAAGGTCAGGGCCTTCATTTTCAAAGAAGTAGCTGGAATCTGAAGATATAAATTATGTAAATTAAGGTCAATTAAATTTTTGTTGACCTAGGTTTGCCACTTTTGAGAGATGATATAAAATGTTTCTTTTTTATTTGTGGCATGGATATCAGAGATGATAAAATATGCCTTTTTGATCTTCCTTTGCAACTCGTGCCACTCACTGCACACCATGCACTGATGCCCTGTAATAGCTATGTGCTGTGCAAAAATAGAAGGGTGGGATGCATCAGCCAGAGCCTTTTTGTATGCATATTTATGTTGTGCAAGTCTTGTGTGGATGGATGTCCTAGTCTCACCATAATATGATGCCAGGCAATTATTGTTATTGCATGCAATCTTGTACATGGCCTGTTGGGCATGCATTGGGAGTATATGGTCTTTAGTGTTATTGATGCTTCTGTTGAAATTGGGGGGGGGAGTGGTGACACATGCCAAAATCATCTCAAAAGATTGTATATAAATCTTTGTGTATATTTTTAATATATGGCAACAAAATTTGAGGTTTATTCTGATTGTTATCTTCAGTGGGGTTGTTTTTAAAATTTCTGATGATGTTGTCAATTGATCTGCTATATTTTGCATTGATTAATTCATTTCTCAACATCTCAATGTTCTTCCTTTTATCTGCTTCAAGGCTTCACAAATTTGCATTTTTATGTAAGGTTTTCAGACCAGCCATTTTATATATGTATGTAGTGTTCGATAAATGGTGTATATGGCCCCTAACATTGATCGGTTTGATAGTCATTTTATACCAGAAGTGACTATTTTTTTAACAATAATACTCATTCAACATATTTGTTCAGCATCACAGAGATTTCCCTGCCCTTACACAACTACTCTAAGCTAATGTTTATTTCCTACTCATCCATCATTTTAGGTTGTTATTGTGCACATTGTTTAGATTTCCAATTAATTGGCCAACTATTAACAATTTCATTGTTTTTTAGTTCCTCATTTACATGATTTTCACATGCCACATTCACCTTCCATATCATTGGAACATTTTAATTTCTTTGAATATGGTATTCGTTAAATAAATCTAATTCTTTCAGGTCATCGTATAATATTTAAAAGTATTATTTCTAGGTTCAACTTTAGATGAAATATTGTCTTGTGTTCAAGGTTATTATATAGTGGTGTCATTTGCAGTTGCAGGATACTTATGATTTTGAAAACACAACTGATCATTATATGGATTATACAATGTACTATGACAACCATCTGAGTTCAGGCCTTAACACATTGGGCACCAATTGTAATGGAATAGATGTATTGGGTGTGTGATCATATTCCTAATGTTGCATCTGGATAGTGCTTAACCCCAATAGTTGGTCATTAATGGAACAGATGTAAAATGGCTATTAGTGCCACTCATTTTATTGTACATTGAGGTGATGGTATGAGTTTGAGTGCCTAAAGTTCACCCATTATAAATATATCACAATTGATGGAATGTTTAATTTAACTATGGTTGTCCTTTAGGTCCTCAATATAGGGTGCTTCTTATATACCCATTATTCCTCAGTTCAAATTCCATGGTTATATACACATTTCTAATAAGCTATGGTGATGATTACCATAAGTTTGATATAAAACCAAAAATATTAACATTTGAGTTATATGTGTGGTATGTCATGGGTAATGGGAAGTTAAATAAATGATATGGCATGGGCAATGAAAAGTTAGATAAATGAGGAAATATACACAGATTCTAATTAAATAAAATAAATCATTAACAGCTTTATTCCATTGTGGGTGATTTACAATCTTTTTGAACAAATCAATTTGACATTTGGGTAGTTCAGATCATTTTTCATTTGATTCAGATAATGTTATGATCATCCTCCTAACCTTTGATCTCATGTAGGATGGTCATCCACCCCCCTCTCTAATCATTTGCTTAGTCTAACAATGTTATTTATGATTATTTTCATATGATCATCCTGTTGACCAATCTCTTTATTTCCTGGCTTTAACTTGTCTATCTTAATCCATGGAGATGCATCATGATTTACTGACTGTTGTATTCAGGTATGAAGTCCCCCTTTACATTGCCAGTGTTTATGATAGCAATAGCCACTCATACAAGAGATTTAGTCAGTCATAAAAAATAACAAATAATAATAAAGTTAATTTAACATTAACAATAAACATATAAAATCATCCTGTACTAGTGTGTGCATTTAATATTTTATAGATAAAATCTCACCTGAACACCAATAAGTCATCCAGTTCTTTAGTTGGTAGGTCTAAGGATCAACATCTAGGTTTTATTACAATCAAAAATTATGGTCATTGACCTAGAGACCCCCCTTTACAATTATGATTGATATTATAGAGCTGAATCACAAATTCTTTTAATAAAAAATAACAACAAGAGAATATACAACAAGAAAAATACATTCTATATGATACATATATAATTGAATAATCAAAATGTTAGTACATATAGTTAGCTATTTTTCAGCATTTGGTTGGTTCTTTCTAGATTAGAAAAATTCCTGGATCTTGGGAGTTTGTAATCCATTTGATGTTATCTGGTCATCCTCTAGGTAATTGGTCAATGACATGACAGTGGAGACATGATGTTTCTTTGTTTACTTCTGCTTCTCCATGATCTTAGTGAATATTGTCTCTTCCTGGTAATGGTGAAGACATTACCGGTGTTATTAGTTTATGAAATTGAATTATTTGAAGGCATGTGACTGGCAGCTTTCTATCTATGAAATTTAATGTGTTTCCTACTACTACATCCTTTGGTGTTGCTTAGTATTCATCAGAATTAATATTATCTGCTATAGATGAGAAGGTGTGTGGTTTTTTTTTTTGTTTTTTTTCAGCCAGCTAACAATTCTTATGAGCCTTATGTCACTGAGTAATAAAATTGTACATGAATTGTTCCTTTAGAACTATTAACGTAAGTCTTCTCTATAGAAATGTATTATTCCTTTAATCTCTATAAACTTTTCCTCCTCTAATCATTTCCAATAGTTTTTGAAGATAATTTATTCTTTTAAAATATTATCAAATACATAAATCCAACATTAGTTCCATTTTAAGCATTATTTTAGTGCATGTTGATAGCTTAAAAAATTATGTATTTTTTTTTTTTGATTAAAACAATTCAGTTTCTTTTCTCACATATCCAGTCTGTGTCACACACCTGGTATATATAATGCTGTATTTCCATTGTTCACATGATTTAATTTCATTTAGTCTCAATTTGTTATTTTTTTTAAATTAATGATGTAATAACTTGTTTAGATTCCATTTTTTTCTTACTCTTTTATACTAAATTTGGCAATTTGATAAATTGAGCATCAATTACTCTTATTTTGTAGTCAGTAGACTTAACACAACAACAAAAAAAATAAAAACAAAAGATGCTGTCACAATCTTCTCATAATATAATTAACATTGTAATTTGCTTTTACATAACAAAAAGGGTTAATAGATTCATTATCCCTTTAATAAAGTATGTTTTATTTCAGACCCTCTTTGTTTTTAATAGGTTGGGACTGTACTCTTACATTACATAACAAGGTACATATATCAAATTAGGTTTATATAAAATTTTTAAATGTGATATTGAGAAAAATACATAAAAACACATGGTAGTATAATTGAAAACAAATGGAGAAGGGGTTGAAGTTGGTGTTAAATTGGTATATGGTCCCATAAAAATTGGGCTCATTTGGGAAGAGTACTATAGACTTCATAGCTAAATCTTATTGTTCATTTGTTATAGAAGTTTCATGTGAAAAAAATGGAAAAATACTAGTCAGCACCAATTGCATCTTGGAAAAATAGAAAAACACCACTTCTGCATTAATTGCATCCTGGGAGAATGAAAATACACTAGAATGCATGGATTCCATCTTCAGAAAATAAAAATATTAGTCAGCATGAATAGCATCCTGGGAAAATTGAAAAATACTGGTTCAGCATGAATTGTATCTTGGGAAAATAGAAAAACAGTAATCAGCATAAATTACATCTTGGGAAAATGGAAAAAACACTAGTCCGCATGAACTGTATTTTGGGAAAATGGAAAAATTTCATTTCAGCATGAATTGCATCCTGGAAAAATGGAAAACCACATTTTAGTTTGCATTGTATCCTGGAAAAATGGGAAAAATACTAGTTAGCATAATTGCATCTTGGGAAAATGGAAAAACACTAGTCAGCATGAATTAATTGCACATTGGGAAAGCATGAATTCAATCTTGGGGAAAATGGAAAAACACCAGTTCTCACAAGTTGCATCCTTTAATAATGATGGTATTGAACAAATTTTTTAAGTTGAAGCTTGAGAATTTACAACTGTTATATATATATATATATATATATATATAACAGTTGATATAAATCTTAGTTTATATATATATATATATATATATATATATATAAACTAAGATTTGCTGCAGGATTATAATTATACAATTTTAAAAATAAAGTTGCCATCTTTATTTTATTTCTTATGTTTGTCAAAAATAAATATGATTAAATTTTTCTATGTGCACACATGAAAATTTTTTTTTAAAAGGTGTAAAATTTACTTTTAATAAAGTTGGTATTGAGCAAACTTTTAGGATTTGCAGCAGGAGCTCGTGGAATGAAAATGGTGATAGGACCAAGATTTATTGCTATATTATTATTATTATTATTATTATTATTATTATTATTATTATTATTATTATTATTATTATTATTATTATTATTATTATTATTATTATTATTATTATTATTATTATTATTATTATTATTATTATTATTATTATTATTATTATTATTATTATTATTATTATTATTATTATTATTATTATTATTATTATTATTATTATTATTATTATTATTATTATTATTATTATAATAATAATAATAATAATAATAGTAATAATAATAATAATAAATACAATCTTCACACCACATCTATCTTTTCAACAGTTTTAATGTCAGTAAATGTGTTGAAAAAAAATTAAATTTAAACTCAAATTAAAAACTAATAAAAAAATGAAATTTCATTTTTAAAAATTTTAATTTTTAAATTGCAGTGCAGCAACAAATCTTCGATACATCACAAAGAAATGGCAACTGTTTTTTTTAGATGAATTTAGTATCTTAAATTTAAATTTTAACATCACAAAGGCATTGTAATTTTTGTAGCTCATCAATAACTTTCATTAAAAGAAGAATGAAGAAAAAGAGTACAGAAGTAATAGGTTATATATTTTTTGCTGAAAGAGAGAGAAAGTGATATACTAATAATTATAATTTTAAAAATAATTTTATCATTGACTTGTATATAATGTATACAATAAAATGTTAAAATATTATCATTATATCATTCTGTGCAAGCCAGAGTAATCAATGGATGCACTGAGTGACTAGTGTATGGAGAATTTTGCCTCTATGAAAAACAGTTTGTGTAATCATAAAGAATATTAATCATGTGATGTTTGATTGTTTACTGTTAGCATGGCATATGTTAAATATGCATATATTATTATATTTTTTGTAACTGTTTTTGTTAAAATATTAATGTATATGCTGCAATTTTAAATTTACTTGTATATGGATATTGGCATACTGTAAATGTATAATTAAAATATCTACCCTATATGTAAATGTATGAATTTATACTTTAGATTTACTACTATTCATGCATTTCAGTATCTATGAGAAGAGTTGAAACTAAATGACTGGGCAATTTTTATTTAGTATTAAGGGGGTTAATTTCAAAAGTTAAAGTTTCTAAATAGATTTCAACTAAATAAAAAAATATCACTTTGATCAATTGCTGGAGTTGTGAACTATATATCATTTTGATAAGTGAATATTATATGTTATTTTAAATATATTTTAATTAAATTGTTACTATTAATTTATTTACACCAAAGAATGCATGGAATTTCTAGACTTGATACTTATTTTAGTTGTATTCCTTAAAATATTTTAAATAATGACAAGACAAACAACATTTTAAATTTATAAATATGATTTTTTCCTACTAGCATTTATTAACGAACACTTCAACAACAGATTCTCATAAAATAATTGTTAATATATTTTTGTTTATTTTATTATTAACAATAAATGATTTTATGATAAATAGAATATTACTTAAAAATAGTTGACATTTTAATTTTTTTTAAAAAAAAACTAGAGTATATTTCAGCTTAAAAATAATTGATAAAAAGAATTTAATAATAGCTAGTTTTGACGATTAAATAAATTAGATTATAAACGATATTACATTCTGGACTCTGTCTTTGCAGATAAAGAAAATGAACTTAATACGATGCTATGTAAATTATAATAATATTTGTAGAAATTTTGGTTTAAAAGCAAATATGTAAAGTAATGATTGTAGGTAAATGGAATAAAAGATCAAGAGGAATAAAAGGTTATTTTTAAGATAATTCATTATACAACTGAAGAAATAATAAAAGATATTCCAAAGAGGCTAAATAGACTTTCACTAAGATAGAAGTTATGTTGTTGCCCATTAAATAAGCTTTCAATAAGATAGAGGTTATGTTACTGCCCATTAAATTTAAAATGAAATAAGAGAAGTTTGATAAAAGTTTCATTTGGTGTGTAGCATATATGGAAAAATATTGGATGATAGGAAAAAGAGAAAGGATGAGGTTTTAGAGAAAAATAAATTAAAAAATGAGGATAGCAATATTAAAGTGTTGAAAAGATTCAATTAAAAAATTTATAAAAAAAGTTGTAAGTGGAAAGGAAATTGGATTAGGCATATAATTAGCGATAGAATCATATAATTCTGTGAAAAGAAAGAAAAAAATAGAAGAAATTTGACGATTAAAAAAAGAAATTAATTATGAGCAGAGCAAGGACAGAAAGATTTGGAGAATATTGTTTGGTTTGTTTATAAAATATATATTTTAATATATATTTTGGGATGATTACCAAATTATACAATTAAATAATTTTTTTAAAAATTTCAACTAGGATCTGAACATGTATTTCTAATAATGATAGGAAGATTAGGAAGGAAAGAGATGAGTTGGTTTTAAATTACTCATACAATTAAATAAATTAGTTATTAAATACTGTGAATATATATATATATATATAGAGAGAGAGAGATGGTGATCATGTGAAATTAAACATAATATAGCCAAAAAAAGTTATTGTATAAAAATAAAGTGATCATAAATGTGGTAAAATAATAATCCTCAAAAATACAATAATTATACAAATTGCAGGCTTACTGTGTTAAGATACATTTTACTTCTTTTTCATTTGTTGTGTTAGGAATGATTATGCTTTACTTGTATAGAAATAACTTTTAGTATTGAAATTTGAACCCAGTTGTAGAATGATTTACACTAGAGATCAAAGTTCATGGATCATGGCTCAATTGTCACTTCTGCTGTTTGAACTTTATGTGCATTTTAAAAAACAAATGATTTATTCAATTATTTTTTCCTAGAATTAAATTGTGAAAATTAGTTTTTATTATTAAGTTACCATTAAATATTAATTTAGTTGTTTTATATTAAGTACTATAAAAATACTACATTTGTTAATAATTTGATTGTTTAATTTACATGAAGTACCACAATACATATTGGATGAGTTAAAATTTATATAAAATTAAACAAAAAAACTATTTTATAGTATTTCATATTTTTAATAATGCTAACCACATTTGAGTTTACATTTAGAAATAAACATAAATATTAAGATGATATCGAATAGGTTGTTACAGAATAGCCAGTAATAGTAAACCTTCAATGATCTGGGTGATAATAGGATAATATAGATTAGTTAAATAGAATAAATAATAAATATATAAGAATGTATATTTGTTTGATCACTTAAATGAAATTAATATTCTGCATCTGTCTCTTGGATATTCAAGTGTCATATGTCTTTCTGAGGAATTAATTATGTGATTAGTATTTATTTCCTAATTACTCTACTTAACTTCTTGTAAAAAATGTAACGCCCATACATTCATTTATATAAAATAATGTAACTGAAACAACACTACCTATAAAAATATAGTAATTTAAGAAAAATATGGTCCAAAGTATTTTGAAATTTAGTTCACCAACTTTATAATCTAAAGGACAATTTTATATAAAATACAACAACAAACAAACAGATAATACATAAGCAATAAAAAATAATAGGAAATGAAAAGCTAGAAAAATGTAAAGAATAAAAAAAGAATGTATTCATTTATGTAATAATAAAAAAAAATAATGATAAAGCATATTTGAAAAAAAAAACAATTAATTAATAAATAGCTAATATTAATTAAACAAATCTGACGGAATAACTATATGTCATTAAATTGCTAAGTAGTCGTCAAATAATTTAAAACAAGAATAAAATTATAAAATTCTTATTGATTTAGAAGTAATAATAGTATTTGATTAAATTAACTAAAATTTACAACTAAAAACTTATTTTCCAAGTAGAGTTTATTATCAAAAAGTTGCTATTAAATAAAACGTTAAAAAACAATAAGAACAGAACATCAACAAACCATAATTAAAAAAAACAAACATTTAATTAGCTGCTTTTGTCAATAAAATAATAAGTTCTTTAAAATGTCTGAAAACTCTTAGATACAAAAGATGACTTAATAATAAAGAAAAATATTTGAAAGTCATTTTTGAAAAAATAAATACTGGAAAAAAAATTCAAATAATAGAAATCTGTAAAGTTATAGAGAATAAACAAATTTATGGTAAAATTAGTTATTTAATGGTCAAAAAATAATAGAAAAAGAGTAAACACAAAATAATAAAATGCGCTTATACATATAAGCACACACATGGATGCAATACATTACTAACAGAAGCGAGTCATTAATAGTTTACTGCAAAATTATTTTGAAATCTTTATCTCCAAATATCCCTTAAAACCGTTTTTTTTAAATAACGATCTAACAAACTTTTTGATGGGATTTTATCTTTGAGGATCTAGTCAAAACCTTTTCCAAATTTTTAGGAATTCTCTTTTCACATTACGTTCTCGGCAATTTTTTTTTTTTTTTTTAATTTTCTATAATATTATTACCAGTTTTAACTTTTTCTTTTTTCTTTGTTATTTTTAAGATTTTTAAAATCATATCTCTACGTTATTTTTAATGAAATTAGTCATTATATAAACTTTTAATTCTTATTAGATATTGTTCACATCATTTTCACTCAACATTGGCATTTAGTATCTATTAAATGGAATTTTGTAAAATGGTATGGAAAAGAGTTGAAAATTATATAAGAAAGTATAACTGTGAACTAGCAAGGAAAGCTGTAGAAAAAAATAAAAGTCTCAAGAATGTAAAACAACATTTTGATATTGGTAGGAAATTTATATCTGCAATAAGAAAAAAAGATGGAATTATTACTAAAAAGAGAGATGGCATTATGAAATGGGTAGAAGACTTTTATTAAAAATTATATAGTAATAAAGAACAAGTACCTCCTATTTCTATTACATCTTCTGAATTGCCCAGAATTTTAAATGAAGAAGTGAAACATGCGATTAAATGTATGAAGAAAGGGAAGGCTACAGGTAATGATGGAATTATAATTGATATATTAAAAGAAGCAGGTGAAGAAATAGAATTTTTTTAGAAAAGTTATATACCAAATGTCTAAATGATAAAGATGTACCAGATGATTGGAAGAATGCAGTAATAATATTAATATTTAAAAAAGGTGATAAAGAAGATATTAGAAATTACAGACCTATCAGCCTTTTATCAGTTTTATACAAAATTTTTACCAAGATAATTACAACTGGTCTACAAAGAACATTGGATTTCCACCAACCAAGGGAACAAACTGGATTTAAAAGTGGTTTTAGTACAGTAGATCATATCCAGGTATTGAGAGAAGTTATAGAAAGGACAAATGAATATGAGTTGCCATTATGTTTTGGATTTGTAGATTATGAAAAGGCATTTGATTCTATAAACATTTCTTCAGTGATTAAAGCATTGGATCATCAAGGTATAGATCCAGGATATTGTCATATTTTAAAGAATATTTATAAAAATGCAACAGCAACAATTAGATTACATAATGATACTGGGAAAGTCAACATTGAGAAAGGTGTAAGACAAGGTGACTCCATATCTCCAAAACTTTTTACAGCAGTGTTGCAAGAAATATTTTGTGGATTAAAATGGGAAACTAAAGGAGTGAAAGTAAATGGAGATTATTTAAGTCATTTAGATTTTGCAGATGATATAGTTGTTTTTGCAAATAATGCTTCAGAGCTGCAGGAAATGTTGCAGGAGTTATCAGATGAAAGTAGGAAAGTAGGACTAAAGATAAATGTTAAAAAGACTAAAGTAATGTTTAATCAATTTGCTCAAAATATGAAAATAAAGATTGATTATGATGAATTAGAAGAAGTTAACAGTTACAAATACCTTGGTCAGATTATTAATACAGATGGAAACATAATGGATGAAATTAATCATAGAATTAAACTTGGTTGAAGTGCTTTTGGTAGAAATAACTTGATACTAAAAGGAAATATGCCTATGTGTTTGAAAAGGAAGGTTTTTAACAAATGTGTTTTACCAGTTCTTACTTATGGATCTGAGACTTGGACACTTAATAAAAGAGCAATACAGAGACTCCAGACCACTCAAAGAAGTATGGAGAGATGCATGTTGGGAGTAACAAGAAGAGATCGAAAATGCAATGTATGGGTAAGAGAACAAACAGGTGTTACTGACCTCATTGAAAAAATTAAAAGATTGAAGTGGAGTTGGGCTGGACATATTGCTAGAAGAGATGATAATAGATGGACAATTGAAATCTTAAACTGGATTCCAAGAGATTGTAAAAGACCCAGAAAGAGACCACATGTGAGATGGATGGATGAAATAAGAAAGTATGCAGGGGTGATGTGGAGAAAAGAAGCTAAAGATCAGAGAAGATGGATTAAACTTGGACAGACCTTCATCCTGCAGTGAATTGATAATGGTTAATGATAGTGATGATGACGAAATGGAAAATGAAAATAAATAGATTCAATTGTAATACGAGACATAGCTTTGTATCGTAGATGTATTTAGAGTCTAGGATCCATCTATTGTTAGTTATCTTAGTCATCGCTTATATGCTTGGTTAGAATAATGGCAGACTTATCACTATCTAATAATCTGATGATTTGCTATGATATCATGTGATTATTTTGCTTAAAACTCTGTAATAGTAAAATAAGTAAGTCTTTAATTATGATTTAATTCTCGAACAAACAAATTACTTTAAGTTCAAAAACTTAAAGAATTTTCATTTTATTTTATTTACTTCATAGAATATAAAGATTAAATTGACTTGTGTAATCAAAGCAAAAATTCTTTTTGTCTTAATATGAACTTGCTCATTCTATGTAGATTGGTAGATTAAATGCAGAAGTACCTTTTTTTTTTTTTTATAATATTTGCTACATTTACTTCTCATTTTTTATTTTAATAGTACAATAGTAAGACAAAAAAAACGTTTACAATCTGTTTTTGTGTTCTCATTCCACCTTGTTAGAAATAATGATGTTTCTACTATTATTGTAGACAATATATAAACATTGAATAAACGAATAAAGAAACTTCATATTGTAACAGAAAGTAGTTACTCTGATCAGACATTGGTTAATCTTTACACTATACTTAGAGTTTAAGTTTGTGTGTGTGTTTTTCTAAATTTTTGCTCATCTATTTTTAATGTTTATTTATTTTAATTAAAAAGTAAAACATTAAATTGGAGTTTAAAAATCAAATGTTTATGAATTATTTATATAATTCAACTTATTCCACTTTTGAAAGTAAATCTTTTTTAATTAACTTTCAATGACCCCCCCCCTTTAACAAATACTTCAGTAGAAATATATATATATATATTTAAAACTTTTAGTATTTTGCAAATATTTTTTAAAACATATTTTCTTTTTACAAACTATTTTTCTCAAATGACACTCAGGCTTAGAATATTTTTTTTGTATATAGTTAATCTATACATAACCTATTTGGCCATTGAAATTGGATTGGGAAAATAGTATTTAAGTTCTATTTTAATTAGAATTTATCAAATAGGTTATAGATGCCCCAATATAAAAAGAATACAATTGTAATATGATGCAAGCTTTACCACTGATAGGTAGGGGTATATTCTTATAAATACTTAATTATGATTTACAAAAACGTTTTTTTCCTTTTATTCATAGGTGAGATACCTCCTTCAAATGAGGAAAAGTTTGTATTATATTGTAATCATAAGTATGTGTATTCAGAATATAAGCAAGTCAAATTATCCGGAAACAGTCTTAGATAAAATAGCTAGATATCAACTAAAAAACTAATGCTTAATAAATGGATTAATTGTGACCAAATTCTAATCTTGTTTAAAATATTTTAAAATTTTATAAAATTTACTTTGTCCTTTTAACTTGGATCGAGAACAATACCGGCAGAATAAGACATATCTGTAAATGATTTATTTTTATTCACTTAATACTAATCTAGCTATCCCATACTAACCTGAGCCTTTCATTCTTTAACTAATTAGATAAATACCCGATTACTGCTAACAATTGATGTGTTATCTAGAATGGTTCATTCAATGTAAATTAATAGGCCCTATGCATGACCAAAGATACACTTATTATAAAAATCCAAAGTTTAGATGCACATTTTATAATAATGCATTTTTAATTACTAATACTAGACTATGATTTTCAGTTGTAGAAAAAGTATTGCTTAAATTATACATATCTGTAGTAGTTTTCGTAGATACAATAGTATTGATTTTTTTTTTTTTAGAAAAGGAGAGGGTTTAACTTTTAATATTTTTACATAAGAGGGAAGGATCAATTTCATTATAAATTCTTTTAGATGGTCATATTTATTTTCAGTTTAGAATTTTTCTCTTTGAAAAATTTAAATTTTTTATTTATTAAGCATTATAGATCATATCCAGGTATTGAGAGAAGTTATAGAAAGGACAAATGAATATGAGTTGCCACTATGCTTTGGTTTTGTAGATTATGAAAAGGCATTTGATTCTATAAACATTTCTTTAGTGGTTAAAGCATTGGATCATCAAGGTATAGATCCAGGATATTGTCATATTTTAAAGAATATTTATAAAAATGCAACAGCAACAATTAGATTCCATAATTTTATGATGGCTATGATTCAGATCCTCAAAAAACGTTAAGCCTATTGACATTAACATTTAATTTATATCTTCTCCACTAAAACTTACTTATAAATAAGTGTTTTGTTTGCATAATGTTCAGAAGTAAAACTAATTTTATTACATAATGATACTAGGAAAATCAACATTGAGAAGGGTGTAAAACAGGGTGACTTCATATCCAAAAATTTTTACAGCAGTGCTGCAAAAAGTGTTTTGTGGATTAAAATGGGAAGCTAAAGGAATGAAAGTAAATGGAGATTATTTAAGTCATTTAGATTTTGCAGATGATGTAGTTGTTTTTGAAAATAATGCTTTAGAGCTGCAGAAAATGTTGCAGGAGTTATCAGATGAAAGTAGGAAGGTCAGACTAAAGATAAATGTTAAAAAGACTAAAGTAATGTTCAATGGATTTTCTCAAAATATAAAAATAAAGATTGATTATGATGAGTTTGAAGAAGTTAACAGCTATAAATACTTTGGTAAGATATATATATATATGATCACTATATATATATATATATATATATATATATATATATATATATATGATCACTAGATGAAGCTTTACCAATAGCTCCTAACAAGCTTTTGTTTACATAAACGCTGAGAGAGATAGAATTCAATATCTCTTTCATTGTCTCCAACCTTTAGACCATGGTTTTGAGTTAGTTGGCTCACCTCAGTAAAGGGTAGGAAGACCGTCTTCCTACCCTTTACTGAGGTGAGCCAACTAGCTCGAAACCATGGTCTAAAGGTTGGAGATAACGAAAGAGATATTGAATGCTATCTCTGTCAGCATTTATGTAAACAAAAGCTTAAAATGCAAGCTAAGGGCAAGTTACAAAATTTACAACTTGTTTTGTTTATCATATATATATATATATATATATATATATATATATATATTGGATGAAATTAATCATACAATTAAACTTGGTTGAAGTGCTTTTGGTAGAAATAACTTGATACTAAAAAGAAATATGCCTATGTGTTTGAAAAGGAAGGTTTTTTAATAAATGTGCTTTACGAGTTCTTGCTTATGGATCTGAGACTTGGACACTTAATAAAAGAGCAATACAGAGACTTCAGATCACTCAAAGAAGTATGGAGAGATGCATGTTAGGAGTAATAAGAAAGTATCGAAAATGCAATATATGGGTAAGAGAACAAACAGGTGTTATTGACCTCATTGAAAAACTTAAATGACTGAAGTGGAGTTGGGCTGGACATATTGCTAGAAGAGATGATAATAGATGGACAATTGAAATCTTAAACTGGAATCCAAGAGATTGTAAAAGACTGAGAAAGAGACCACATGTGAGATGGATAGATGAAATAAAAAAGTGTGCAGGGTTTATGTGGAGAAGAGAAGCCAATGATGAGAAAAGATGGATTGAACTTGGAGAGAACTTTATCCTGCAATGTATTGACAATGATTGATGATCATGATAATAGATTAGCTTAAACATTTAAAAAACGCTTAATTAACACTTTTTAATTGACCAAGTGACAATCTCTTACATATGTTGTTATCATTTGTTCAGTGTTTATTAATACCAAATTATTATTCTTTGATTTACAAATGTCAAATTTTTGCATTCAATTTTTATACCAACCATTTCAGATAAATATAATAATGATTCTTACTAATAATTTGTTAAACAAGAAGTTATCCCTAAGCCAGATATAAACTTTAAATTTCCGGAAAAAGTTTAATATATCTATATTTTAATCAAGCATAAACACAAAGAATAATTAAACTCCATCTCTCTTATTCCATGTGTAATATCTCTTATAAAGATATTTAAAACTTCTATCTTGAGGATCATTTGTCCGTTTCAGATATCTTTATTCATATGTTTTGAGAATGTGGTGATAAGAGTAGAAGTGTTAAGAATATCTATAAAAAATATTACACGTGGAAAAAGAGATATGTTGAATTACATCATGTGTTTATTTTAATTAAAATAAATAGATATATTAATCTTTAACTGAGATTTAAATTTTATATTTGCCCCAAGGATAAATTTTAGTTTAATGAATTATTAGTAATAATTATTAATATATTTCCTGAAATAATTATTGTCAAAATTATGAATGCATAAAGTTTGAGACTTATAAATAAAAATATAACAATATTCATTATTGTGTTAAATTCTAATCATTATTATGATGAAATGTTTTTTTTTTTTTACTCTAATGTCTTGAATTGCTTGAAACCACTACAAATGTTAAAATTGATTTGAGGTGGCTTGTAAAAATACAAATGAACTAAATTAATTATATAAAATTTCGGTTTATTATCATTCTACTGCCGAATAAAGTTACCAATAATGATATCGTGTGTCATTTAGAACGATAATAGAGCGAGAATTCTAAAACTATAACAGTGAGGGTAGTACAAAAATCTCAACTGAGTCTTTTGAATAAATTTGTTAGGGTCAATCTGTCGTTTTAGTTTTTACATATTACATAAACTCCCAAATAAAATCATTTGTCATTCGTTAATTACAAAGAAAAAATAATTTTGAATAAGCACTAACTCAAGTTTTAGCAGACACGTGCAGTACGCTCATTACATGCTAAATTATTGAAAAATGTTCACAGTCACACCATACACATATGTATATATACATTATCACCGATTTGCAAACGATTATGACTATCTTAATTTAGAAAAGAAAAAAAGAGCGAGTTATTAAAAAAAAACAAAGAGCTAAAGATGAGTTTTTGGGATGATTATCCAAATCATTTTATTTCAGAATCGTACCTCTATATATATATATAATGCTTAGTTTATATTCATTTAGGACTAAACGGTGCACAGCTCACATTACGCATTATAAAATATTTAATTAAATAAATAAATTGTATACTTTTTATAAAACTGATAATAGTTCTCTATTTTGTCAAATAGCAAAAAAAGACAACCCTTTTTATCAAAGTGCTTGAGTATATAATTTCATGAAAAATACTAGTGCGCGCACACATATTTACATCAATTAATGGGCTAATTTTAAAAGATTATTTGTTCTACATACGTAAGCCTTATTTTAATTTAGATTTTTTCATTTTAACCAATTTGATGCTGCTGTAAAAAAAAAGTAAATCGCTTGTAATTTTTTTTCTGAGTTTTTAAAAATGCTTTTAACAAGTTTGGCTGAGAAACAATTTTATTCCGTTTCTTCTTTTTTTTCTCTATTTTTTTTTTTTTTAAAAAATGCATTAACAATTAAGCAATATGTTAAATTTTAAACACTTTTTTTTCTTTAAGAAAATCGGATAAAAACTTGAATAAATAAGACTGAAGCGTATGCTTATTTCTCTCTCTTTCTTTCTATTCTGCACCTTCATTTTTGTGGAAAGAGTAAGATTAGTGGAACATATCGCAGGCTCAAAGAGAAAGCTTTAGTCAGTGCTAATTCAATGTATTAGCCATCAAAATGTGCGAGCTGATTCGAAAAATAGACCAATCGACCAGAAATAAGTGGAAAATCCCCGCTAGCAACAAACTTGACGCATCGGTCGAAGACGCCTCCACATATCCTCGCTGGCTATAGCTTTCGATCAGCTGCTCTTTTCAAAAATGTTCTTTGAAAATAAAGCCTTCACTTGAGTAATGATTTTTGATGCTCAATTAAATGTGTACCAAGGAGTAGAAAATGTAAGCATTCTGCATCAAATTAAACATTTCAAACGGATGACATTGCTCTCAGCTACTTAGTTAAAAAATTCACATTTTATTTACATTTTAAAAATGAAAATGGGCAGATTATTATATTTGTTTGAAAACGAATGACAAAATCGCTTAAAATATTGCATCTGTGATTATTTTAATTTTCTTTTTCATTATTATTATTATTATTGTTGTTGTTGTTGTTGTTTTTATTACATATAAAATGAAATATAAAAACTTTCAAGTAGTATCTCATAATATGCTGTGTAAATTAATAAATGAAAGATATTTAAAAAGATTTTCTATTTGATAAAAATCAGGCTGATGTTTGAATTAAAATAAAAAATTGAGAAACAATGTTCAAAATTAAAATTTACAGCAAAAACAAAATAGCAGTGAATATATATATATATATAAGTGCGGGCGTATGTACGTATCCAGTCATTCAATTTCCGAAACACTCTTCCAAACTTATAATAAATCTTGAACTATCGTCCAGTGTAAAATCTTTCAGATCAATCTCTCTCACTATAAAAGTATTGTATAATAAAACCTCATAAATAAGGTGAACTAGAGACTTGAAACACCTGGATATCCGCCAAAAATAATAACCAGACATTTCTATTTATGACTAAATTACAATCAATTGGATTTTGAAGAGAGTGTTATAGAAATCGGTTGAATACATAATATATTTAACTCATTAATTGTTCAGTGTTAATGTTTTATAATAATAGATTGAGGTAATTAATACCAGCATTACAACATAAGAAATATACTTGTGATAAGTTGACAAATGCATCTGATGGGTTAATATTTGTTACTATTTCGGAAGAGTGTTTCGCAAAACTTAACGATTTTATTGCTTACAGATATTTTTCAGTGGCACATACTAATTATTATTTATATATAATAAAAATAACAAATATAATGTGATTAACTGTTATACACAGTCTTTAAATCCGCAGTATAAATTAATCACAGTTATATTTATTATTTTTATTTTTATTACAATATATCTTTTAAGTAACAGACGTGTATTGTGATTTACACATATCATTCATTATTCCCTTATAGTTTATAAGTGGATAAATAAAAAAAACAATTAAAAATTTTGTGTAGTTTGAATAAATCAGGAGTGAATGAACATTTTATTTTTTAAATTTTAAAAATAAAATATTTTATTAAATTATATTGAATGTTAACACTGGCTTTATTAAAGTCATTAAAGGAGAATAATAATAATAATAATAATAATAATAATAATAATAATAATAATAATAATAATAATAATAATAATAATAATAATAATAATAATAATAATAATAATAATAATAATAATGTTAAACCACTAAACATCACATGATCACTATCTCATACTAGCACATAATTGTTATTAAACAATTCAAAACAAAGTAAAACTCTCCATATAGAGCCAAAGACACTAAAATGTATGGATGCTAAATTGAGTTCAGACCCATATGACTATATAAGCTATTGAGCTTGGTTTGAAAATATTAATTTTCCAATTTCATTCTCATAGTTTTGTAGTTAAACAGAGTTAAAAGGTGGCTGCTGGAGGGTTGCATTAGATCCTAAGATCTAGATGCAGTGCTCTCAGATCCAAGGCTCCTCACTGATGAAGGCCACAAGCCAGAACCTAGTCTGGGGATATTGGATGAGTAGGCACTAGATAGGGATTTTATGCACAAGCCTTCTGGCATCCATTGATTACTCTTGTTAGCACAAGATGGCACTACTATATGGAGAGTTTTGCTTTGTTTTGAATTGTTTAATAACAATTATGTGCTAGTATGAGATAGTGATCATGTGATGTTTAGTGGTTTAACACTAATTCTACCTAATAGGATAGTGGTGGCTATGATTGTTAAAGAGCCAAAAACACCAAAATGTATGGGTGCTGAATTGAGTTCAGACCCATATGATTATTTAAGCTATTGAGCTTGGATTGAAAATATTAATTGTGTTTTCAATTTCATTCTCATAGTTTTGTAGTTAAATAGAGTTAAAAGGTGGCAGCTGGAGGGTTGCATTAGATCCTAAGATCTAGATGCAGTGCTCTCAGATCTAAGGCTCCTCACTGATGAAGACCACAAGCCAGAAACTAGTCTGGGGATATTGGATGAGTAGGCACTAGATAGGGATTTTATGCACAAGCCTTCTGGCATCCATTGATTGCTCTTGTTAGCACAAGATGGCACTACTATATGGAGAGTTTTGCTTTGTTTTAAATTGTTTAATAATAATAATGGTTGTTTTCTCATCCCTGGTGTTCACCACAAGATGTCGTTGATGCTAATCAAAAACATATACATATAACGATTCCAAAGCGGACATATGTGATTGATTTGATATAAAAAGATCTGATTTATTAGATTTGTAATAAAATATTCTAGTAACTAATACTATTATATGATGTTAGTCTTTCATTTTTGTAAATGTTTATTAATCTTATATTGTTTTTTAGTTTGGGGTGTGTGTCTTTAAAGTTACAGTGTTTTTTTTTAATTTTTTTTTTTTACTTCATGTGTGTCTTTTTAAAGTTACGGTATTTTTTTCAATAGTCAATCAATCATTTTATTAAAAAGCAATATGTAATAAGTAAATGTTTATTAATCTTATATTGTTTTTTAGTTTGTGTATGTGTCTTTAAAGTTACGGTGTTTTTCTAATTTTTTTTTGACTTTAGGTGTGTCTTTTTAAAGTTACGGTATTTTTTTCAAGAGTCAATCAGTAATTTTATTAAAAAGCAATGCATAATTATAAATCTATAAAAAGTAATGTAATTTAGACATTTCCTATTATGATTTTGTGTGTGTTTTAATGATACACATACATTGCTATAAATGGAAAATAATTCACGGCAACAACTCAAAAAGAAAATAAACCATCCCAAATATTTAATTAAATGATTCTATGTTAAGTTCAAAGATTAACAAATAATCTTCGAACTTGGGGGAAGTATTGTTATGTAGGTGTATAATTAAAATACGCACAAAATAATAATAGTAAATGTTATAAATGGGGATTTAATATTGAATCATATGTACATGTATCAATTGTCGCATATACATATGCAAGTTATATATATATGTGAAGATAAAAAAAAATAGTTCGTTAATTTAAAATCATCTTAGACTTTAATAGCTGCGTTATTTTGTAAAACAGCAAAAAAAAAAAACAAATCCTTTTAGATAGGAAGGTTAATTAATGAAGGAACTTTGCAGATCAACAAGATGAATAATTAATTAAAAAAGTAATCAGGCTGCAAAAGGGGTAATCAATCAAAGTAAAACGTAAGTCTAAATCTGCTTTTGCAAGTAAACTGGGAGGGATTGATCCGACCAGGACGGACAGATGGACAAGATTTGACCAATCAAATCCAGAAAAATCAGAACTGGTGAAATGAGTGCAAGTGTAAGCATCAGCAAACTGGGAGTTCTACTTGATGCAGATGAACTGTGAAAGGCACTGAACATTGCTTGTTTAGCATGGTAGCAGACTGCTGGCCTCCGAACGTCCAAGAGTCAGCATAATAGGGACTATAAAGTAGGTCACATAGATCTTTATTCTTCTTATTTTGGTATACCTTCGGGTTTTGTTGATATAAATGTATAATGATTGTTTTAATGTATTCATGTAAATATGTATATATTAGTGTATTGTAATTAAATCTGCTTTTCTTATTCTTCCTGCATTAGTCTCAGGGATTATGATTCTTGTATGCATATTGTAACGATCCGGAGAATAACACTTAACATGATCTGCACTACAGGGTGCCATCTAGGCATTTGAACCTAAAAAAATTTATAAAGTAGGCAGATACATAAGTCAAAAAAAAATTTTTTTTTTATTTATATATTTTGATATCCGGTCGTTAGCCCATTGTCACTAGCTCAATGGAACAGCAGAGATTTATATTTTACCATAAATTCTTATCTAAGAATATTTTAAAAAAGAATAAAATAAGCCACTGCCAGTAATTAACATACAAACATTTATTTACGCACATATATATATATAAAATTTAACATTATTATTTTAGTATGTTTATTTTAGATTTTAATTTGATTTTAGAATTTAAATTTACATTTTAATTTTTATAATATTATAAGTTTACATTTTAATTAAGTTCGCACAGATAGATTTATGAAAGTTTGTTTTATAATGTTGAGTATAGATCAGTTACATAGATTTCATGGTCAAAAACATTTCAAAATAAACATAAATAATCAAAATACAAAGTCATTGATACCATCCATTGCAGAGGGAAATTTATAAGTAACCCAATAGCATTCATCGTAAGATGCCCACATTGACACCAATAACTAAAACGACATCTGAATAAATACATTTTAGATACTCACTGTAAGGTATCATTATTTACCGAATGTCTATATATTTTGATCAAATATGAAAACCAAAACATAATTAACCGATAACGAATTCATGCAAGCATCCATACCCAACTTAAATTTAATGCATTTTTATTTAGGGTGTCGAGTATGAATAAACTACATAGATCTGCATTTGAAAAGAAAATATTCTTCCCTGATTTAACCTTAGGCAAAAAGTTCGCAGTCAAACCGGCATCAATCCATCTGATACATTTATATATTTAATGTAGCATGAAAATACGACAACACAAAATACTATACTGTCAGGAATGTACATTTGAACAGTAAGTAGAGTTAGAGAAGACATTGTCTCTCCAACCAACAGGAATGCTACATCTATTGGTGAGTAGAACAATAAACAAAAAACGCCATAGGAATGGATTGCAGTTCTTTGCCAACTTACAAACCCATCCATAGGCAAACAGGTGTGTGGCATATATATGCAGTCCTGCCTATAGAAGATCTCATACTACATCTACTAACTACATCAATATATCCAATCCATTGACCCAATTCAACTATGAAACAAATAACCTAAGATTTACCATTCCCTAATATAACTTTACAAATCTATATAGCCATTCACACCCAACTAAAGTTTAACATTTATGTAATTTAGTCTAACGAAAAACAAAAATCATATTAAAAACTTAAAAGAACAAAAAATAAATAAATGGAAATGATTTTAAATATAAAAAAAAATACATCAAATAACATTATTAACATTAATTTATGTTGGTCAGATAGGATTCTATTTGTATTATTTACTAAAAGGTTTAGAATTTAGAGTTCTTATTGTTTTCAAATGAATATCAAGTTCTTACAATTTTTAAAACATCCAGCTTTATCCTTTACAGTTGCTTGCCATTGTTGGTAATTTTGAATGGGAATTCCCACACCGTACTGAAGATATTGGTATCCAATTAGCCGTTGTTTTTATTTATCTGGAGGTCTTTACTTGAGCTGGTCCCTAACGTAGAAAACGCTGTCATTTCTCTTTCTTTTTTAGCAGAACTGAAGGGATTGAAGAGTGCATCTTTTCAATCCCTTCTCCTTTGACTCTGCACTAACACATATCTGTCCTCTCATAATAACTAATTAATTCTTTTATTTTCAAACCTTTCCTTTTATAATAATTTTGTGGATTAACTCAACATTATGTCATGATGGTGAAAATCTTTTCGTTGATGTCTGATTTCCCGATGGATTTCTTTCATTTACTAAAAGTTTCTATTGTTTTCCTATCTGATCATTGTTTATACATTTAAATGCCCAAGGGCTTGTTCACTTGGACTAATTAAAATAATCATTCCATTTTTCAATAACATTAATTTGGTTTCAAACTTAAAGATATATTTTTATCTTTAAATCTTTACTGAAAATTTAGTTTTAAAATACTTTTTCTTTAATAAAGTTTTCGTTTAATAATTTTTTTTTCATCTGTGTGATTTATATATACAAGTTTAAGATAGAATTAATTTTCAATTTTTATGTCTTTAAAAAAAAAGAAGTTTTTAAATACGAACTTTTTATTTTAATTTCATGTTTAATAATAAAAAAAAATAATGTAACAGCGTATGTGCCCATTACAATATATAGGCAGGGCAAGGTTGGCTTACTGCATAGATTGTTCACCAGTGAGTATTATATAGAACTGGTGGACATAACAGATCTTTATTAGCATGAATTCGCATTTCCTCATCACAAAGACACTTTTTCTGTTTCAACAGGAAATTTTATGTTTGCAAATACACCACAGTGCTGACTTCAGTTGATGAAAATTGCTACAGCTTCAAATACTCCTGACGTAGAGGCAGCAATGGCCATCTTACTTATTATTGAATGAATTCTCATGAGAACATTATTTGTCACATGATTGTCAAATAAATGCTGGCGTGTACCCTTTCAAATAACTTTGAGGGTTACACATTCCTCATGAAAGCTTCACATCATTATTAATAAACTTACAACACTAAAGTAAGTTACAGCACATTAAAAAAATATGTCTAAGCAAATTTAAAAAAACTACGACTGGCTCAAATACACACACTCTTACACGAAACTACAAAGATAATAGATATTCGAAGATTACGATAAAATGAATAACAAAATCAACTATGGCAGCCAATAAAGGCATTTCTCTTTGCTTTTAGCATAGAAAAAAAAAGCCATAACCGGAAGCCATCATCAATACTCCACGCAACTTTGAAATATGATATAATGATAGAGTAGATGCCAATCATCTTTTGAACCATTTTGGATCTTTTTTCCACTAATGTACCATCTAATTGCTGCCCTAAAAGGAAGTAAAAGCCTGATGGAGAACTTTCGAATGCTGAATAAAAAATTGCTTGTTACATAAGAACTGCTATGCACAAGCTGGACTTTTAATATGAACTTTTAAAATGCTGCAAGGTAAATTTTCAAGCTGCCACCTAAAAGTAAATCTAGCCTAACTAATCGCATCAAGATTTTTTTCATAACTGATTTAAATTTATGTAAAATGTAATTTGCTCTTAAATAATTTCTATAAATCTAATTTTCTCCCATATGCTCTAACATTCTTTAACTTTGGTGTAGTTATTTATTTATAGTTATTTATTACTTGATTTTATATGTATGCTTTTATTATTAATATGCCAATCTCAAGCAACCTGATGAGCTTAATTTCTAAAAAAATTTTCTATCATTTTTTTAACTAAATGACCTTTTAAAACATAACACATTATTAATTAATATGCTCACCAGATTGTTTTTACGAGTCAACATTTTGTTTATGTTTTAGTATAAAAATTTGTTATTTGTTTAACTCTGGATTTTCTACCCAGGATGAATCCAGAAGTCAAGCTAATTAATGCTTTGAAACCTTATTTATTTTATAAATGTTATTCAATTCTGAAAAGGTGACCGATTAGTTGTTTTCTATAACTGCTAGTTTTATTTTTACATACTTTTAAAATATCAAATAAAGTACTTATATATTCCAGTTATTGTAAAATCAATGAAGGTGGGATTGATTTATTTTAAATAGCAGAAAAGGGAAGGGTGTAAATCTTAATGTTTTTTTACTAAATAAAATCTTAATGTATATTTTATTTAGGGAAATCTCTCTCTATATATATAACTGCATAGCATATTATTTGTCTAAATTATGGTATTTAAACAATGGTCATTTGTTTTTAAAGCAGTAAATCATATTTCATGTTGTTAATAACATTCATTCATACTGCATTACTGACATTTGGCTCATTATCGTGAATATGTATATATATATATACATGCTTCCAATCTCAGGGTTGCGACAAGTTCGAACCCATAGATTTTTTTTATATTCTGTTCTGATGATAGTTGAGCTACTCAGGACCAAACCTTTGTATAAAAGGCATCTTGCATTGGTTATTCCAGTACAGCCTGGGCCATGCCATGCCTATTGACTTTTCTCTAAGCACTTCCCTAAGAAAGGGGAGTTAGACTTCATTCTCATTGTGAAGCATGACCGTTTCCTTTTATTTCTTCACCGATGTCAGCACCACAAACTTTTTTGTATTAGTTCTTTTGCTTCATGACCCAGTTTTAATGCTCTAATATTAAAATTGTGCTCTGCTCTAATATATATATATATATATATATATATATATATATATATATATATATATAAATGCCAACTACTGCTAGTTTTTTTATTTAAATTTTTTTCAATCTTATACAATCCCACCATTGTAATTTGTTATTTATAAAATTTAAGAGTATATGCCTTGGGGAAATAAAGCATTCATCTTACTATTGTTAAAACAATTTTTCAATAAATATTTTGTCATAAATTCAAATATAATCTTTCAAATGTATTTTATTTATTTTCATGACCTCAGTGGCATGAAAATAGTTTTCTTATATATAATGAATCTCAGAACACTCCCCAGAATTGTTAGACATCATGTTTCAGAACCATAAATCAATGCGTTAATAACAATTTTATGTAGATTCTTTTTAATAATAAATTGGCATCTTAATAGTGGACCCACCAAAGGTGTGTGTTTATTTATAATATATTATTTAGCTAATAAAGAGCATATGAGAAATAATAGCATGAATGACAATATATAATTACCAAACATTTGGTAGACTGCTTGCTCATTCATGCATATACCAATGTTTGCAATTAATTAGTAAATATATGTAAATAATTTATCATTATATTAAACTAATTTTTATTATCTAATTTGTTTGAGTAGTTCAAATTCCTTTTTTTTCCACTTCCAAATGTACATCCATGTGTATACATATTTTAGTTAAGTTAATATATGTCTTATTGTCTTCTCTGCTCTGCTAGTAGACTGGATTTAAAATTAATTCTCACATGCTGTTATTGTTATGTTATCCTATAGTGTTCAATCTGGGGCTCAGAAAGTGGTTCAAAGCCAGACTGGTCTCTGAAGTAAATTTCAGACTTAACTGGGTTGGAAGTACATTTTGTGAGTTTCAGCTTATGTTAGATGAATAAACATGTTTTGACCGGTACGTAGGATTTTTTTCCAGGCTTGGTGCCCAACACGGGGCTCTGATCAATGCCACAACCCTGAGAAAATTTATGCTGATGTAATATAGATATATATAAAAAAGAATAGGTATAAATCATATGTGTAAATCATTTTATGTATGAGCTATATATATATATATATATATAAATTAATTCCATGTTGTTGTTTTTTTAAAGGAAGAAAATATTTTCTCTCAGATATAGATCTATTGCTATTATGTGTTCATGTATATATATATACATAAATGTAGTGTACTATATATGTATGACAAGTATAAAGTTAAATCTATTGTAGGTATTTATAGAATACCATTTTGCATATACATTAAATATTATATGTGTGTTTATTGTACTGTTGGCTGGTGATTTATAAATGTGCCAACAGGAAAGGTTACAAGTCATGTCATTCAACCATATTGTATTTGAACATGGATACTTGGGATATAGAGAGAGACAATTTTAGTATATTCATGGACTGTATATCTGGGTATTGTACATGTATCATACGTATGTTTGTCAAGTAATAATCATATTTTGTTCTAGTCTGTTTCAGGTTCAGCAGAGCAACCAACAGGAAATTTAAGAAGGAAACTGAGTGTAGTGGAATAAAATTAAGCCATTGTCAGCAGTGAGAAATAGATAGGTGCAGCATAAAGGGGATAGTTTAAATAAAGAAATGGGAGTTTGTGGTTATGTAAGGATGAGGCAGTTGAAGAGAGGGGGGAGAGATGTTCATTTCCAATATTATAAATAGAGAAAGTTTCATAATCAAAAGCAAAGTTATTGAGTCCAAATCAGCAAAAAAAATTTAATCCACATTTTATTTTAACCAACATTTTGAATATATATATATAAGGAAAAAAATGTATCAACAGAATGAGAACATGAAGGATGAAAATCATCTAAATCTCAGATCATCCTCAACAGAAAAGCCCAGAGAAGAACAAAGTAACCTGGTGACTAAGGACCCCAACAACAACATTAATTACCAGAGATCATCACAGATGGCATGGTTTGTGCATCTGCAGATTTTCAGTGGGAAACCTCATACAAATCCACAAGAACATCTTGAGAGTCTTCAAGTATTGCTTTGTCTTAGCCAGGCCAATGAAGCTGAGTATGTGGCTATTGCCAGCCACTATTTAAAAGCCATTGCCAAGGATTGGTGGTGTTCACTGCAAAAGCAGTCTGCCACTTTTGAAGAGTATAAGGCCATTCTATTGCAGAATTTTTGGGGAGACCATCAGGAGGGTATCCTACATATATGACTGAGAAATAGCTGGCGCACCATCCAGAAACTCTCACACAATTTGTTTTGCATCAGGTGGCCAAGTTTAAAACCCTCACCACATTTCCTTATTCCAATTCTCAAATCATTCATATAATGAGATAAAACATGCCTGTTGGTTACAGAGGATGATGCTCTGCAGTCAAATTTCTGATATAACTGAAATGACCAAATTTTTAAAATTCCTTGACAATTGGATATTGAATCCAAGGACTGCAGCACAGGTCAAGGAACCTGACACTATGAGAAATCAAAAGGCAAGAGAAGACAAGGATATGGAGCTTGGTCATCAATACGACAACCAAAGAGGAGAAAAATTAATGTCAGGCAGCATCAGCCTGAGGAATATGATTATTCATGAGAAGGATGACCGTAAAGAGAGAGAAATGATGAATGTATCACTTACAATAGGAGTATGGGTTGAATCCCAAAGTGTGAAGGCTTTATTTGATTCTGGAAGTCAGATATCAATAATATAAAGGATGTGGGTAAATACTCTCAAGGAAGACAACACCATCATCATGCAACTCTCAACTCACCCTATTACATTAACCCTAGCAAATGAAAAAAAAATTGTAAGTGAGAATTATCAGATGTGGTTAGAGATTGGTTTTGGAAAAACTTACATAGGCCACACATTCCTTATAATGTCAGGACTAATATATGACATAGTACTAGGATCTGACTTTCTGCAACAACACCACTGCATCATTGATTATTCCAAAAGAACCTGTCAAATACACAATGAAAGTATCCATTTTGGAAATCAATAATCAAGATGTGGGGGGGGGAGTTGGCTCATTCAGCCAGTTGATCCAGCCTTAATTGCAACCAAGGTATGAGAGGCAAATCTTCAAAAACCCAGACACAGACTCTGTATGAAGGAAATTTTGGAAGAGTACTCTCATGTATTTTCGAACACTTCTGGTAATATCAGAGGATATATGCACTAGATACAGGTCAAAGAAGAGTCCTATGCTCAATCCAAGATGTATCCCATTCCCTTCCAGTATAAGAAAGAAGTAGAAATGCAAATTAAACAAATGATATATTAAGACATCATCAAGTGTAGCTCATCCCCATACAATAACCCCCTTGTTGTGGTCAAGAAAAAGAATGGGAACCTTCAGTTATTTCTTGATGCTCACCATCTTAATAGTATAACAATCCCTGAGAAAGTCAAACCTCCAACAATATAGAGAAAATATTTGTTCAGCTAGCTGGAAAAACTGTGTTTTCCACCTTGGACCTTACCACCAGCTACAGGCAGATGGTTTTGGACCCACTGGACTCAAAGTAAACTGCTTTCAGATACAATGGTCACACCCATGTATTCAAAAGGGTCCCATTTGGATTCATCAAAGCAGGGCAGAGTTGATGTGATGTCTGAAATAAGTAATATCCAATGAGATGCAGAAACACATGGTATGCTACATCAATGATATTGTCAATGCCTCAAAGGACATTGAGGAGCATTTGAAATACTTGAAACAATTCTTCAGAAAATGCCAGACAGAAAATCTCACAATCAACTTGGAAAGAGTAAATTCGCAATTCAAGAGATAACATTTTTAGGTCATGCAATAAACAAGCATGGGGTAAAAGTCCACCTGGAAAAGGTGGATGCTATTGAAAAATTTCCAACTCCTCAGAACCATAAACTGCTCAGATCCATTTTAGAATTACATAATTTTTATCACAGGTTTTATCCATGGTTTGCCTGTGAAACTATGAACCTTGTTAATTTGCTAAAAAAGGATCAAAAGTGGATTCACAATCAAGACCTCAGTACCATAAAGCAAAATTTTTTATATGCCATTATGTTACACCACTCTGATTTCAGAAGGCCATTCTATGTACAGACAGACATTAGCAGAAAGGGCCTGGGTGCAGTGCTATTCTAGATCAGCGAGGATGGAGGACATCATGTGCTCTATTTTAGCAGCCAGACTTTGAAAAGAGCAGAGGTGAATTATACTACCACTGAGCAAGAGACTCTTGCCATTGTTTGGGCCTGCCAAAAATTCCAACAATTCTTACTGGGCTCTGAGGTAGTCATTGTCACTGACCACAAATGCTTGGAGTTAAGAGTTTCCTCACAAATGATCATCTCATCAGGTGAACCTAACATTTCAAAAATTTAGGTACAGTCAAATGTATTGCCCTGGCCTGGAGAATGTAGTGGCTGATATCCTGAGCTGTCACCCTATATCAATCCAAGCACAAAACCACCAATTGTTAGACAACACAGTCAGAATCATGTCAATCTCCAAGGAAGAGCACACAAATAAAATCCAAATTGAAAAATCTCCGATATTGGCAGGAGACAGAACCTCAGTATTGTCAGATTATTCATGAATTACAGAATGGTAGCTCTAACCATATAAACCTCCCCTAAGGGGAAACACGTGCAATATTGATTAAGGGATGGTGTTCTGCAAACTTACATCCCAGGAAAAGATGACCCATGGAAAATCATGACTCCCCATAAACTAAAAATTCAGCTTATAAATCATGTGCACCAAGCATTGGGGCATTTTGTAGCAAGGAAGACTGAAGAGGCATTAAAATGCAGTTTTATTGGCCAGGCATGTACAGCCAAATCCTCAACTGGCCAGGCATATACAGCCAAATTTTCCTCACATTAGAAAATGCACCAAGTGTGTGCAAAATAAATTCTCTAACCAATCATATGCTGATAACCTTCAACCCATCATAACATTCAAACCTAACAAATTGCTGGCAATTGGTCATTATGGCCCCCCTTTCTTTTATTCTGGAGGTTTAATTTTCCTCCTGGTCACATATGATATGTTTTAAAAATGTGTGTGGTCTTACCCAGTCAGGACCACTGATTCTAAGAACACCATTTGTGTCCTACAAAACAGGAAATTTTTAGAAGTGAGGAAACTGGACACCATTCTTTCTGACCATGGCTCTGCATTTACTTCTAAGGAGTGGAGACCTTGGGTGTCTAAACAAAATTTGAAGCACAGTTTAACTTCCATTAAAAACCCCCATTCAAATCCATATGAGAGAGTTATGAGAGAAGTCAATTGACTCTTCCACATGTATGCTCCTATGGATCATTGTGGCTGGGTAAATAAAACTGATAAAATCATATATTACATAAACCATATCATTAATGAGTCCACTGGGTTTACTCTGAGAAGACTCCATTTTGGAGAACCCTGCTTGGATATCTTCAGGACATATCTCTGAAAGGACTACCCATCTATCGATCCCAGCAAAGATCAAAGGGATGCCCAGGTACAATTGGCTTGCATGACTCAGTCTCATATTAAAAGAGGATGCATTCAATGACACCAATTTCATGTAGAGGATAATGTCTGGTTGAGAGCACCAAAACCTAGAAACATGACAAAAAGAGAAATTCAAGAAATTTTTTTCCTTGTATAATGGACCAAACCCAATCCAACAAAAATATAGAGACAATGCTTTCCTGTTGGAAGGAGATGATGGTGTGAAAGGACCTTCAACACCAGACAGCTAAAAATGTATATTCCTCCAGACCCAGGAAAGAAAAAAACCAGATGGTCAAATTCTTGCATACACTAATAAAATCCACAAGATTATAAATGAATATAATAATAAAGTCCAACCAATGAAAGTGTAGATTAGAGTAAGTTACCTATAGAGTTTTATTTAAGTATGGTGTAACATTGTTATATGGTTGCTCTTCTCCCCACCCACAGACCTGAAGTATAATTTTTTTTTTGAAATTTTTTTTCTTTCCATCATTTTATGTGGTGAAGTATGAAGCAATCATTCTGTAGTCAGAGTGAGCTTCATGCTTTCTTTCATAAAAACTAACCATTTACAAGGGTTCAAAACCAGCAATTATATTTAATATATCTTAATCGTGCCATTACATGGAATGTATATATGTATATTTTAAAATATGTTAAACTTTATAATAAATATTTTATAATTTTGAATTTGATATTTTCATACTTTCGAATATTTTAAGCTTGTGTTTTTTTATTTTAAAAAAGAATTTGTTAATCACGTAAAGTTTGTCATTTTTGTAAAAATTATTTGCATTTAATTTCACCTTGTAAAATAATGAAAGATATAACCAAGATGGCAGGTTCAAGACAACCCATTGTGAAGTTTTCTTCGCTAGTTAAATAGTTTAAAAGCTTGATTTTCTTTAATCAAAATATTATCATAGTTTTACTTTTATAATTCATAGACGAATTAAAAGTTTTGCTAACGAAAAGTGATTTGGACCTTATCTTTTAATTAATAATGAACACAACTCAGCAAAAAAGAATGAAATATACATAAAAATTAGAATTGATTTTTTTCATTGGTCTTTTGGTCATCACTTGAAAACTCCTAGTCAAGACATTTTTTTCTCAATTTTTTGTTTTTTGTTTCATTGTATGTGAGGAGACATGAAGCAGTCAATCTTAGCTTAAGATTGTGCTTCATGGTTTTTTCTACTAACCTTAATTCAAACCCTATATCCCATTCCATTCCTTTTGTCATGTAAATATATTTTAGCATATATTTGAGATGCGTGCCTAAATTTATAAATTTTAACTTTCAATAACATTTTATTATTATTAATTTTGGTTATTAATTATTTTTATTAAAATACATAGGTGTGGCTCAGATGTATATATAGTATAGGAGCAAAAACTTACTAACAAAATATTGATGTTTTAAATATTTTATTATTCGTCATTTTTTAAACTTTTTCTTTTTAAATTGCCTGTTTTTCATTTTAAACTGTTTATTTTGTAAAATCCAAGATGGAAGATGCAACTGTTAATTGTCCAAAAATAATTAAAGAGTTAAAAACACTTGTTTTAATCTGGGGAAGGTATTTTTTATTAAAGTTTTTACTTAAAATAAAATGGGGATTAAGATTAAATATTTTTTTTTGTTATAAACATTTTTGTCAATTTCTAATTTGAAAATAGATTTGAATTTATTTTTGGACATTATCTTACAGTTGCAGCTTCAAAAACAATCGATAAAGAAAAGGTAAAAAATTTTAAGATCAGAGATTAGATTTTAAGCTAAAACTAAGTAATTAAAAGCATTCCAAAAATAACTGAGTAGTGTATAAAATGACCGGATTTTAAGTCACCAACCGATTAGCTATTACTGAGAGAAGTGTGTTGTCATCAATATTCTACACAACTTTGAAATATGATATAATGATAGAGTAGATGCCAATCATCTTTTGAACCCTTTTGGGTCTTTTTCCCACTAGTGTACCATCTAAATTCTGCCCTGAAAGAAAGTAAAAGCCTGATGGAGAACTTTAGAATGCTGTATAGAAACTTGCTTGCTAGATAAGAATTGCCATGCATGAGCTGGAGTTTTAATATGAACTTTTAAAATGGTGCAAGATAAATTTTCAAGCTGCCACCTAATAGTAAATTTAGTCTAACTAATCTCATCAAGATTTTTTTCATAACTGATTTAACTTTATGTAAAATGTAATTTGCTCTTAAATAATTTCTATAAATCTAATTTTCTCTCTTATGCTGTTTTTTAACTTTGGTGTGGTTACTTATTTATAGTTATTTATTACTTGATTTTATATGTATTGCTTTTATTATTAATATGCCAATCTCAAGCAACCTGGTGAGCTTAATTTCTAAAAATCTTTTCTGTCATTTTTTTTTTACTAAACGTCCTTTTAAAACATAATGCATTATTAATTAATATGCTTGCCAGATTGCTTTTACAAGTCAGTATTTTGTTTATGTTTTAGTATAAAAATTTGTTGTTTGTTTAACTCTGGATTTTCTACCCAGGGTGAATCCAGAACTCAACCTAATTAATGCTTTGAAACCTTATTTATTTTATAAATGTTATTCAATTCTGAAAAGGTGACCGATTAGTTGTTTTCTATAACTGCTAGTTTTAGTTTTACATACTTTTAAAATATCAAATACAGTACTTATATATTCCAGTTATTGTAAAATCAATGAAGGTGGGATTGATTTATTTTAAATAGCAGAAAAGGGAAGGGGGTAAATCTTAATGTTTCTTTTACTAAATAAAATCTTAATGTATATTTTATTTAGAGAAATCTCTCTCTATATATATAACTGCATAGCATGTTATTTGTCTAAATTATGGGATTTAAACAAGGGTAATTTATTTTTAAAGCCATAAATCATATTTCAGGTCATTAAGTACATTCATTCATACTGTGTTACTGACATTCAGCTCATCATCATGAATATATATATATATATATATATATATATTGTAATGGGCATATACACCGTTACATTATTTTTTTTTTTAAATTGAGACATTAAAAAGTTTGCATTTAAAAATTGAAAATTAATTCTATCTTAAACTCGTATATATATAAAATTGCACAGAAGAAAAAAATTAATAAAATAAAACTTTATTAAAAAGAGAAAAAGTATTTTAAAAGCAAACACTTAAAAAGATTTAGAGATAAAAATATATCTTTAAGTTTGCAAAATAATTTAATTAATTCTATTGTAATAACTGAAACATAGGCTTATTTATACCTGTGTCTAAATATATATAATATTAGGGTCTGAGCACAGACTTTCACATGATCCACGACTCTCCACTCCATCTAATAACACTGATACACTTAAACATATATATGTTGAAAAGATAAATAATCACCAATATACGTATTTCATGCTAAACCAGCAATCATCAGTTGGTCCAGATTATCATCTCTACACATATATACTATGGAAATGATTAATTTTAATTAGTAAAAGTAAACTAGCCTTTGGGCATTTCAAAATGCATAAGCAAAGGTAAGATAGGAGAGGAAAAACAATAGATACGGATTGACCAAACTTCCACTTCTCCCTGACCATTATAATATATATATATTATATATATATTATAATGATTGAAATGAAAGTGGAGACAGCAGTCAATCATATCTGCAACTACCAGAGTGCCATCCAGGCATTTGAGCCTAGAAAAATTTATAAAGTAGGCAGATACATGCTGTTAAGATTCCACTTTATTTAAATATTCAGATCGTTAGCCCAAGTCACTAGCTCAGTGGAACAACAGAGATTATAAAATATACCTTTATATCTTAAATATAAAAAAATAAAAGCCACTGCCATAAATTAACACATAAAAATATTTATTTATGCACATATAAAATCATTCTAATTTGAGGAATAAGTTTAACATTTTAGATTTTTATATTAATATTTAATTTTACATTTAAATAGACTTCAATAATGAGTTTAATATTTATTTAGTGAATCAAATATGAAGAGATTATATAGATTGTATTTGAAATGAAAATATTCTATCCCTTATTTAACCTTAGGCCAAAAAGTTCGCAGTCAAACTAGCATCAATCCATCTAATACATTTATGTATTCAATGTAGCATGAAAATACGGCAACACAAAATACTATACTGTCAGGAATGTATGTCTGAACAGTAAGTAGAGTTAGAAAAGACATTGTCCCTCCACCAACAGGAATGCTACATCTGTTGGCGAGTAGAACAATAAACATAAAACTCCATAGGAATGGATTGCGGTCCTTTGCTGTCTTACAAACCCATCCATAGGCAAACAGAAAGTGTGTGGCATATATATGCAATCCTGCCCATAGCAGATCTTATACTACATCTACTAATTACACAAATATATCCAATCAATTGAGCCAATTCAACTACGAAATGAATAACCTAAGATTACCTACCCTTAAACTGTATATAACTTTACAAATCTATACAGCCATTCACACCTGACTTAAATTTAACATTTATTATGTTTGCACAGATGAATTTTATAAAATTTGGTTTAAAATGTTGAGTATAGATCGGCTGCACAGATTCCATGGTTAAAAACATTCCAAAATAAACATAACCGATCAAAATACAAAGTCATTGATACCGTCAATTGCATAGGGAATACTAGAAACCCAATGGTGTTCATCATAAGACACTGCAGTGACATGATGACTTATATATTCCAATCAACTATGAAACAGCAACATAATTAACCACTAACAAATCTATGCAAAGTCTATACCCAACTTTAAATTTCATGCATTTAAATAATTTATATGATAACTATTAATACAAATAAAAAAATAATAAAATGGAAATGATGTTTATCAATGCAAAACATATAAATTTAAACATTTTCAATTGATGTTAAACTTAAAAGTGAGATAGAAGTTCATACGCTTGAACGAAAGTTCTTAATTATTTTTAAATTTTAGAGTTCATGTCAATAGCTTACAGTAGAAGAATCACTGCTCTTGATGTAAATTTCCACTGAGTCTTTATTTGAAAACCCAGTCAGATGTTCCGGAGGTAGCATTAGCTGGTTCATTTTGGTATCACAGTCAGTTCATTTTTAAAATAGAGAGAGAGTGCGACAAGTGCGTCTTGTCGCTCGTCTCACCAAATCAAGTTTGAAACTGACTGGAACTCAATATTTTTCTTTTTATAGTCCTCCCATGGATTCCATGGACAAAAATGTGACTATTCCATTTTTTCATTATGGTCTGGGCCTTTATTTGCTTCCATCGGTCAAGCTAAAATCTCTTTCTTCTCTTATCTATTTTTCATCTGACTTTTTAATTACACAGCTTTTGGATAATTAATAAACAATCATTTCCATTTACAGATTACAGGAATTAATTAATACCTGTTTTTATTTTAACTTACGATATTTCTTTATTAAAATATTTTTATATTTAAATCTTGTATTTTTTTATAAAAAAATATGTTCAAATATCCTTTTTTTTTATATATAAAAAAAAATTTTTTTTAAAGTTTAGCATCTGTGCGAATATATACGTTTAACAAACATTTTAATTTTAGCGTTTAGTTTTTTTTTTAATACATTTATTTTTATTTGCGAACTTAAAATTTTTTATTTCAATTTAATGTAATGACATATTTATATCTCGTTACATATCAGTAAACTTCCTCAAAAAAATAAAAACATTAAAAAAAAAAGAATTTAGTTAGTGTTAGTAATTACGTTACACAAATTGACTATATATGACAATTTCAAAAGGATAAATTTTTTACAAGACAAAACCATAATTACACACAAATATAATGATTAAAAAAAATGTTGACTTTTGATTCCTTACTACCAGCTAAATTTCTGCCCCCTCCCTTCCAAATTTCTTTTCTTCTACTTTTAACTATTACTTACGCAAGTTGAACGATTAAATTTTAATTTAAACAAGACTTTTTTAAAACAAAATTTATGATTTATATTTATTATTATGTTTTATTATTTAGATTTTAATATGCGCAATTTTTCTTACTGGAAGTACCTTTAAAACAACATTCCAAGTATAACCTTACATTAATACAAAAAATATATTTATATTTCAGAAAAAATATTACGGGCATGATTTATCTTTAAAATTTTCAGGGCACTCGGTGGTATATTAAAGATTGGCCCAAGTTGGGTAGCCAGCTATAACAATCGAAATCCCCCACCCCCCCCCCAAAAAATAAGTATTTTTTTTTATTTATAACAAACCATCCCACTAAAAAGAAAAAAAAAAAAAATATATATTTATTAAAAAAAAAAAAAATAAAATCCCACACCAACATAAAAAAAAAAAAAATTTATTTAAATAAAAAATAAAAATAATTTTTTTTATTAATTAAATATATTATTTTTTTTTTTTTAATTATTATTTTTTTATTTTTAAATAAATTTAATTAAATATTTAATATTTAATTAATTTATTAAATATAATTAAATAATATAAAATAAATTAAAAAAAAAATAATCTAAACCCATTCTTTCCATAACCAAAAAAAATCAACCCAAAAAAACAATAAACCAACCACACAAATTATATATATAAATTATATAAAAAATAAAAAAAAAAAAAAAAAAAAAAAAATAAAAAAAAAAAAGAAAAAAAAAAAAAAGAAGAAAGGAAAAAAACCCCCCCCCCCCAAAAAAAAAAATTACACCATCAAGCAAAAAAAAAAAAAAAAAAAAAAAACAAAAGAAAGGGTTGTTGGCCCTTCCCAACCCCCAAACACACCCATCAAAAAAAAAAAAGGAGGGAGGAAATATAAAAAAATCCCCCCATAAAAGGACACCCAACAACAACAAATAAATAAAAAAAAAAAACCCAATCAATGAAACAATTCATCTAAAAAAAAAACAACCAAAAACCCCCCCCCAAACAAAAAAAACTTCTACAAAACTATCAAACCCCCCCCCCCCCCAAAAAAATTATAATTTTTATTTTTTCAAAAAAGTAATTTTTAAAAATTTTTTTAAAAATTTGAGATAGAATCGGCTTACAAACCCCCCGGGTTAAAAACATTCCAAAATAAACATAACCGATCAAAATACAAAGTCATTGATACTGTCAATTGCATAGGGAATACAAGAAACCCAATGGTGTTCATCATAAGACACCGCAGTGACATGATGACTTATATATTCCAATTGACTATGAAACAGCAACATAATTAACCGCTAACGAATCTATGCAACGTCTATACCCAACTTTAAATTTCATGCATTTAAATAATTTATATGGTAAGTATTAATACAAATAAAAAAATAATAAAATGGAAATGATGTTTATCAATGCAAAACATATAAATTTAAACATTTTCAATTGATTTTAAACTTAAAAGTCAGATAGAAATTTATAAGCTTGAATGAAAGTTCCTAATTATTTTTAAATTTTAGAGTTCATGTCAATAGCTTACAGTAGAAGAATCACTGCTCTTGATGTAAATTTCCACGGAGTCTTTATTTGAAAACCCAGTCAGATGTTCCGGAGGTAGCATTAGCTGGTTCATTTTGGTATCACAGTCAGTTCATTTTTAAAATAGAGAGAGAGAGAGAGTGCGACAAGTGCGTCTTGTCGCTCGTCTCACCAAATCAAGTTTGAAACTGACTGGAACTCAATATTTTTCTTTTTATAGTCCTCCCATGGATTCCATGGACAAAAACGTCACTATTCCATTTTTTTGTTATGGTCCGGGCCTTTATTTGCTTCCAGTGGTCAAGCTAAAATCTCTTTCTTCTCTTATCTATTTTTCATCTGACTTTTTAATTACACAGCTTTTGGATAATTAGTAAACAATCATTTCCATTTACAGATTACAGGAATTAATTAATACCTGTTTTTATTTTAACTTACGATATTTCTTTATTAAAATATTTTTATATTTAAATCTTGTATTTTTTTATAAAAAAATACGTTCAAATATCCTTTTTTTATTTATATATAAAAAAAATATTTTTAAAGTTTAGCATCTGTGCGAATATATACGTTTAACAAACATTTTAATTTTAGCACTTAGTTTATTTTTTTTAATACATTTATTTTTATTTGCGAACTTAAAAGTTTTTATTTCAATTTAATGTAATGACATATTTATATATCGCTACAATATATATATATATGAAAAACAAAAACAAGTTTTAATCACGTTAAAACCTGCTGACGCTTGTATTTATGATCAATAGATGGCGTTTTTACCAAAAACACGATCAAGCGTTTGTTTACATAAACGATCAAAGAGTCACTCTTTGATTGTTTATGTAAACAAACGCTTGATCGTGTTTTTGGTAAAAATGCCATCTATTGATCATATGTATATATATTACGTGCTTCCAATCTGGGGGTTGCAAAAAGTTCGAACCCATAGATTTTCATCATATTCTGTCCTGTTGATAGTTGAGCTACTCAGGACCAAACTTTCATATAGAAGGCCTCTTGCATTAGTTATTCCAGTACAGCCTGGGCCACACCATGCCTATTCACTTTTCTCTAAACACTGTCCTAAGAAAGGAGGGCTTAGACTTCATTCTTGTCCTGAAGCATGACCATTTCCCCTATTTCTTCGCCGATGTCAGCACTGCAAACTTCTTCATATTATTTCTTTTGCTTCATGACCCAGTTTTAATGCTCTAATATTAAAATTGCACTCTGCTCAAAGTATATATATATAAATGCCAACTACTACTGGTTTTATTAATTAAATATATTTCAATGTTATACAATCCCACCGTCGTAATTTGTTATTTATAAAATTTAAGAGTATATGTCTTGGGGAAATAAAGCATTCATCTTATTATTGCTAAAATAATTTTTCAATAAATATTTTGTCATAGATTCAAATATAATCTTTCAAATGTATTTTCTTTATTTGCATGACCTCAGTGGTGTGAAAATAGTTTTCTTATATATATAATGAATCTCGAACACTCCCCAGAATTGTTAGTCACCACGTTTCAGAACTGTAAATCAAAGCGTTAATAGCAATTTATGTGAATTCTTTCTAATAATCGATTGGCATCTTAATAGTGGACCCACCAAAGATGTGTGTTTATTTATAATATATTATTTAGCTAATAAAGAGCATATGAGAAATAAAAGTGTGAACGACAATATATAATTACCTAATGTTTGGTAGACCGCTTGCTCATTCACACACATACTAATGTTTGCAATTAATTTATAAATGCATGTAAATAACTTGTCATTATATTAAACTAATTTTTATTATCTAACTTGTTTGAGTAGTTCGAATTCCTTTTTTTTCTACTTCCAAATGTAGATCCATGCATATACATATTTTAGTTAAGTTAATAGATGTCTCATTGTCTTCTCTGCTCTTCTAATGGACCGGATTTAAAATTAATTCTCACATGCCATCTTTGTTATGTTATACATTAGGTGGTTGATCTGTGGCTTAGAGAGTGGGTTCGAATCCAGGCTGGTCCCTGATCTAAATCTCAGACTTAACTGGGTTTGAAGTACATTTTGTGAGTTCCAGCTCAAGTTAGATGGATAAACATGTTTTGACTGGTACAATATATATATATATAGACTTTATTGATTTGGTCAAGGCATTAATTAACAGATTTATGATATTGTTTAAAATTATACAGCTTCTATATGGTAAAATGAGAAAAAATGTTATTACTAAAAGTGGAAAACCAGATGCATTTGAAATTAAAACTGGTGTTAAGAAGTTTATTTGCTTCAATGTTGTTTTCAATTTTTATGATGTTTGTTTTTGGAAGTATTTGCAGGTAGTGTAATGAAACAGGGGTCATGATGAATATACGTTTGGTGATATAATTTTTAATTTGAACTGATTAAAAATAAAAGCAAAAACACCTACTTTTTGAATTCTGTACTTATATGATGCTGCTGATTATGCAACTTTTGCCAGCTTAAATGATGATTTCAGAATATGCTCTAATATTTTGAATGCAGCATTTAAAGACTTGGTTATAATAGTTTATGTTTATCAGCCAGTAATGGAAAAAAATATTCAGAAATTTTAGTTTGAATAGTTGTCAACTTTTATAAATAGAATAGTAGTCTTGGATGTTGAGATTCAACACATACTCCAACGTTTTGCTTTTAATAAGCAAAAAGTAGGATATTTCATTATAGAATATTAATTACTGCAATTAAGATAGTTTTATATAGAGCTGTTATTTTACTTAATTTATTATACGGAAATAAATCTGGGATATCCTATCAATGCAATTTAAAGGTATTAAGAAAAGTTTTATTTAAAAATGTTCTATACAATTTTAAAAGTACAATAGAAAGATTATTATAAGACCAATCAATATTTTTTTCCATTCTTCCTCGATGAGGTATTATAGAGTTCCCTATTGCAAAATCACACTTTAACCGAATATGAAAACTGAATAGATAATGCAAGACTTCCTAAAAGGGTGGTTTATAGTGAACTTAAATATAGTTTTCATAAGTGAGATAGATCCTATCTACATTATAAGGATTATCTCAAAGGCATTTTAAAGAAATGTGATATTGATCATTTTGAATGAGAAGATGACAGATAGTAAAATATACTAGAAAAAAGTTTTCTTATTAAAAAATTAAAAAATTGTATTGCAAAATATCAAGCAAAAAAAATTTTGTATGTGGACATATTTGTAATTCAGGAATTGATTTGATAATCATTGTAAAACTATTTCCTAGAGCAATTTTTTTAGAGATGAAATGGCCACAATCTAATTATATTGGCACAACTGAAAATAAATTAAAAACTAGATTTTATGATAAGAATTATGTTACATAGTTATAACTATCTTAAGATTAAAAAGATTGAGAATGTAAAAAAAAAGTAATGGAAATTGAATTAAAGAGAAGCTTTACATTGATTAATTTAAACTTAATCTTATTAGAAATTGTATTTAGTTATTATCATTCAATTTAGTTTAAGAAAAGGCAAATTATATCTTTAAATTTTTGTCTAATGGGCCAATCTGTATAGATCACAAAATACTATACATTTTTTTAAACTATGCAAAACAAATTGATTTATGTGTACCAGAACTAATTTTTCTCTTGTCCCTTACATAATATGAATTATCTTTTTATCGATTATAATTTTATACAATACATTTTATTAACAAAATATTTGATAGTATTATAAAATCTATAGACTAATTTTTTTTTATTAAACATTTAATAGTATGATTAACTCTATAGATCTATTTCCCTTTAGTTCCTTAAAATGATACAATTCAGTTACACATAAATTTTAAATATAAATGTGCACACACACTTGGTAATATATAAATGTATTAATTATTGTATCAAAGTTTTTTCAAACTTTTTTAACTATGCAGTTTTGTAGTGTAACTAATTTGAGCTGCAATTGAATTTGTTCTGTTTCAATATATGTATATATATATAATAAAAACATTATATTCAAAACAATAATAAATAGAAATATACATGTTCAAAAATGCACAAGCTTAACACTTAAATTTTCTGTTCATTACTGAATTTATATTATTAATGAAATAGATCTCTTTAATTTTGTGATTTCAGTCATTATTTCCAGTACAACTATCTGTACTTTTTTAGTATTAAAAATATAACCAAATATTCTTATGTGCAGGATCTCTATATTAGCTTTATTAAAAAATTTAAGCATTGTTTAATCTTACATTATTGTTTGTTCTAGATTCACCATTATAGATAATAACAGTAATTTGGTTCTTGATTTTTAATTACATCATCAAGTTATGGACATATTCTTTACTATAATAGATTAATATTTAATCTAAGCTGCGAATGATAATTTACACTATAATTAATTTTACATGATTTTTTTCATTTTTGTTAAAACAGAATGTATATAAGAAAGGTCATCCAAGATTTATTTTGTACTAAGTTAAATGTAAGAGAAATGAAATTACTGATAATAAACTTATATGGCTCTTTTTTATATACTTTCTGTTTCAATACAAACAATAAAATTACTTAAAAAAGACCGCAAGGTAGTATTTTGTTCACTGGTTACATTAAATTAATTAAACATTAATAGTAAAAATTAAAATTGATCTCTAAGAATATTCATTCACATGTTGTTTATATAATTAAATGTTAGAAACCAAATTTTTATAATAACTATTATAATGACTCTAGAACAAACATTAATCTAAGACTAAAACAGCATATGTATATATGTAGTAATAAAGCTAAAATAGATCCTACAGTATCATCAGTATTGAAAGAATATGAAAGAATATTTGCTCATGATTTTTAATCCTAAAAAAAATCATATATGGTTTGCACTGAACATTATGACGGCCTTATTCATTAATAATATAAGCTCAGTGAAGAACAGAAAATGTTAAAGAGCATTTTATAATATTCATGCTTAAAAACACAATTTCTATTTTCATTTGTTTGTGTTTTTAAAAAAACAATATATAACTGCTGTTTTTGATACGGATGCTCAGCACCAAAAATGCATTAAAATTATATTCAGCATTTACAATGTTTCTCTGAATATATGATCTATCTATCTATCTATCTATCTATCTATCTATCTATCTATCTATCTATCTATCTATCTATCTATCTATCTATCTATCTATCTATCTATCTATCTATCTATCTATCTATCTATCTATCTATCTATCTATCTATCTATCTACCTATCTACCTACCTATCTACCTACCTATCTACCTACCTACCTGTTTACCTACCTGTCTACCTACCTGTCTATCTATCTGTCTATCTATCTATCTATCTATCTATCTATCTATCTATCTATCTATCTATCTATCTATCTATCTATCTATCTATCTATCTATCTACCTACCTACCTATCTACCTACCTACCTGTTTACCTACCTGTATACCTACCTGTCTATTTATCTGTCTATCTATCTATCTATTTATCTATCTACCTACCTACCTATGTACCTATCTATCTATCTATCTATCTATCTATCTATCTATCTATCTATCTATCTATCTATCTATCTATCTATCTATCTACCTACCTACCTATCTATCTATCTATCTATCTATCTATCTATCTATCTATCTATCTATCTATCTATCTATCTATCTATCTATCTATCTATCTATCTATCTATCTATCTATCTATCTATCTATCTATCTATCTATCTATCTATCTATCTATCTATCTATCTATCTATCTATCTATCTATCTATCTATCTATCTATCTATTTTACACAATCACAAGTAATGCTAATTTCTAGTGCATTTTATATTCAGTGTATTTTGATTTGATTTCATCCAGACATTTAAAATGGTCATCTGCATTCACCAGTAAGAAAAAAAAATGTTAAAAAATGTATAGATAAGATTAATTATACAAAAAAGTTAAAAAGAATTATGTACTAAAAGCTTTGGTTAGGAAAAGATAGTTAGTTATGTTTTTGTAAACTAGAAAATAAAACAAAATAAATTTAAAGATTGTGTGACTATTGCTTTGCTTAAAAATAATTAAAAATCATAAATAATGAATATATATATTGTAACCTTCTCCCTGGTCTAACTGGGGATAAACGAATCATGCCACACGTTCTAGCGACTAAATTCTTCTATGCAACCTATCACACTCTTATTATCAAGAATATAAGTATAAAGAAACAAAAATGTAAAACTAACGAAATGATTCATGTATTGAATAAAACTAACATGAAACTATAGATCTGAAGAAGATCACAAGGTGATTAATAAAGATAATAACTTCTGGTCAAACCAGCTTTAAAATCCACACAAACAAAAGATGATGAGTTAAATTTGATATTCAGCAAACTAATAAATAACTAATAATTATATCTCTGGAATGGTTATGAAATTAAGCTTATAAATGAAATGATAAGTAAATTATGATGTAGATTACTAAATGGATGATGTAAAGAAGTAATAATTAAATAGTGGAATGAAATGAGTCTAAGAATGAAGAGAAAAGAATGAAGATGTATGAGAATACTGAATGATTAAGATGATGATAGAATAAGAGTGAATGAATAGTTAAATGATAAAAGAATAAAAGTTAATGTATGATTAATCAATTATGATAATGAATTAATGTCAAATGAGAATGAATAAATAAAAGAATGATCAAGATGAAATTGAAGAGCAATGTTAACTATAAACTAATATGGTATTAAATGGTAAAAAGATAAGCTAAATAAAAATAGGAATTTCAAGCTTGACACAACCAGAGTATTTATCATAAAGTTAAAACAAACTATACATTTTATGCCAAAAGAAGTAATTTACCTTAAAGTTTGGTTGACTTTCATAAAACAGTGAAAGTAATCTATTTCAAGTCAAACTATAATGAATAACTAGATATAAAATTTATTACAAATTTAAATTCTAGCTTGAAACTTAACAACTAATTCTTCTCAGGGTTCAAACACTCAAAATTGTTATACAACATATATTTGGGTCAGTGAGAGGGATTTTGCCACTACCCAAACATAATGCACAAAACAGCTCTCAATATAAACTCAAATTAAGAACTATATTTAGCAGTTACACATAAACTTGATGAATTCAATAACTCATAACTTTAATATTGAAGAAATAGGAATAACTTTCTAATAAATAAACACAATAACTTACCAAATTCCTTTTCTCAAATAATTATAAACCATGTGATCAAGATCAGTGAATGATAGCTCTGCGGGTTCAACTAAACCAATTAAATCAGTATTATATTTATCTTTTAATCTATTACTTAAAATAATCTACTCTAAGTTATTAACATTTTGATTATTGTGTGATAATGCACTAGATGCACTAATAAATTATAAGGATTAACAAAATTGTTATTATGATATAGCATAATATGGTTAATAGTACTATATTGGTTGATGATGATTTCAATTTATAATCTTCTGATAGGTTGATAGCAATAACAATAATAATGTATATATGTGGTAATTAGCAATAAGACTACAGGCAACTAAATAAATTTTTAAACACAACAAACTTTATTTACAATATTTACAAATTTTAATTCAAAGACATGGCATGAAATGAAACCAATATATTAAATTAAACTCAGGGATGGAAAAATACTCAGTATCCCATTAACCATATTCTCAGTCAATACCACCAGCTTATACAATGATATCCAGTATCATTTATTACCATTTAGCCTATTTTAAAGAATAAGATAATGAAACCTTATTGAAACTAAACTAGCACTTAAATTACAAAAATAACAGTGTATTTAGGATTTTATAGTATGCACACATTTTAAATTGAGAATTCAAAAATTATAACATAGTGTATTATACCAAAGCTATTTCTTTTATCAGAATATGATAAGGGCAATTATCATATTCTGCACAATTAATAACTGATTAAAATTTGAGATGAATATGTTTAATGCATTAAAGTAGGAACAGACATCAAAAGTCAACTACACATATATATCACTAAAACATTACCTATGTCCACAACCTAATTATTGAATACTTAACTGATCTTACCGATCCATTGTCAAATCACTAATGAATAAAGATAAAGTGCTCACATGCATCTCTTTCTCTTACATCTATAAATTCCACAATCATTAATAGATCTTGGTTTGGTTTGTCTATAACTGATGATGATCATACAACATCATAAACACTATTTTAATTAGGCCGACACTATAGCTAGATTAGTGTTTCTTAATCTAACATTATTTTATCCTTGCCATATGATTTTTAACTATTATACTTCACCATACATGGTGGAAAACTAACTCAATATCATCATGAGGGATTTAACACTAAAAAGGGAGGCTTTATAAAACAACATGACAGTTGTATAATAATATGGCTAATTATACTACCTCTCTATGGATATACACATGTGGGATTTGCCTCATCATGAAAAAAAATAGAATTCAGACCATGGATATCCTTTCTTTTAGAATTATTTATGCGAACAAGCATTAATTACTACTCAGCCTCTACCAAACTTACTTCTCATGGAATCAGCAATAGGTGATTCTCCATCAGCCCATGCTCAATATTAATATTAATCTATTGGATGCCATTCTATTTAACATCCTATTAGCAAAAAACTGTCACAAATAATTCTCAATATTATAGCAAGGTAAAACAACACTAACAATAACAGTGGAAATATACATATTCCATTTCACAATGCAGAACCATTAATGTATCAATAGACAAACCAAAATATATGTCAAATGATCATTAATTATTTTAAAATGACAACTATACATTTGTTAGAGAGAGCACAATGTATTTAAGCAATAAAGATCAAACCTGCATTTGTATTCAAAGTGAACAAGTTCATTTCTATACAAAATTACAAAATGAAAAAGGCTTATATCAAATTTTCTTTTATATAAGAAAGTAATTTGGTCATTCTAATATATCTTTGATAGAATGCCTGCATGTTCACTCTTTAATAATATACATTAAAATCTGTTTTAAAATATGAGAGAAGTAAATATCTCTCTCACTTTCTCTAGATAAACAACATATATATAATATCATGTTTTCCCTTAACTAAAAAAATAAAAATACATGTAATATATGTATATATTTACACATTTTTTTCTCTTTAACTCAATATATTTCATACCACAATAAAACATATATGTTTAAAAACAAAATTCCCAAATAATATTAGAAACTAACATAGCAATAATAAAAAATAAAAGAACATTTTCATCCATTAATTTTTTATACTATTCGTCCAAGTTATTTCATCCTTGTGAGTTAAAATGATAAGAACTGATATTATGATAAGCAAACATTCCAGAGAATGCATATATATTTTATTATCCTGTTTGATGCTAAGATAAAGCAATATCCAACACTTCTCCAAAGGCAAAAAAAAATTATTTAATCGTTTCTGTACCGATAATTAATAAGACAATTAAAATTCACACTTTCAATTGTAGCATACTTAAAAGGATAGGTTTATCTACTTTTCTCTAGATAATTTTCCTGAATATAATCTTTGAAACAAACTTTTTAAAGACATTTATTGATTGATTCGATAATAACATAGTGAGACAAGGTTTAAACATTTCAAGTAGACTGTAACTAAAATCAGTTTATTTACATTTTAATCCAGATGATTTGCCTTGAAAATGACTTTATAATTTTATTGCAGTTAACATATTTAATCTTTTTTTTTTTTTAAAAAAATAATTTATTGATTCTGTTCTTTCCTCCTGTGGCAATATATATGTAACAATCTTTGAACAGTCTGGGCATTTTTAAACCATTTTTAAAATCTTACTTATACGCATTGCATCGAAAACTTTTATAAGTAAATAATTATTTTGTTCCATTTTTATTAGCAAAGTATTATATGATTATCAATATTAAACAGAATTTATCCAGTTATAAATATGATATCCTCAACATTTTGATGAATTTGTAATTTTTCATTTCTAACATTACACAAGTTTGGCGCTAGGAAAAATCAGCAAATGAGTGTTTATTTCTTAATAAAGAATTGGAATAAAATCACTTGCAATTATCTTTTAACTTTATTAAAATTATATGATATAAAATGACTTTTGATTTTATTTATAATATCTTCTGAAATCCTTCTTTAAAATTATTTTGAATTATTTTTTTGAAATTACGATTTTCAAACGAACATCTGTTCTGCTTTATATTTACTAGTGGCGCAAAAATACAAACATTATCAGCTCTTTAGTTTAATTGTAAATAATTTGTGCATCATTTTTAAAGATAAGATTTTAAACATATGAACAAAATAAAAGCAAAAGCTTACTTTTTCTTGAATTTTTCTGGGTTTGAAGCAATATTTATGGGAGACAGTTATGATGCACAAGGTTTGTATTTCTCTTCCAGTATAACTTTTAAGAACTATCAATCGATGAAAAAGGTGTTTAAAATGATAGCAAGGTTAGAAGATTTTTTTACTCCATTATTTTAGATAACAATCTACTATAATCCTTCTTCAATTAAATTCCAAATTTTTCTGATTTTTAGCTTTTTTCCTCCTTATTTTAGAAGATCAGAGTTGAAGTATCTGGTTGTTTAGTTCTTTTTTCTTAATCCACCCCTCCTACAACTTTGTTAAATTATATATAGCTTTTATTACAATGAACTGTGGGAGCAATTAAACCTCTGGCTTCATTTTTAATAACTACCCATAATTATTCAAGATAGCTTTAGATTCACTACATAAAAAAATATGCTTAAGTAATGGACTATAACCATTTATTTTACAAGTTATAATTATAAATTTATTTAAACACACATTGATTATGTAAGTAATATTCATTAAGGCTGTAGCCTCAAGCACATGTGTACAAAGTGTGATAGTGGTTTAAGACCTGTAGGGGTCTCTACTATCACATTTTATATGCATGTGCTTGAGGCTACAGCCTTAATGAATATTATTTACAAGTTTTAATAAATTTAATTTATTTATTTTAATTGCTATCCAACAATAACAAAATAGCAATATATTTATCTCCCAATTAATAACAATATTTTTAAATTGTTGTTTTATCCCTAGTTTCAAACCTACACTGGGTTTAAAATCTCATCTCCACTCAAGCAATTTCCTAGTGCATCCAGAACAGTCTTTATTGAAAACCACTCATTAAGATTTTCATGCTAGATATATTATTATGATTTGAAATTTTGGATTATTTAATACAGAGACCTAAATAAAAGGTCACAATATATATATGTGTGTGTATATATATCAATAAAAATAATAAAAAACCAGTAATTAACTATTATATACATTCTTTCAATCCACAGAAGTACTTTTGGTTAACTGAAAGTACTTCTGCAGATTGAAAGACTGTATATAACAGTTGAGGAAGATTATGAAATTAACTGAAAGTACTTTTGCGAATTGAAAGACTGTATATAACAGTTGAGGAGGGTTAAGGAATTAACCAAAAGTACTTCTGTGGATTGAAAGACTGTATATAATAGTTAATTACCATTATATTTTTTATTTTTATTATTACAATAGTTTTTACTTAATGGACATTTTAGTTATGATATTATATATATATATATATAGTAAGATAAGGCCTTACATTCCTCCAATATCATTAAAACACCCTTTGCCTAATTTGAATCCAAGATCAAATAAATGAATTAAAATTCATTCCAATGAAAAAAAATGAAATTAATCACAAGCAGTATAACTGAGAAACCATTAATTGCTTTCTCCAATTAAACACCTAATTTAATTTTACATTTAATACACAAACACTAACTTTCTTTAAAAACATCATATCAATTGTGATGAAAATCCTATACATTATAACAATACAAAGTAAATATGATAGGATAGATTAGATGCAAGTAAGAAACTAAAAATTATTTAGAGGAAATAAATAAATAAATAAATTTTTTATTGTTCTTAACGTATTATATATATATATATATATATATATATATATAATAATCGCTAATAATGATGTAAATAATTAATCTAAATCATAACCACAAACCTGCTAGTTTAAGTCATCAAATATCATATTATGTAGAACATCCTCATTTCAATAATGAGAAAATATAAAAACAAATGATCTTCTCAATGAAAAAACAAGAAAGTCTCATTGGCTGAACAACTTGCATAAAGTTTAAGCTGAGAAATTGAACTTGTAGTTTGAATAAAGAATTCAGCCACTATTAAAGCAAAATATTAATGGAAACAACTCTTTGGATTTTCAATAAAGAAATAAAAGACGTATAGATTCAAATCTAGCCAACTGAGAGACTTTAAAGTGAAATCTCCAAAATTAAATTCAAATTATTCGACATTTCCAAAGTGTTTCTGACTTTAAGTCAGAGATCGAATTAACTTTAAGTCAGGATGTCTAATAGTAAAAATATTGCTTTTACTTCACTCAAGATATTCTACTAAATATATAGATATAAATAGCAATACAGACAACCATGCATTGCTAATCGCAAAGTGATATCAGGAGAGAAAGTGGTTACCCATGTAGCTGTAATTGCTAAAACTGAAATGAAATTGACTTGAGAAATATCAAATTTACTATTGAGGAAAGAATCAATGAACTCTACATCTCAAAGAAGGTCTTCTGAGGAGAGAAATTATAAGTGACATATGGATTAAAGAGGATGATTATAATAATTTACTAGGACATTTTCATTATGAACTCTCAAGTTACGTTTAGGTTAACATCATAAATTTTAATTATTTATTTATTCTATGCAAATTACTTTATTTATCTCTTTCGTTTAATATGGATGAAGAGGGAATATAAGTTATTAATATGTAATAGACGGGTTAAATATTATTAGCCTCATTGTAAATCAAAATAAAATCTAGATTCTGATAAGAACTTGCTTGCTTATAGGTCCGATCATCATCAAGAAAAAAGTAATATATATTACTTGCCAACATTATGTTTTTTGTTTGTTAGTACTAATCATTTCGTTAATTGTTTTCGGTGTACCTGATTTACTATTTCCAGTATAGATGATCTTTCCTGTCTTTACCATAATCAAACACTGTAGCAAGGAGATCCCATATCATCAATATATGATTGATGTGAGTTACTCTATCAAGTTATTGGAAGTAATAACAAATTATAATTTTAATAAAATAATTTAGCAAGGAAGGATCATTTAAATGATCATAAGTTGTAAAATAATTTGCTCTTGTGTTAATTTGAGCATCAAATGATTATTCTCTGAAAGAAACAAGGGTTTGGATCAATAATTAAAAATAATGATAATCAAAAAATATCCATCGATGTTAAATAAAATTATTCATATTTTGTTATAAATTTTGTTACTAAGTTTACACTTACTATAAATAAACATATATATATATATTATAATTAAAGACCATTAAAAAATATATATATATATATTATAATTAAAGACCATTATTTGTATTTATCCATATTCATTTTTTTAAATTTATTATATTATTTACATATGTTGTTACACACTCACAAACCCTCACATTTTCATATATGTTTGCACTTACATGAATAAGTGATATTAATATACCCTGAATTAGATGACTATGCAGATTCTTTCTGAGTTTGAAATCTGGGAATAACGGAAATCAAAGATGATAAGAATGAGGTGAATATATGGCTATAGTTTGATACAAATTTGAGTATTAATACCTCTTATCCCAGGAATGCGATCTTACCTACTATGATGATCTAGATAATCTCTTATCAAACCATATAAAAAATTTGTTTCATTATATATGGCACAACCAATTGTGGTGCACTAGAACCGTATATTAATATCATGTTTTGTTATATATAATATATCCAATCGTGGGTTAATTGGATACAATTTTCTATTTGATATGACAAATTGAACTTGAATATTAAAATTTGCTTATGATTAAAAATCGTGTAAAATACTATATAGTCAACTGGTTAAAAGGCTTTAATATTGAGAGACCAAATAGTAAAGATGAAAAGTCAAATAAAGTAACAGTTCATGTAAACATAATTTTTTTTGGCAAGGATATTGAAAGGTAGTGACGATGAATATTTCCACGATGTACCCCATTTATCAGAGCTAAAAGTTGAAATTAATTAATACAATAAGTTAAAATAAATAAGTAAAAAAAAAAAAGATGATTACAAGAATCAAAACCAAAATACTAAAATCAAAAACTAGTAATAAAAAAGAAATTGAAATTGAAGTACAATGTGAGACAGATTTAGAAGAAATGGAGGGTGTTGACTTAGAAGAAATGGAGGGTGCTATTTTAGAAGATCTAGAAACAGAACAGAACATTAGTATATCAGGGGGATGACAGTAGAAATTCTTCAATCCCCAGAAATTACTAAACTCCAAAAAAAAAAAAAAAAACAGAGGAAGAAAAATGTTAGGTTTGGTTAGGCTTGCAGGTTCATTACCAAACCAACAGATACAAAAAGAACAACTACTCAGCAATTAATATGTATAATACAAAATATATACACCCATTAGTTAAACAAATGTACAAATACAGTTGATATGCTTCAATGCTGAGATAGTCATGCAAAGTATGGAACTCGCTTCCAGCTAATGATTAGCCTGTGTCATGAGTTCTGGTAAGATTCTTCCAGCTATGTAGTTAGCTTGCCTCAAGTCAGCTCTAATTCAGATGTAGCAGTTTCCAGTCCATAGTTGGCTTGCCTCACTGTGTGGACATCATGATAATGACTATATAAATACCTTTGCTGATGGCAGAAGGTTTAATGGAGGGCACCTTCTGTCTGTCATTCAGGTTAACAGAAGTAATTGCTCTCTGCCTTGTCTCCAAAAGGCTGACTATTTAAAGGAAGATCCCCAACCTTACTGGAAACATGTGGGTTCAGTGTGCGAACCCCAGTGAAGGTTTTTAATCCTGTTGGATAGCAACTGGGTGCTGGCCAATCAGATAAGGAATCTGGAATAGTCCACTTCTGAAGGCAGGGTCAGATATGACATCCCTCCCCCTGGCTGAAATTAGCCCTGGAGGACATAGTCATTGAAATGCCCTGGACAACATTTTGTCCGCTTTCTTGGTTCCTCCGGTTGATTGTTGTTCCTGTCTTCATCCTCTTTGCTTGATGAGGTTGATTCTGGTTGTCTGCTGTTGTCTTGATAGCTTCAGATGTGTGGTAGAGTCTTAGCTGGTTATAATGATGATGATGACCTCTTCAGTTTGTACAACAATGTAGAGGCCCTTTATTTGCATCATCACTGCTGGTCTCCATTTTGTGGACCCGTAGTACATATGACATAGTACTTTTGATACTATTTGGAATTGTATTTTGTTTTTTTTTCTAGTTGAAGTTTGGCCTCAGGTTTCAGCTTTTTGTTAAATACTTCTGATTTCATTAGTCTTCAACTTTGATAATGTTGTGAGCTGGTTCACTATAGTCACTTTGAACCCTAAGTGACTGAACCAGTCATGACCTATTAAATCATTATGGTTACCTAATGCCACTACCAGTGGTAGGTATATAATTTTGTTAGGTGTAGTAATTTTTCTTGTTGTTTGACCCAACACTTTGATATTATTCCCTTGATAGTCTGATATTGATCTATTTCAAGGGTGCAGTTTATATTTATTCTTTTTATTTATGATCGTCCAAGTCTTTCTTGAAACTATTGACACTGCTGACCCTGTGTCAAGTTCCATATTAACTGGTGTATCATTTATTATGACAGTGTGTATAAACCCAGACTTATCATCTCTGATATGGTTTATACAGGCAACTTGCTTATGTTTCTTATAAGGGCCTTTACTGTCTTTAGGACTAGACTTGGCTGTTTGTCTTTTTAATTTCAGACATGTTAATGATACAACAAATATTCACAAGTCATCAACAGCAAGCATCAGCAAACATGCAACAGGTGTTGGCAAGTCATCAACAGACAATGTTAAATGAGCAACAATAAATGTCTGCCAAGATAAAAATATATCTGAAAGAATGGGTAATATAATGATCGATTTATCTAAAATGAAAAATGATCTGACAAATGATTTATCTAAAAAGATATATCTGAAAGGACGAACATGAAAATTGAAATCGAAACGAAGTATCCTAAGTACAGGTAGATATTAATAACAAAATACAACAACTTGAAAAGATCAAGATTTATTGAATTTGAAAGAAAAGTTCAAAGTCAAATGAATATGCAATAGAGGGAGCCTGGAACTCCAGTTTTCGCTGTTACAGGCTCTCTGTTTTATTCACCAAAGTCATAGTCCAACTTTGGATTCATAAAAGAAAAGTTTACCAAGATGTAAGTGAATACCTGTTTTATTGTTTTTTCATCTTTATAAGAAATTTTAGAACAGTTCTCACTCAAGAATAATTGAGAGTTTCTATCGGTCCAGTTATGCAAATGTCTGTCATTAGAAATAGGCAAAAGCTAGGCTAAATAATTCTAGGAATCATTAGAACAACATAAAACCTTGGAAAATAATTTTAAAACAAACCAAATAATTCTAAAAAGAATAGAGACACTAGAAATCCAAATGCCTTGTTGGAATAAACAGAGAAATCATCTGGACATCAAAGCTCATAGAAAACATGATTGTGGAAAATAAAATGTTGACAAAGACGGTTTTAAGAATTTCATTGTTGCATCAGATATTAGAAATGTGAAACAAGTTTCTATAGAAAATGGCCTAGTGATTATTATAGATACAAAAATTAATCATAAAACTAAAGGAAAAAAAAAATCCCAGTGTTAAATTGATCATAGGAAAAAAGATACGACATCGTCATGTCAAACCGAAAGTTGCCGAATGCGGCTAACAGTGTAGATCGGGAAATTATTTTAAATTTTAATTCGATCTCAATTTTAGAATTGAACATTATAGATTATAACTCAAGCTATCTCCCTGCACAAAAATCAGGTTTCTCTGACGATCAGAACAGAAGTTATTAGACCACTTTTGGTGAATTGGGGCCTCAAAAATAAAATAAAATTTTTTTTTTTACTTCAAATCAACACAGAATTACAACGAAGTGATTCATGAGCAAAAAAGTAATAATTCAAATACAAAATTAGTACAAATGATGTTTTAGACCTAAACAGAGATATTGAAGCTGCAAATTATTCATCCTCTTTCAAGCAATAATTATTGAGAACATTCCAAAGTTTAACAACCAACTTTCAGATTATACAATTGAATTCTTGATTACTAAGCAAGACCTAAAATTCAATCATAGGAAGCAGAACCCAATTAGTACCAACAAATAAGGTGTATATGGTTAATACACACCCTTTCCACATCTCTTTCCCTTTTCATATGTATCCTTCCCCTTTCACCAAAGTTTAACAACAAACTTTCAGATTATACAATTGAATCCTTGATTACTAAGCAAGACCTAAAATTCAATCATAGGAAGCAGAACCCAATTAGTACCAACAAATAAGGTGTATATGGTTAATACACACCCTTTCCACATCTCTTTCCCTTTTCATATGTATCCTTCCCCTTTCACCATGTTGCTCCTGAATTTCATTTTTACCATTCTTTGTAAACCTCTTATTTAACTGTATTTGTACCTTTTTTTTTATGAATAAAGTTTCATCACTGAGAAAAAAAAAGTATATGAAAATTTTGAATGTAAAGTTTATCAAAATCAGAAAGTATACCAAAAGGATATTAGTGAATGAATAAAAAGTATACATATGGAAATAAATCACCATAAAGAAACAAATCACTAAATTACATAGCACGAAAAGAAATTGCAATCTATGGAAATGACTATCAATGTCTCAACATGAAACAAAACTTGATGGAAATAGAAATGTAGCAAAATAAAAACAGTATTGAAATTTTAAATCGTACTAGCATATTAAATCAAATAGAAAACATCAACACTTCTGTAAATCAAAGAATTAAAAATCTAGAAGACAAATATGACAGGAAATAAGATAAAATGAAAGAAAAACAATGTCAAAAATCACAAAATGTTAAGCTTTCTGAATATGGACCAGAAACAACAAAGAAGTTGAATCTTACCTTAGAAACTGTCAATAGAACTAATGACAAGAAAATTAAGATTAGAGATCAATATGGGTAATGAAAGGGAATATATGCATCAAACATACAAGAGTAATGAAAATATCTTTGACACAAGAAAAGAAATGAATGCTTATATCACCCAATCATCTATAATTGTTCAGAACTAAGCCAGTAATACTCAGAATCACAAACTCCAAAGACCAAAAGAAAAAAAACAATTCAATGAGCTCCAATTCTTCTTAAGAAATCTATATTTATTTACATAGAAACACTGATTAATCAAGGTAAAGATCAAGGAACATATATCATATAATAAAAAGGGCACAGAACAGGACAAAAGTAAAAAAGGAATTAAGAAATAAAATCAAGATTGGAGGCAAAATATACATTAAAACATAACCCAGTAGGAATCCAAAGGTTTTATGCTCCATAAACTGTGAAACGCCTATGAGGGCCCCTTCACTTTCATTAAATGTGCCATTACAAAGTCTTAAAGAGCAAATGATAAAAATGGACCCATAGGATTATAACCCCAGGATATGGAAACCACACCATGAGAAAATGGAATAACCCATTTTTTGTATTGTAAATTAAAATAATATAATGGGACAGACTTTTTCTCCATGAGGTGTATTTAACTATGGTCACCCATTGGGTTTTCAAGGTAAAGCATTAAACATGATAAGGCAAGTCAGTTAATTAACGCTTTATTTTAAGTTTTATGAAGTGGTTTCATGATGATCACTTACTGAGTGAGATGGAATTCACACTCGCATAACATCTCTTACTTCACCTCTTTTTAATCCTCATTATACCACAGTGTTCAAACTCAGGAGGAATGTACATGTGCTCTATTTTAAGGTATGATTATTTTATATCTGACATGTGCATTGGATATGCATTTTGTGTGATTAATTGGAAAATAGATAAATAAGATGACAAACAACCAGTTTAATTTAATATTTAATATTTGACAAATTTATTTTGATGACAATTTCTATTCATGATTGTTTTATAACAAAAATGATGTGGTTGCAGGCATGATCATCCTTCATTTGTACTCATCAATTGTTGTCTAACCCAAACCTTTGATTCCTACAAGGATTGTCATTCACCATCCTAATTTAGTAATGTCAAGTTAATGTAGATGACAATCTAGACCTATATATTAACAATTAACTCTTTGCTAATTAAACTTCCTGTCATTATTTGGTCATTAATTTAAGATCCGTTTGTCTTTATTTGATGATTTGTTGAAGTTCTGAGCCCCTTCCTTTTCTGATGTGTATAGATCTATAACAGAACAAACCAATCATTCAAGGGTTTTAGTCATGCATTCCAAATAACAAATAGTTAATAACTAAATTAATTGAATATAAACATTGAACAGGTCAGAGTGTGAGCATTTAATATTGTATAAGATCAAAGTCTCACCCCTCAAGTCAGTAGATTGTTGAATCTATTAGAAAGCAAGCTTGGGAGTGTGCACCTAAATGCAAAATTAATATTAGAATTGATGACTCCTCTTCCCTATAAACTAATTGATGATCGGATGGATTGACTGTTTTTTAAAAAAAGAAATCAAATTAATAAGTAAAATAATAATAATAAAAATTATAGAAACATAACATGAGATATTAATCCAGTGTAGTCTAGACACAGTTCAAAATCTTATAGTTCATATTGGAAAATGTATTGTTATTTTCACCATTAGGAAAGTTCTTTTGCATTAATTGGATGGTAGTTCATATGATAGTATTCAGTTGCTATTTGGATCTTCACGGTGGTGACTCAGACTTTTTATAAACTATCTTTCCTGTACTGAGATAATTTTCTTAATTGATCATAGCACCTTGTAGATCTTTTCACTGGCATGGTTGACAGGATGTTGATTTTAATTGATACTTATATTGGGAACTCTGATTGTATGATAAGCAGTTCCACGCCCACAATGTTTTCTCAATTCCTAACCACTCTCATGATTTATTCTTTCCTAGCGTATAAAAAGGATTAAAAATATTAATTTTATGGAATTAGTGGTTGATTTCTTTAGTCAACTTTATCAGGTTGCGATTATAGTGGCTTATGAGCTTTGATATTGGGGATTGTTAAAATTACAAATAAATTACTTTTAGGAATTTATAAAGTAAATTTTCTGGAAGACATAATTTATTTTGTGTTTTTCTGAAGGTTTGTGATGATGGTGTTCTAGCTGTATTTTTATATTGGACTATTTCCATCATCTAATATGTGTGTTGAATGTCTTTAGAAAAGTTTAATTTTTAGTTAAATATTCCAAATGCATTCAACTGTTAGTAATATCACAGCAAACAGGTTAGTATATGCACCAACTGTTAGTAATATCACAGCAAACAAATGTTAATAATATCACAGCAAAATTTATTTGTCTTCGTTTTTTCTTAAAAACCAAGTTATTCTATATTGTCTCATGTTTGACTTTTTATGTATGGGTTTTAAGTTCGCACTTTTATTGGCATTGTTAACGTCATTTTGATATTTATAAAATTTTATGCTGGATTAATAAACAAACAAATTTAATGTTAATTGTTATTTCTTTCTTTTGTTTTTCGAGATTTTTTCTTGTTTGCGTTTACTGGTTTGATATATATATATCCACTTTTTAAAGTTGGTATTTTCATAAATAAGATTTTAATTGACAGATTTACATTTTTATTAATATATAATTAATAATGTATATTTGGTTTATTTAATGGTGTGGTTCTTGGTTGATGTTATACATGAAGGATACTGGTAAAGTGGTTACTTTTTTAAAAAAATATTAGTGAATGGTAAGATGATGCCTTACAATATATATATAAACCAGTTTAATTCAAAATAAAAAATCTACAGGGTATGGATTTAAACACATGTAACAATTAATTAGGATTATGATTAATTAGATTGACTGATAGAAATGTAAAGGGGAGGATGCACATTACAAAACATAATATATTTGAAAAACTTAATTCTTAGAAATAAATTATAACCTTATTTCTAGAATGAGTAATAAATCATAACTTATACTACCTAATATACGAATTAAGTCAAGCATTTGTGGCCTAGCGGTTAGCATAGCTGCCTTCCAAGCAACTGGTCCACGTTCGCTTCCTGGTCAACACTTTCACATATGATATATATATATATATATTGTGCCAGGCACGTTTGATGTGGCCAAGCACAAGTTAATGTTAAACAAATTAATGGCCGAAAATACGTTAAAAGCCATTAAATGGGGGGATGGGTATACTAGTTATATAATCAAATTTTTTATAAATTAAGAGAGAGAACTGTGGCTATAACATAAACTCACACACATATATTATTAAAGCCAATATTTAAAGGCTTAGAAATATGTATTTGTAATTTTGATTTTTGTTTTTTATTTTTTTTAAAAAGAAAAAGAAACTCCAAAATGTATTTATAATTTTAAATATTTTTGTTTGTTAAAGAAACAGCATTTATTTAACAAATTGTTATTCTGTATTTATATTTTTTGAGTGTTTACAACCGATGTAAAAAGGAAAATTTGAAATATTACTATTTAAAAATAAGTTAAAAATAATTTCAAAATCGAAGTTTTAATGGTTGTTTTCCTCTACAGTTGCATTTGAGCAAGAGGGTCATTGTCTTAAATTTAAGAAAAGCCTAAAGGCATTCTAAAATAATTTCAACTGGACAAAAAGAACTTGATTAAACTTGTGATAATGCGGGGGAAGAGAAGAATGCCCAATCTAAGTGAAATATTTTTGTTAAAACTTCGATTGTAATAATGTAATTACTAAAGAAAAATGAAAAAAGTTGTTATCATTTATTAAAATTTTCATTAGTGATATTGTGATCTGAATGGAGATATAAAAAAGATTTAATTAATTGATTTTTCTTTCTTGGAGGGAATACCTGAATTGAGGGTGTATTGAATAGATATATATCTGTTCTGAAGTTTCGAGCAGGCAGTTCATTTTTGTTGTTCAAAGACAAATCTTATTAGGAGCCTAAGACTAAGTTTATTGTTAAGCTAATGCTGTTAATGGAACCATGCAAAGTCTTGCAACTTTTTGAGCAAGCATGCTGATTTTGATTCACCTAATCCATGGCATTTACTCTAATTAAAATTCCTTCAGTCATTCTGAACCAATGGACACTAATTCAGCAGTCATTCAAATAACCATTTGAGTAGTTAACCAGTGAGTAGCCAATGGTTTAAGCATCAGACTACTAAGTGGTGTTGAGTAGCATCAGTTATCTAGCCAACTATTGGAAAGCTAAATGAACAGATGATTATTCCACCATATACTCGGTTGATGCCAATGGAAGTTTAATTGCAACATGCCATTGAAGCCTGTAATTAACCCAGAATTCGTAAAACAAGAAAAGACTGTTTATAGTGTGTAATATCCGTTGTCCAGCCTAAAGATGCAAATCAAGCACTTTCCTGTATATAGAATGATTATGGGGTAGAAGCCCACTTCAGCACGTCTGTCCAGCTCCGTTCCTGCTGTCTCAACAGAATGTAAATGCTGAGAGTCAAACACCAAAGTGATGATGATCAATTCTATGAACTTGTACTGCAGTCAAGTCCAGTTCTTGCCACAGTAGATGTATAGCCCACTCAAGACCGATAGAAGGGTGATGCTTAGAGACTTTAATTGGTATACTATTCTTTGTGTGTTTATTTTATTTAAATTTAAAGCACAGTCTGTAAATATATGTCTTATGTACATACATATGTAAACACATCTTTTAAAGTAACTTGTTAATTTTTCCTTATTTGCTTAATGCACATGTGTGAGTTTATTTATAATCCACAGATCACTATCACATATTAGTTATTTAATACATTTTTCTTATTAAAAAAAGAATTTTTCCTTTATTTAGTCTAATGATTGCTTTGATAAGTATTCCTTTACGATTATAGTTTTGTTTGTTAAAATGATTTATATAGTGTGTAATATTTGTTTCGTATATTTAATCAATCTGGGAATATTAATTTTGTATTCATATTATAAATGGTATGGGGTAATGGGTTAATAAAATATTTATATTATAATTTTAAAATGACCACTGCCATATATATTTTTTTTATTCCCTTTGTCATTTACTTTTTCTAACTATATTAGTAATTAATGATGCGAGTTTTCCGATCCCCATTCTTTTAACTGAGAATAGAGTACGCTGAGCTAGCAAATGGGAAATCATCTTACCGGGTCTTAAATCTTTATTTATCACTAGGATACTTGTTTATTAATTTTGTTTGAATAATTATTTATATTCATATATGCCCAATAATAATTGAAATTGCATATCCTTTCAGGAGGAGAATTAATTTTTCTTCTGGGAGTGGCGCGAGGGGTTGGTTTAGAGTCATCCCCCAAAGATATGTAAGAATCAATCTTTTTATAAGTATCTTTTGTGTCCGTAATAATATTATGGTAAAGTATTTAAATTTCTTCTTATTCCGGCAGGTCGCCATATTTCCTGTCATGTTTGATTTGTGTGCATGCTTATATTAACGGAATAAGTGGTTGACCGGTACAGATGTAAATTTTGGCACCTAACATGTTGGGCCTTATTTAACATGGCCAGTATAGGAAAAACATGGCTGGTAAATGTAACTAAAGAAAAGAGAAAATCTCGCAAAATCTCAAAAATATTGCAAATGATTTTTTTTTATAGAGACAAGATTTGAAAAAAGAGAAAAGAGTTTACGATTATGGAACTTAATAAATAAGAATTTTAAACTTTATTTTGTTTTTGAAGTGACCTTTGTCACTACAATATTAAGGGTTTAGATTGTTTTGCCATATATAAATGTTTATAGTAAAAATAAGTTAAAGAGTTAGATAAATAAAATGTTGTAGACGGAAATAGACTGCTGTATACAAGCATAAACTACGTATTGTATAAAAACAAATAGCGGACATAGGAAATAAAGATTTTTTTTTTTGTAAAAAGAGAAAGTGGGAAACTAAATCTTTATTGAATAATGTAGAATTGTGAAATTGCATGATAGAAAATTTTGTTTTTGATGGCACGTAACAGAATCGTAATGCTATTCACGATCAATTTCTTTTTCATTTTGTTTTGAAAACAATTCCAATACGTGTACAATTTAATGTTAGCTTGGTTTTTATATTTTATTATTGTTGTTTGAAGAGTGATCTTGGAATAAATTTATTAGTTATAGTCAATAGATGTGTAAGGAAAATATAACACAGAAGGGAGAAATAAATGATAGTAGGGATAAAGGAAGCTCGGTGCGGTGTGTGTTGAATAATTTTATATAAGAAAAGAGAAAATAAGTGAATAAAAGTAATGTTAAACCATAGTCTTAATAAGTAATCAAATAAAATATAGTTAAATGGGTAAATGACAGAAATAAACCAGCCTAAAATATCCAAAAGCAGAATAGAGGCAGCAATGGAGCCGCAAAGTGAAGGAAAACCCATAGGGGAAAAATAAAACCTAGTGGCAATGATGGAAAGGTTTATCAATACTGTGAGACTTGACCTCAACCAGATGTCAAGGGAGATAAAAGATACAAAGAAGGAAATAGTACGAGACATAACTAAACAACTCGATGATTTCTGGAAAGAAATGGCATTGGGGATTGAACCAAGATTCCAAAGGGCGGAAAAACTCTGTAAGGACCCCCATCAAATTAATAGCTATAGGATAGCAATAGATTTGTCTAAAGAAAGTCATAGAATAGAAAAGTTAGAGAGTACGTATGCTGATGTAATGGAAAACAAAGATGTAAATATTCACAAAAAAGTAGAAAACATAAAAATTAGAATAAACATAAAGAAGAACACTTCTAAGATCAAGAAAAGTATAAGAGTAAAAATAAGTGCTGAAAGGAAAGTAGTAGAGAGGATGGTTGAATTTATGGAAGTACTAGATAGCCCTAGGTTTCAATATGGAACCAAAGAAGAGGGATTTAAGCTCCTTGAAAGTGAAGGAAGCAGAAATGTCCATGATATTATAAAGTACAGCAGGGATCAGAATAATTGGGATAGAAATAACAGGCAGAGATTGTTAGGTAGCTCTAAGAGAAAGGGAAGAATTAAATACGATATTCATGAACTGGAAAATAATTGCCCGGAACACCAACCCAGATATAAAAGTGGGTTAAGATTCTCTGATCTGAGTGAGCATGGTAGAAGTAAGAAGGAACCACCTGACCGAAGTTAAAGTAGGATGGACTGTTAAATATATATATATATATATATATATATATTAAAGTAGGATGGACTGTTAAATAAAATAAGAAAATGCAAGGGATTTGCAAATGAAATACGAGTCTGAAAATAATTATTTGACGTGGGTGATAAACCTGAATATGAGTAAAATTATAAATAATTTTTTTTTTTTAAAAAAAAAAAGAAAATGAAATGAAATGTTTTCTGTAATAGAATAAGTGAAGTTGATTGATCATGTCATTTGAAGTTCATATGTGTGGACTTTAGTTTTCTGAGTGTTGTGTATGTAGGTTAATCTGTGCTTTCTGTGTCCTGGGGTTAGAGATGGTGAGAATGCAGAGGAGCAGTTGGAGATCTTTGTGTGGGTTGGAAGTTCTGTGACACTGTGGCAGAGTATGCAGAGATGAAAATTCCTCTGGGATCTATTCCATTGCAAAAGACTCTGTAAGCCTCAATAAGGAATGAGCATGGGTACAGTGGATTGCAGAGATGAAAATTCCTCTGGGACAAATTCTTTAATAATGCAAAATACCCTATAAGTCTCCATAGAGAATGAGCAGGGGTGCATTTACTTATTTATATTTCAGTAGGGGCTCTTGGTTAAAATACCTGCCTTTTTATTTTAAGATGTAGTCATTTGACTCTCACATTTTACTTTGCCTGGCTGTCGCAGAGTTCTAGATATGTCAGAGATCTTTATGCTATGATTCTGTGTTTCTTGGTGTTTCTGTCCTGGGGAGATTGATGCAGTCTTGGCCTGTGTGTGTCAGTGTTTGGGAGTTGGGGTTCCATGCCTCTGGATTCTGGATGTCATGCCTACTGTTCATCAAAGGTATATATATATATATTATAAAATTTTAAGGTTTTGTAAAATATGATTAATGAGAAAGACATTAAATGATAAACTTCGTTTAAATGTCTCTGTCGGAGGGAAGTATTGTGCCAGGCACATTTGATGTGACCAAGCACAAGTTAATGTTAAACAAATTAATGGCTGAAAATATGTTAAAAGCCATTAAATGGGGGTATGGGTATACTATTTATATAATCAAATTTGTTATAAATTAAGAGAGAGAACTGTGGCTATAACATAAACTGACACACATATATGATTAAAGCCAATATTTAAAGGCTTAGAAATATGTATTTGCAATTTTGATTTTTGTTTTTTATTTTTTTAAAAAAGAAAAAGAAACTCCAAAATGTATTCATAATTTTAAATATTTTTGTTTGTTAAAGAAACAGCGTTTATTTAGCAAATTGTTATTCTGTATTTATATTTTTTGAGTGTTTACAACCGATGTAAAAAGAAAAATTTGAAATATTACTATTGAAAAATAAGTTAAAAATAATTTCAAAATTGAAGTTTTAATGGTTGTTTTCCTCTTCAGTTGCATTTGAGCAAGAGGGTCATTGTCTTGAATTTAAGAAAAGCCTAAAGGCATTCTAAAATAATTTCAACTGGACAAAAAGAACTTGATTAAACTTGCGATAATGCGGGAGAGAAGAATGCCCATTCTAAGTGAAATATTTTTGTTAAAGCTTCGATTGTAATAATGTAATTACTAAAGAAAAATGAAAAAAGTTGTTATCATTTATTAAAATTTTCATTAGTGATATTGTGATCTGAATGGAGATATAAAAAATATTTAATTAATTGATTTTTCTTTCTTGGAGGGGATACCTGAATTGAGGGGGTATTTAATAGATATATATCTCTTCTGAAGTTGCGAGCAGGCAGTTCATTTTTGTTTTTCAAAGACAAATCTTATTAGGAGCCTAAGTCTAAGTTTATTGTTAAGCTAATGCTGTTAATGGAACCATGCAAAGTCTTGCAACCTTTTGAGCAAGCATGCTGATTCTGATTCACCTAATCCATGGCATTTACTCTAATTAAAATTCCTTCAGTCATTCTGAACCAATGGACACTAATTCAGCAGTCATTCAAATAACCATTCGAGTAGTTAACCAGTGAGAAGCCAACGGTTTAAGCATCAGACTACTAAGTGGTGTTGAGTAGCATCAGTTATCTAGCCAACTATTGGAAAGCTAAATGAACAGATGATTATTCCACCATATACTCGGTTGATGCCAATGGAAGTTTAATTGCAACATGCCATTGAAGCCTGTAATTAACCCAGAATTTGTAAAACAAGAAAAGACTGTTTATAGTGTGTAATATCCGTTGTCCAGCCTAAAGATGCAAATCAAGCACTTTCCTGTATATAGAATGATTATGTGGTAGAAGCCCACTTCAGCGCATCCATCCAGCTCCGTTCCTGCCATCCCAACAGAATGTAAACACTGAGAGTCAAACACCAAAGTGATGATAATCAATTCTATGAACTTGTACCGCAGTCAAGTCCAGCCCTTGCCACAGAGATGTATAGCCCACTCAAGACCCATAGAAGAGTGAAGCTTAGAGACTAACTGGTATACTATTTTTGGTGTGTTTATTTTATTTAAATTTAATACACAGTTCGTAAATATATGTCTTGTGTACATACATACATATGCAAACACATCTTTTAAAGTAACTTGTTAATTTTTCCTTATTTGCTTAATGCACATGTGTGAGTTTATTTATAATCTACAGATCATTATCATGTATTAGTTATTTAATACATTTTTCTTATTAAAAAAAGAATTTTTCTTTTATTTAGTTAATGATTGCTTTGACAAGTATTCCTTTACGATTAAAGTTTTGTTTGTTAAAATGATTTATATAGTGTGTAATATTTGTTTCATATATTTAATCAATCTGGGAATATTAATTTTGTATTCATATTATAAATGGTATGTTGTAATGGGTTAATAAAATATTTATATTATAATTTTAAAGTGACCACCACTAAATATTTTTTTTATTCCCTTTGTCATTTACTTTCTCTAACTATATTAGTAATTAATGATGCAAGTTTTCCGATCCTCATTCTTTTAACTGAGAATAGAGTATGCTGAGCTAGCAAATGGGAAATCATCTTACCGGGTCTTAAATCTTTATTTATCACGAGGATACTTGTTTATTAATTTTGTTTGAATAATTATTTATATTCATACATGCCCAATAATAATTGAAATTGTATATCCTTTCAGGAGGAGAATTAATTTTTCTTCTGGGAGTTGTGCGAAGGGTTGGTTTAGAGTCATCCCCCAAAGATATGTAAGAATCAATCTTTTTATAAGCATCTTTTTTGTCCTTAATATGGTAAAGTATTTAAATTTCTTCTTATTCCGGCAGGTCGCCATATTTCCTGTCATGTTCGATTTGTGCGCAGCTTATATTAATAGAATAAATGGTTGACCAATACAATATATATATGAATTGAAGACATTATTGTGTAAAACTACTCCAGAGGATAGAATAACTCAAGCGATCAAAAATCCTAGTACTGTGTGATGAACTAGCTATTACACATAAATTTAGACCAATATACCCCAGCAAAAGAAAAATATATCTTTTCAGAAAAGAGTAATTAAAGATAAATCAACCCCACATAAAAGTCAGAACCCACCAAAAAATGCAAAAAACTAAATTAGGGCCTTAAATTAATCTTTAAATTAGAAATATTAAAAAAAAAGTAAGGAATTAAAGATATTCAATTTTAACACCTTTTTTACTGGTGAGATAATATAAGACGTGGCCTACATCCACTAGTATCATTAAAAATATCCTTTTCTAATTCAGTACTTGTGAACGATACCTGCAATGAAGAGAAGATAGGAGGCCTTTTCATATACCTGCTAAAGTAATAATCTTGTGAACATCAAATAAACCTTGCAATTTGAGTATTATTTCTCATCGGAAAAGGTGTTTTTAAATGTGCAAAAAAACATGTTTTGCAACCTGTCCAAAACAAAAGCTATTCATTTAGAGATTTTGATTGCATGTACTACTGAATACTGCAGATGTCTAAAAATATATAGTTTGCTGTTAAAATTTCAAATTACTTGTTCTTGTTACTTAATTCTGTGTTTAAAAAGTTTGTTGTTGAAATTTTTTGTTAATTTTTCATCTTAAATTTCAAGTTAGTTCTTTACTTCTGCTTTTGATTTTTTTTCATCTTTAAAGTTTACTTTTTTCAACTTTAAAGTTTGTTCTTAAATTTCCAGTTTTCTTGTTATTGCGTTCTCTTTATTTATTTGATAAAATGATGACCATTTGGAAGCTGCCCAGTAGTGAAAAGAAAGCAATTGTTTATTTTCAAAAGCAAGGCATACTTCCATCAGTCAAAGTGTGCCCTAATGGTCAGACTATGACTATGTATATACATAAATGTGATAAGCAGTGGCATTGCAATGTTTCAGGTTGCAACAGTAAAATAGGCATTCATAAGGGAACATGGATGGAAGGTTCTAAAATATCATTCCTAACCACCATCCATTTCATTTATAGTTGGGCTCAAAAATGAATTCCATTGAATGGTGCAAAAATAAGCTTGGATTTTCCAACAAAACAACCACAGACTGGAACAATTACATGAGAGAAGTTTGCACCATTGCCATGTTTCAACAAGCCACACAGAAAATTGAAGGGCTGGCAAAACCATGGAAATTGACAAAAGTATGTTTTCTAAACACATATCCCCCACAAGTCAGAATTCTACCTAAACAATAGATGTGTTGGTGGGTTATGTCAGGAGATGGAGGAATGTTTCATCATCAGGGTAAAAGATGGGAGTGCAGTGACTCTGATGGAAGCCATCAAAGACAATGTCACAGAAGGTACAATAGTCTATTCTGATTGCTGGAAGACATACAAAACAGAGGAACTAAAAGCTGCTGGTTGTGACCATTATAGTGTCAACCATAGCTACAACTATGTGAATCCTGAAATTGAGGTTTACACCCAAAACATTGAAAACCTATAAGACTTTGCCAAAAGGCATAATAAACAGCAATAAGGGACATCACAGCAACATATGGATTCTTACCTGTCAGAATTTATTTGGTATAGATTATACTGAGATGATGACTCCTTCTTTGCCATACTAAACGACATAAAGAATTTGTTTCCTCCAGTGTAAATAAAAAAACAACATCTCATCAAAGTGCTGCAATTTTCAATATTTTTTAAATTTGCTTATATAATTATTACATTGACTTTTTTGATTTCTTTTTTTTTTGTGTGTGTGTTACAGTTGTTGCTGTTGTTCTTTCCCTTTAAACAAAAATAAAACACATTGCTGATTTGAAAAGTTACATTGCATGACAAAATACTGTTTTAACCATGTACTACCCAATCACATGCTGGGGGGGGGGTATTTCCAAAGAAAAAAATCTCTATATTGTTTCTGAAAGAATAATAATTGCATAGTATTTCAAGCATATGACATGTTCTATTAATAGCCGGTAAGTACCATATGTGTGTATGTAATGTTTTGATATGTGTTTTTTAAAAATTATTTCTACACATTTTTTGAAATTGATTGAATTAAGTGTCAAAGCTTCATCATCTGCATGTAAATTTCATAGAAGTACATGTATATCTAGTATAATATTTTTTTTTCCTTTTTTAAAAATATAAATCTTGTGTACTATTCCTGCAATGAAGAGAAAATAGGAGGGCTTTTCACATTCATATCAATGTATTGGTAACTTTGTAATGTTTGATAACTTTGTAAATGGTTACCAAAATAACATTACCAGTGTATTGATATGAATGTGAAAAGGCCTCCTATTATCTCTTCATTGCAGGTATAGTATATAAGTACCCCTAATTCGAATCCAAGACCCAATAAATGAAAATGAATTAAATTTCATTTCAATAAAAAAAAAAGAAATTAATCACAAGCACTATAACTAAGAAACCTTTAATTGCTTTCTCCAATTAAACACCTATCTTAATCTTATAATAAATACATATCTTAATTAACCATAAAACATATACATGAACACTAACCTTTGGTAAAAACATCTTGCCAATTGTGGTGAAAATCCTACACATTATAACAATACAGGTAAATATGATAGGATAGATTAGATGCAAGTAAGAAACGAAAAATTATTTAAAGGAAATAAATAAATAAAATTTGTATTGTTCTTAATGTATTATATATATATAATAAAGTTTGATATCTGTATTCGTTTCACAATATATGTAATATACAAATCAATATATATATCAAAATACAGTACAATTTATATAAATTATATTCTTTTAGAAGTACTTTTGACTATACACTTTGTAGTCTTTATCAACTATATAACGTTGAATAATCAAAACGAGACAACCCTTAACAATACCCATAGTTCAATTCAGATTTCCCACAATTCTGTTATCTTAACATTTGATGACTGGCGATTCATTAACATTTGACGATTTCTTGAAATCAACATAGCCTCTTTTATTTTATGTTTATTATGACAACGTTCAATTTGAATAATTTTCATATTTTTATAATCAAATTTAAATCCATATTGACAAGATTTATTATGATCAAATATAACAGATGATGAAGCTTTATTTACATCTGTTCCATATTGATTCTCTTTTTGAATTCTATTATATAAGAGCATATGTTCTTTTATTCTCTTCTCAAATGTACACTTAGATTCACCAATGTATTGTACGCCGCATCCACATATCAATCTATATATAATAGAATTTTGATTAAACTTTGAATTTGAATTTTAAAATTATTAAGCAATCTATTTATGTTATTTGTAGAGAAAAAAGCAATATGACACAAACCATTATAAATTTTCCTAATAAACTTGACCTGCTCATCTGATATAAATGGCATTGAAATCCATTTCATTTTGATATTTTTATTTTTAATTTTATTATAGTGTTGATTTCTTTTAAATCCTTTAATAATATTAGCAATAGCATTTTTATAATGCAAATATTCTAGTGATAAAATTAAAAATGTACATTTATTTGTTAATGACTTGTTAAAAATTGGTTATTATAAAAATGCTATTGCTAATATTATTAAAGGATTTAAAAGAAATCAACACTATAATAAAATTAGAAATAAAAATATCAAAATGAAATGGATTTCAATGCCATTTATATCAGATGAGCAGGTCAAGTTTATTAGGAAAATTTATAATGGTTTGTGTCATATTGCTTTTTTCTCTACAAATAACATAAATAGATTGCTTAATAATTCTAAAATTCAAAATTCAAAGTTTAATCAAAATTCTATTATATATAGATTGATATGTGGATGCGGCGTACAATACATTGGTGAATCTAACATTTGAGAAGAGAATAAAAGAACATATACTTTTATATAATAGAATTCAAAAAAAGAATCAATATGGAACAGATGTAAATAAACCTTCATCATCTGTTATATTTGATCATAATAAATCTTGTCAATATGGATTTAAATTTGATTATAAAAATATGAAAATTATTTAAATTGAACGTGTAAACGTAAAATAAAAGAGGCTGTGTTGATTTCAAGAAATCGTCAAATGTTAATGAATCGCCAGTCATAAAATGTTAAGATAACAGAATTGTGGGAAATCTGAATTGAACTATGGGTATTGTTAAGGGTTGTCTCGTTTTGATTATTCAACATTATATAGTTGATAAAGACTACAAAGTGTATAGTCAAAAGTACTTCTAAAAGAATATAATTTATATAAATTGTACTGTATTTTGATATATATATATAATCACTAATAGTGACATAAATAATTAATCTAAATCATAACCATGAACCTGCTAGTTCAAGTCATCAAAAATATATTCTATAGAACATCCTCAGTTTAATAATGAGAAAATATAAAAACCAATAACCTTCTTCTCAAAGCAAAAAACAAAAGAATGTCATTGGCTAAAGTTTAATAAAAATTAATTAAACTGAGAAATCGAACTAATTTGCAGTTCGAATAAAGAATTCAGTCACTATTAAAGAGAAATATTAATAGAAACAACCTTTGGATTTTCAGTAAAGAAATAAAAGGCATATAAGTTCAAACCTAGTCAGCTGAGAGACTTTAAAGTGAAATCTCCAAAGTTAAATTCAAATTATTTGACATTTCAAAAGTGTCTCTAACTTTAATCCAGAGATCGAATTAACTTTAAGTCAGGATATCTAATAGTAAAAATATTGCTTTTACTTCACTCAAGATATTCTACTAAATATATATAAATAGCAATACAGACAATCATGCATTGCTAATCACAAAGTGACATGGGAGAAGAAATTTATCACCCATGAAACTCTAATTGCTAAAAGAGAAATTAAATTGACTTAGCATTTGCCATCTATATTGTGAAACATCAAATTTACTATTGAGAAATGAATCAATAAACTCTGCATCTCAAAGCAGGCCTTCTGAAAAGAGAAATTATAAGTGACATAATGGATGTTCTAGAACATTCGAATCTTGCCACCTATTACCTGGAATGGATTAAAGAGAATGATTATAATCTTTTACTAGGACATTTTTCTTATGAACTCTCAAGTTACATTTAGGTTGATGTCATAAATCTTAATTGTTTATTTATTCTATGCAAATTACTTTATTTATCTCTTTCCTTTAAGTTCCTAATCTCAGATCCAAAAGTAAGAACTGATAAGACACATCTGCTAATAATGTTTCTTTAACTATTAAGCAACTGGAAAAAAAGACCATGGTGAGTTGTAGTCTTAAATTCACTATATTGGATAATGAGTGTTGGACAGCAACCTGACCATACTCATTTACCATATGAATAATATGAATAATAGCTGAAGTTACAAGAATTATGGAGTGAAAATTAAGAATTTGCACTGTTTATTTCTTTTAAGCTTTTCAAAGGGTAATCAAAGAATTTTTTTAATTAACAGCAAACTTCTTTAAGTTTTAGAATCACAATATTCACAGATGAGCGTTTTTTTTATATTAGATTGAAACACTTTATACTTATTCAGATATTTTTCATTTATATTTGAATGGGTCTAAGTTTGTGTGAATTTTTAGGAGACTCATTGTAAAATTAGATTGATAAAGCTTTTTATGTCATAATATTTGCAATTAAATGTTTTTATCTAACTGGATTGTTTTATACTTACTTAATAACATTTTCTATTTTGATTTAAATTTTAAGCTGATTGCAAAAGATGGCAATTAAACTAAGATAAGTTTTATCATTGGCCATTTTAAATATAAAGTTTTAAAATCACAGATTTCTCATTGAAAAGGCTTGAATCCAAAATTCTTAAAACTATGTCTGTTTATTAAATTTCATTTATTACTTTATACTCACGATGATCACATTTCTTTTTAGGAATTACTTTTACAATAAAAAGTCTTGTCTTCAGTGATCATTTTACAATTTGTTTTAGAATCAATATTTATACTTTGCGCTGTAACTAATGTTAGTCCTATAATATAATTTTTCAACAATTATTCACAGTAAAAAAATTGTAGATTTCAGTATGTCCAAAAGCAGCTAAAATATAGGTCTTCACATGTTTGTAAAATAAAAATGACAGTCCATGTATTTATTATGAACATAACCATTAGTAGCTAATTTTTTTAAAGTGTTCCAGTTCTTATACCTGAGAATGTTATACACTATATATAGTTCAGTTGTCTAATAAATTAAAAGAAAATGTTAACTCTAGTCTAAATTCAAATTATAATTCTAAACAATGTAAAATAAACCTCTGCTAATTAGTCCAAATAGGGACAGCATTTTTTTAATAAGTAGATTTATGCTATAAATCTCTCTGCAAGGCAAAGATAATTATATAATTTTAAACTTTACATTTATACCAGTCACCACTTTAATCTTAATTATCTCATACTACATTCCTCAATACTGAATCTGACATTTCTGCTTTATATTGTCATTACTTTTGCAAAGTAGAGATAAATTTGAACACAATTGAATTCATACTTCAAAAATGGAATATATTATATGAATTTATATAAGAATCCTTGATTACTTTGACAAGTGTTTTGGATCTCTGGCATAGGTTGTAAGATTAAGTTTTCGCCAAACATGTATAGTATGAGAGATGAATCTATTAAAGTTAGGTAACGGTTAATAATATAAAATTTGGATTCCGCACTAGAGAGCGTTACAATTATTTCAATGTACTTGATATTATTACACACACACACACATATATATATGATGTATGACTTGATTTCTTACTATATATATATAAAACATTTGAAACTTAGAAAAAAAGATAATTACACATTATATGTGGTCATGTGTATCGGTTATATAAGATGTAGTGAATAGATATAGGGAGCTTGAAAGTCTGAGTTCAAATCCTTTCTAATTTCATTAAGTTCAGTATAAACAATATACTTGTATTGAAATATATTTTCATAATAATAATTTAAAACTATTGGTAGTGAAATACTTTAACTTTTGGAATTATAAATTAATCATTTGTTTAATATATATATGTGTGTGCGTGTATCTGTTGTTGAAATTTGAATACATTTTAAGACATAAAAACTATATTTGTTTTCTTTTTTAAACAATGATTTTAATTTATTATTAACATTATATAAAATAAACACGAATGGTAAGTCTAAAGAAATAATTTTTATGTATTTACAATAAAGCTTTATATATATATGTTTGAAGTTATTAGAATGCAACATTAACTTTTTATAAAATTTAAATGTATATTATTTTTCTATTAATTTGCTAAAATATATTTGTAAATTTATTCACTTACTTAAGTACTTATAAAAGTTCTTTTGTTAGGTTATGACTATATTTATTATATTTTTCACGCATCATGTAATGCATTTAAGTGACTCCAAGCAGCGTATCATCTTAATGATTTACTTTTCGTTTATTTATTTAAACACATATTGACTGTCACAAAGCATCGACTTGTATATTGCATGCTCAATCAGTTTATAAAGAAACTGCCCTGATCAATGTTATTCATTTATTATTGGTAGACTATTCAGTCCAGTTCGCTCTCTGTCACTCGGTAACTGGTCCGTGTCGCCGTACTGCCGCAGATAGTCGAAGATAAGAGCTGTGAGAATGATCAGATGGAGAATTAACAAGCTCTCATTGATTGATTTGGACTAACTGGTTTTATGATCGATCTCTTGGTTAGCGTGTGAGATGGAGGTGTCGGTCTACTGTTAACACTGGCCGTTGCAAGACCACCGCTACCGGCAACCCTGCTCTTCATCTTTACAACTGGTCTAATCAGTCACAGCCTGTTTTTTCATCAAAATTCTGTACGATTTTTGTCAATTGCCTCGTTTGGTTTTATAAAAGAGAACTCGTCATCAATTATAGGGGATCAATACAGCCATGGTTCAGGTTATTCTTCTAGACATACATGTTTAATGCGAAGTGTCGCCGTCACCGGCTAGCATTATTTGATTCAAATAATGCCATCTAATGAAGTTGAAAACTTGTGAAAAATTGCCCAAGAGCAGAAATAAAAATCTTCTTGCTAATAATACGCAGGCGAGAATTAGACTAACCCCAACATATTGAATCAATCTGATTATAAGTTCTCAATCCCTGTAAAAAGAGTATAAAAGGTGTTTTTTTAATGCTTTATTTCAATCGCTTTAAAAAAATAAATTTAATTTTGTTTAACTAAATTTATTACACTTTACTATCATTTTTCATTGTCAATTTTATTTTTAGATTTTTACTTATATTTCTCCCCTATATAAAATGCACCCACGCATACTCACACTTAAGTAATTATATGTAAATGTCTGCATATGGCAAACTCTTTTTGTAAGACGTTTTCCTAACATATATATATATATTGCGTATTCAAGAAATATATCTTACTTTATAAAATAATATTTTAGTTTAAATTGCACTTTTATTTGGCTATCATAAAAGTTAGATACATTCAAATCCCTCCCTAAATTAATTAATAATTTAAATATTTTTAATAATTCTGAGCAGCATTACTTTAAAATTATTTACCGTTATTTATATAAAATAAGTGATTAAATATTATTGCAACGGGTTTGTACTATCCGAATATCATTTTCAATTATTATCGAGCTACAATAGAATAAAGATCTCAGATTTATTTCAGGTTTCCATTCTTATACTTTTTTTTCTCCACATCATTTCAGCACACTTTTTAGTCTTATTTATTTATGTTATATAGTTAGATCTGGTTTTTGCAAAATATTTAAAATCACTAGAGATCCAATTCAATATTTTAGTAGCTTATATGTCTTCCTCTCCTCTAGCAACATGTTTTGTTTAGTTCCATTTCAGCCTTTTCATTAATAATATTTTCAGTGATGCAAGCGATGCTTATAGGTTCTTTTCCATACATGTTTTGCTTTTTATTCCTACTTGTTAATTATATCATGTCTTTTTATGATTCAATATGTCTTTATCTCTGTGTTGCCATTTTATCAAAAGTTTCAGTCTCAGATTGATAAGTAGAGATAATATATATACTTTATAAATCATTCTCTTCCTGGTATATTGGCATATTTTTTTTTTATATTATTTCTATCCAAAGCACTTTACTCAAATTTAATTCTGTGATTAATACACATATATAAATAAAGCAGAAAATTCATATATACATCTATATTATTTGTCAAGTAAGGAAATATAAAATTCAGCATAGATTACAGTTGTAGATGAAAATATTTATATCCATTATAAATTGTTTATCTAAAAATCATATACCAAAATTTTTTGGAAGACTTTATATATATATTAACATAATTGCCATCATCTTTAATTTATTGTATATATGTGTGGGAGATTATGCTCCGGCATAACTAATGTGTGCTGATTTTGCAGAAAATACATATATTGGGGATCATATATCTTTTTTTTATGTGTGTGGTCATTTGTATTGATTGTTTGAGATAGAGTGGATGATGAATAGACTGAAAAATTCTGAGTTAAAATCCCTCTATTTACATATTCACTTTCTCTCTTTTTGTTTTGTAATATACTCTCTATTTAAAAATCTATTCCAGTTTTGTTTCCTTTTTTCATATCCTATGTAGTGTTATTTTATAAATAAAAGGTTATGTATATATCTAACAGTGTTAAAAATGTTTTTAATAAGCAAACTGTAAGTACTACAGAAAAAATATTACTGTCTAAGTAAATGAAAATTTCTAGTAGATAAGCAAATGCAGACATATACTTAAGCTTTAAATGAAAGTTACTGTGCCATCAAGTATTAAGAAAGTTCTTGAAAAAGAATAATTAAAGATTAAAGGTGCTAAAACTTTGTCATTTTTATATGAAGTAATAATAACGTTTTATAAACATATAATGATTTTTAAAATAGTACTATTTTGTATTACAAGTAACTGGTAGCTTGAAATTAAATTTAGAGTTAAAGAAATATTCTCAGATGCCAAAAAACAATTAACATTTGAACTCTTTTTAAACAGTTGGTCTATAGTTCATTTAGTTAGCTATTTATTAGAAATTTGGTAAATAAATATTTAGATATCCTTCAAAGAGATTATGCAACTCATGTCTAATTCCAAATGCGTTGTTATTGTCATTTTTAGAATTGACAAAAGATTAATGCAATATGGTTGAAGCAAAATAATCCTATTTGTGGTGCAAAAAAAAAAAAAAAAGCAAAAAGCTATGATAGATGAATTTAGCTAGCTTCTAATATTTATTTTCCTGTTCATTTAAAAAAGTCAAAATAAAAGGGTTTGCTCCTAACTGAAAAGAGATGGTAGAAAAGGGAAATTACTAATATCCAATTTATAGTTCTGCTCCTGCCACTTTCATATTTTGTAATTATACATATGATAAATGTTCATCAGCATAAATATGATAGAATGGTGAATTTAGAAGTTTTTTACCTTTAATTTTAAGACCAAAAAACATCATTATATTCTTTCTCAGGTGTCTAATAGTTCTTAATTGAAATATTAGTTGAGTTTTTTGACGGCAGGATAAATGTGTGTGTGTGTGTGTGTGTGAATGATATGTTTTTAGATATTTACAATCATAACAAACAAAACAAAATTATAGTTACTCTCTGGAAACTGTAAAGTTATCAGAAAAGACAATATTTGATGCTGAAAGGAAAAGGTTTTAAGAATCTGGATTGTGCATTCAGAATTAATTTCAGGACGATCTTTTATTTAGCTACCCAAAATGCAGACCACTTTCAAGTGAAAAAAATTGCATGAATTAGAACAATTGTTTAATATTAAAAGGAATATTATTGGACTTTGTGAAGTTAGAAATAAAAGAAAAAAATAATTAATTTGAAAAGAGGACTTGTGTTTTGCTACAAAGGCATGAATATTGGAAAAACACATGGATTGAAAGCTATTAAAAATAAAACTTGGGGAGGGGGGACATTGGAGAGAGTAAAATATATCAGACAGAGTGGGAAATTTGTTATTCAACTTATGAACAATGCTAAATGCAGATAATTTAGATTTATGCCCCATAAGTTCTCATTCAGAAGAAGAACTAAATGATTGTTTTATATAGAGAAATGAATATGTAAGCATCCAAATAATGGTACATCAGAATTGACATAATTTACTTAATAGAAAATATTTCAAAACTGGAGTGTTTTTAGACGATTTAACACTGATCATCCATTAGCAGAGATGTAAAAAACATGTTTATCAGAACTACTAGGTGAAAACTATTAAGAAAAATAGTGTTAACAATTTATATTTCCAATCTTAAATAACATTATATAAATTTAAAAAACTTGCTAATATATTTTTCATACTAACAGACTCTAAAGATGGTTTAGACTTGGCTATGATCAATAAGAACCTAATAGATACTCTACTAAGGATTTCAAGGAAAGAACTGATAGAAAACTGAAACTAAGCTATATGCTAAAAAAATGAGTATAAAAATATTTTAAAATGATTCAATAAGAAAAATTGAATATCTGGAATTCTGCAAAATGGTACAAAAATAGTTAATAATAACATAAAAAAAAACTAACTGTAAATTGATTGGGGAAGGGGGTTCTTGAAGAGAATAAAAATTTCTGAACAATTAAACACCTCGTTATTAAAAAAATTGTTTCATCAATAAGAAAAAAATGGAATTATTACAAAAAAAAAAGAGAAGGCATCATGAAATGGGAAAAAAGTTTCACAAAACATTATATAGTATAAAAAACAAGAAAACAAAGAACTCCTATAGCTTTTAAATTGCCAGCATTTTAAATCAAGAAGAGATGATTCTAATTAAATATATGTAAAAGATTAAAGTTCCAGAAATAATAGAATTATTATTTATATCCTAAAAGAATTAAGTGAAAAATAGAAAAAATGTTAGCAAAACTGTCTACTACATATTTAAATGATAAAGATGTCACAAATGATTGGAAAAATGCAGTAGCAATACCAATATATTTAAAAAGGTGATTAAAAAGAATATAATTATATTCCTACCAAAAAATTACAACTTCTCTAGATCAAACTTTGGATTCATATCAATCAGAAGAACAAGTTAGATTTAAAGGACATGTTAGCATAGTAGATCATATCCACGTATTTAGAGAAGTTATATAAAAAAAAAGACCACTAAATATGAGCTGCCATTGTGCTTTGAATTTGTTAATTATGAAAAGGAATTTCACAATGATCAAAGCTTTGGACCTTCAAAATATGGAGCATAGCTATATTCTGAAGAATAACTATCAAAATATAACAGTAGCGATTAGATAGTCTGATAACTCAGAGATTATTTAACCTTGATAAGGTTATATAACAAAATAATTCCACATACACCCAAAGCTTTTTCCAGTAGTTTTATAAGAAACATTATGGGGATATTTACTACCCCCTTTAAATATTCATTTTTACAATTAAATTCTGTCAAAATAAAAAAACAGAATCAAATTAATGGTTTACTTATCATTGATTTAAAATAAATTAAGCGATTTTATATTTCAAAATGTGAGTGCTTTTTATGACAATTCCATTTAACTTTTTTTTGATAAGCATTTTTTTTAAAATAGTATTTATTATTGTGAATAAAACTAATGTATCAATTTTTCTTCTCTTTTACCACACACTCATTTTTTATTTCTCCCAGAAGTGAACTTAACTTTTTACTCTTTGACTATTAACAAAATACAATGGAAACAATTCTAAATTATCATACACATACAATGGAAACATATTTTGATTGTATATGAATGTTTTATCTTCAGACATATTTATTTTTCATATTATTCATGCATTGGGAACCTTGATTATCTAGTAAAATCTTACATGCTTAGCTCTTATATATAAAACAATAAAAATAATAAATATAATGGGAATTAATTATTATATACAGTCTCTTGATCCGCAGAAGTATTTTCGGTTAATTCCTTAAGTTAATTCCTTAACCTTAACCGAAAGTACTTCTACGGATTAAAAGTCTGTATATAATAATTTATTACCATTATATTTATTATTTTTAATTAACGGACATTTTATTTGTATTATATATATATATTATTAAAAATTTCAATCTAAAATTTATATTAATGACTCTTTTCTTTAATATGTTTTTATCAAATAGTTTCCATCACTAATTCGCATTTCCAAATCATACCTTTAAATACAGTATTTTATTCACTCATGAAGTATTGAACAACTGAACTGATAAAATGCAGTGGATAAAGAATCAATTTATCTCAATCCTTATTTATGTCATAATTCATCGTTCTTATCAATTCTATCAGCTTCCCATGCATCCTCTATAATATTTCTTTTGTTAGGGGATACTAACTTAACATGAATAAATATGCATATTCCCAAATTAATAGGAACTTTTTAAAAATTTTTGTAATTTAGATACCTTTTATCAGAATAGACTTTTTGAAAATCTCATATTTTTAGGCTATACTTATGATCAAAATTAAGATTAATCCATTGGGTCCCTAATTATCTATAAAAATATCATTAATATGTCAACAGACATTAATAAATATTTATGTCCTCTTTATATTCGGAAAAATATTTTCATAAAAAAGAAATATATCTTATTTATGATACATATATGTCCATAATTACATTGTTCTGCCCTGCATTGTTTAGTGCAGAGATAGAATAGTGATTTCTAGAGCTCAAAGTCCACAAATAATTATGTCTTAAACTCAAACTTCATATGAGTTAAATCATTCGATGTTTTGATTTTTTATACCCAACTTAACCGGATGAGAACGCTCTATAATCTTAATGTCTATCTCATTACTTTGATATATTCTCTATACATATTTCAATTAGTAAATAGGCCTACCTTACTTTAATTTGGTAGCTTACTTTGACATTCTGTAATAAATTTTCATATTAACTTTACTAATTGAACAGTTCGAAATTCTGTTGGGCAAAAGTTATCTTCTTGATTCTATTGCAATACCTTCTTCAACAATAACCCCCAAAATTGCAAAATATCCAAAATTATTTTTTGGTTATGTAAAAGTTTTTTAAAAATTAATATGTAAATTAGACAAAAAATTAAACATTCTTTATCTTATTGGAATAATAACTTCAGTGTTATCTATTAATACTTTAATATTTTTTATTCTACTGCATGTTATAAGATCATAAGTTCTGTCTTAAATAATTAGGCTTTTCCTTAATTCAGCAATCAATGTTTTCTCTTTTTACTTATTGTATAATATCTTTAAAACTGAGGTATAATCAAAAAAAGTTTTCGTCTATAATAAAATATTATCAATGTAAAGTATGGCATTATAATTAGAAAATTTATGCCATCTAGCTTTAGATAATTTTTTTAATGTTTTACTTATCTTGAATACTGAATAATTACCGCATTAGATTTCTCACTGACTTACTTTAAATTCATAATTATCTTTTTTAAAAGAAAAAAAAAGTATATAAGACTATTACAGTCTTTAAATAGTCAAAATAAAAGTCATAGATCAATTCATAGATCACATGACCCTATCTCTTAAGCTTGTAAGTTATAAACAGTGAGGATTGCCAATTCCTTTACAAGCTTTATGATAAATGCTTAGCCAGAGCCAGCACTTAAAATATCTCTGTCAGGAACCCCTCCCCAAACCCCTGACCATGGCACTCCTCAGAGAGGTGTCAGGAAAGCACGAAACCATGGTCAGGGGTTTGGGGAGGGGTTCCTGACAGAGATATTTTAAGTGCTGGCTCTGGCTAAGCATTTATCATAAAGCTTGTAGAGGAATTGGCAATCCTCACTGTTTATTACAGTCTTTGAATTTCTTATTTATTTATGTAAGAGGTGGGGGGAGGGGTAGCAGGATTGACTAAAAAAATAGACATGCTATCTTTTACTTTTTAAAATTAAAATATAACTCTGGAATATTTTCAACTATTTCTATAACAAATTTTCATACTAATTTTAATTTAGTTGAATATATCTTTCACATATACACTTAATATTCTCTTTCAGAAGTGCTAGTTTTTGTTTATTTAAATTTATTTGCAGATCTTTATATCTTAGTGTTATTATTGTTCTGTTTTGCCTTCTTTTTAAAATTCTCCTTCATGATAAACATTATATGTAAGAGTATTCCACATTCAAGTCTTTGTATCATTAGGTCTTTCCAGCCTTGCACTCATTAGAGAGTTCAATAAGAAACAGGGATTTTAATGTCATGAAAAAATATATAAGTTCATATTTAGATAGTTTAATATGATTAACTCATTCTCATTCATATATCATTCATTTAGTTGCTACTGATATTTTTGTTTTGTTTTGCCTTTTTTTATTTAAATAAATTATTTTTTATTGTGGTTACATGTGTATTCACTCATACAAATTGCAATTTTTTCTCTTCATCTTCAACATTAATTCTTAGTTTATAATGTTTATAGCAGTGTTCATTATTAACATCATACTTTTTATTTTAAATCTCAATTCATACTATAAAGTTTCTCTGGTTTTACTAATAAATTTAATATTTTAATTATTTCCCATTTGTGTCCTGAGTTTTTTCCTTCTCTCTCTCTCTCTCTCTCTCTCTCTCTCTCTCTCTTAATTTTTTTCTTTATAATTTTACTTTTTTTTCCTTTTATATATATTTTTTAAAAAATTAATACTTTTCTTTATTAAAATAACAACTTTTGGTCTTATGATTCTGTTAAGCTTGCAGCTTTATAAACTGTTATTGATTTTGTTCTACTTTGCTTTTTTGAAAGTAAATAAAGCTAGTCAAAATAAGAGTCATAGATCACATGACCCTATCTCTTAAGCTTGTAAGTTATAAACAGCGAGGATTGCCAATTCCTCTACAAGCTTTATGATAAATGCTTTGGGTTGGTATTTTTAGATCTAGTGTCTGAACCTACCCTGACACATCTCTGAGGAGTGCCAAAGCACGAAACCATGGTCAGGGGTTTGGGGAGGGGTTCCTGACAGAGATATTTTAAGTGCTGGCTCTGGCTAAGCATTTATCATAAAGCTTGTAGAGGAATTGGCAAACCTCACTGTTTATAAATAAAGCTAGTGTCTTGTTTCTTGTCATTAACTTAGTTTTTTTCTTTTTTAAAATTTTGTTTATTCACTGAGAATTATAATTTCCATATATTTTATGTATTTTTTTTGCACTTTTATTTTATTCATTGTTTGTTTTTTTTCCATGATTATCATTATTTCCCTATCTTTTTTTTCTTTTTGTTTAATATTTTTACTAGACAAACAGTATTTTTAATGACTTTTAATAACCTTCATGTTAAAAACAACAAAACATTACATTATCACCATTTCCTATGCCCACACAAGCTGTTAATAGCAATATGATGTGATGTGATGTGATGTACTGTAGCTTCTTAAACGAAATCAAGAATCTCTCAGCAATTATACCAAGAGAAACTTGTTAGCTACTTAATTTTACATTCCCCAATCTAAGTTTTCCCATATTCTGCTCCATCTCAGACAGTAATGCAACCTAGTGCAAACTTTAATAATCAATGAATGTAGGAAGGTTTGTGCATAAAATCCCCATCTAGTGCCGACTCATTCAATATCCTTAGATCTAGATGCAATACTCTTAGATCCAAAGCTCTTCACTGATGAAAACTCCAAGCTAGAAACTTGTCTGAGGATATTGGATGAGTAGGCACTAGATGGGGATTTTATGCACAAACCGTTCTGCATCCATTGATTGCTAAAGCTTACAGTGGGTGGCACTACTACCTGGAGAGTTTGCTATTGCTATTAACTTTGGGATTGATGAACTAGCATTTTGATTTTAAGCTTATTATTTGGCTTTTATAAAAAAAATTCGTTTCACTTTTTAAATTTTTTCTTAGTCTTTAACTGTTAATCCAAATGCATTTTGATTGATTTGAATCTTATATTGAATTCCAAGCAACTATTATTAATGTTTTGATAGCAACTCATGATTCAAGGACAAAAAAAACTAAATTCTAATAAGTAACTCACTATTTATTACTTATTCTGCAATTAAATATATCAATGATATACTGGTTGCTTAAATCATTATGATTTTTAATTTTACTCCCTATCTATAAATATGTCAAAAATACATTTTATTTGGCTTTAACCTCTTTTTAATTCAAATAAACTAAAACTAATCTTATTATTGTTTCTTAGAAAATCAATTGATATTTGAGACCCCCCCCCTCTCAGTAGAAAATCGATCCAGTATTTTTAATTCTGAATTTACTTGCGCTAAACTATTAATAATAGTTATTTCAAATTACTTTTAAAGTCAAGTTCTTTTTCAGTTATTTTGTATTATCTATTAATATCCATTGTTTTTTTTGTTTTTTTATTAAGGAAAATACACACATACAATTACAATATAAATCTTGTTGGTATACATTTGTTTGGATTTGTTACTCGTATTATGACAATCATTAGTAAATAATTTTCCAAATTAGAAAAATATACCCTTTTGATACATTAGTTATTATATGACAAATTAATTTCATGATCAGAGCAAGAAGCTCATCGTTCAAACTTAGTCTATAATTATTGTGTACTAGTTTTATATCAGAACAAGTGGTTCATTTAGTGACTTATCCAGTAATCATTGAGCAGTCTGTATTTTGGTTGGCAGTGATCCTTTGTCATTCTCCATCTAACTGAACCATTTTTAAATCTCGAATTAATTTTTAATTAGCATGCCTGAGGATAGGCTCTTCATCCAATGGCCTAAGTTGCCCCCCAAGTGTCCCTGAAGAGCTTTTCCGGCGTTAATAAGCGATCCCTAAACATAGTCCTTCGAATAAATTTTTTACACACCTCCCATGGTTCTTTATTTCCTCCTTTAAAAACAAAATAATTCCTCATTAATCACACGGCATGAAGCAGGAACATTCCTAATCTAATTGCAGCAAAGACACCACTTTTTATAGCATCCCTGATTCTTAGAATTTTCATGTTAGCTGGCAGTACTCTGGTTATGATATTTTTTCTAGCAGGACTCAAAAATGGGCAAGCAGTAAAAATATGTTCAGTAGTTTCATCCGCCATTTTACATAAGCTACATAATGGTTCTATTTTTGAGAAATTTCTATGATTTACCAAAATGATTCGTTGGCAAGGCTTTCAAATTAAATTTTATGATGAAGTCAATATGTTTAAACATTATTTCTAAAAGTTTTCATAAATTCTCATCTATATTTATCCTTTTACTGTTGTTTAATTTTTTCAATGTCTGTTTTTAATCAAGAATTTTGATCAATTTTTCTACTTTAGATATTATTAAAAAATTGCAATTTACATGGCCAAAGTTAAAAAAAAACCTATATTAAAATTTATTCTAACAAAAGAAGATTTGTGTTGTATTCTTTTCACTTTCTTGCTCGTGTAAAAGTTGCGAATTAATTATTCATTTCAAGACAATTTTATCCGTCCATCAATCCTCTGCAAAAATAAATAAATAAATTTAAATCAGAATTTATATTCAGTCCTTGGTATAAAAATTATTTAATAAAGTTATCTCAAACATTAACTATTAAAAATTACATACTGACAAGAATTTACATATGTAATAAATAACCAGTAAATAGCATAGTTTTATGATAGAATCATATCTATTTAAGACATGATTATCTTAATGACAGCCTAAAAGAGTGAAATATCGATTTATTCCCTTGGAATCATTTAACTGAGGGTAATAAACAGTTAGAAAGATATTGAAGTTCTTTTCCAAAAAAGTTAAAGAAAAAAATTATGTATGTGTAATAGTATTCGTCTTTCTTATATTAGTTTACATAATCATTGCAATATTGTAAGCTTCTTTCTCCTCCCCCCGTTTTTTATCTCTGGAGATTCTAAGGCCATACTTATTTCGAATGGCTGCTAATGGATAAATGAATATATATATAATCATTGGATCGATAAATTATCCGAGCGTTAGTTACATCAATGCACTGCTCTCTACTTCCACAATAAGCTTTTGCAAATGTAAAATGAAATTTTTACATATTATTAGCACTGTATTAATTTGTAATCAACTTTTTGAAATTAACAGACTCTATATTAAAATATTATTGACTAAAAATGTATTCTTACAGAAATAAAATTGATTTCTAAATGAAAAATAACTGACATCTGTTTATGCTCGAATTTCTTACGAATTCCCGAGTATCTTTTAATTATTATTTTTTAAATATTGGCTTTTATAGTATTAATTTATACTTAAAATGTTTACAAATATTACTATGTAGTAGAAACATGACTTGTTTAACAAAGCTTTCTATTTTAGCTAAATTAATTTTCTATCTTACAAATATATTAGATTTACGCATATCTTTTTATCTTTATTGGCTGCATTTTGAAACGATCCTAGTTCAAGCATCCTAGTCTCTAATAATTAATATTAAATACAGTATTTTATCTTGATATGCGTGCTCATATATATATAATTAAACACTAAAAACTTTTAATACATATAGTTTTTGCTCTTTTTGTTTGATCCTAAATTTAACATTAGATTTTTTTTATGGTGGAGTCTTAAAACAAATACATCGCCTTAAACAAATCTTGTAATATTTTTTTCTGAAAAATTTCGAAATAAATCGATTGGCATTTTTTTTTCTTTTATCAATCTTAGTCAAAGGCAACATTAAAAGAAAATTGAAGCACAAAATTGCTGTGTGTTTTTTTTTTTTAGTAACATTGTAACCGATTACAAGATTAGTGACTGGTCTAACTTTAGGATTTGAACAATAAACCACTAAACATCACTACGGTATGTAGAATTTTGCCTGTTTTAATTTGAACAATAAGCAGGTATTAGAGAACAAAGAAACATAGACAAATGAGCAAATATTCTGGAAAAATATATATATTAGCTAGACAAATGATTGAAAATTAATTTCATGGCAAGTTTAATAAGTGAAGAAGGATTTAAATTATATGTTCTAATTATTTTGAGATATATATACACAACTTTGTTAAACTTAATTTACAAGTGCCAGTTTTTTTGCCAGCATTTCTTTACAGCATTTCTTTAATAAATTTACAAGTGATTAATCATTCTTGGCATATCCCCCCCCCCCATATCTATAACAATGTGTTTAAAATATAGTACCAATAGTTAATACATTATATATTGTAACGATGTATAATATATACACACATTGCGTGTATGTATACATACGAGTTACATGATTTATTTATTTTTTAAAATAAAATAGAAAAATTACAATTATATGTCAATATATAATAGTTTGAAGGAGAAAAAAAGTTAAATAAATAAAAAAAATACTATTGGGGAATAAGTTAAAATTATTAATTATAACATCTTTTTATTTTATTTTATGTATTTTTATTTTAACATGTAACTCTGTCTGAAGTACTTTTGGTTAAAAACACTTATTGAAACAATTTGTACAAGATTAATCAGGTTCTGGAGATTAAGATTCTGAACCGATTAAATAAATATTAAAGAACTAATTTAGATGTAATTAAAATGGAAAATAAAGGAATAATAAAAAATGTACGGTGAAAACTAGAACAGGGGTGAAGTCAGAGTGTATAAAAAGTTGATTTCCCCTATTGTTATTATTCGGATTCTTCAGTTATTTAAACTATTCAGAGGGTTCAGATGATCCAGATTGTTTAAAAAGATTATCCAGAAAATTTTATAGAAGACAGTAGTTGACCAAAGAGTTAACCAAAATCAGCCAGCACCACTGAACAAAATCTACAAGTAGCTAAAACAACAAAGTCCAGAACAATGAAAACATCTTTTTACGGTTGTGTTAATAGATGTATGGGTAGATCCAAAAGCTGGGTGCTCCTTCATTTTTTCTCCACTCATCTCTTATATACCATTAGCCAGATGCAATGTTATATTACTCTGCCTTGCCTTTTTGCCGATGTTTGTACCTGCCATGTCAAATCAATGGAAACAGTCCACAACGGAGGATGCGGAGCAAAGAGGAAGCTTCACTTGTACCAAAATATATGCTTACCATAAATCTCACTGGATCAAAAGACAGGGGTGATCACCCATATGAAAAAACCAGAGACTGTGTTTAGACCTAGGTAAATATATTCTTTGACATCATTAACAGAACTTTTGAATTCTTAATACCAGTATTGAACTTTTAAATTTCATTTTAAATAGAACTTTCAGAAATATTCATATTTTGTTTTATGTTTTGAATATCCCTTACTATTTATGTTATATTATTTAATAAATGGATGTAAATTATTAGTGTCATTTTATGTTTCGCTCTCTCTCAATTTAATTATGAGTAAATAGACAATTTTATTTAAATATTTTGTGATGCCTGAACTCATGTTTTTTTTTTTATAGCTAGTCATGGGTCAAGCACTTGATACATGCTAACATTGTCTCTTGGGATCTAGTCTAATTGACTAGATGGAACCCTAGGGTTTAAACGCATTATAAATATCCCCATGAGATGTTTCACATTTCATATAGCCAGAGAGAGCGTTACCTTGAACTGGAAAATCATTGTTTTAATATTTTTATTAAATCTTGGTCTGACTGGGGGTATGACTAATATGTAAATATTAATCATATTTACTCTTCTGCTTGAATAACAGGGTCTTAAAAATCATATTAAAGATTAATATGGTTTAATAAAATAATAAGTAACAGACCGTACGTGTGCATGATCAAGCTACTAAATCGCAACAGACTGGATCCCACATGACAGAAGAGGGAGACTGCATCTCACTACAGTCAAACCTAGGGTCTTCATTAGGATGCAGTGAATGACATGATGAAGTATTTAACCAATTATTGTATCTGATTCAATGGACTAGCTCTCTAATTTACACAATTTAGGTTGGTTCATCCATATCTCACCCCTTTTTCAGATCCCAGTATGCCTCAGAGTTCAAACCCAGGGAGAAATTTCTTTTTAACTCTTTTCAGGGATGATTTTTACTCAGGATGACTATTACCTAACCTCTATATAGGTTCCTATTGACTTGTATTAATTAACCCTACTACTGAATCATTATATATTCATATGGAGAAAATGTGTGTGAGTATAATCTTTTTAAAAAAAAAATGTGTGTGATTATATGCCTGTGTAATCAAATAAATAGATGTATGTATGTATGAATGATTTTTGATAAACTAGAGACCAAATGAATATTTGTTAATCATCTGAAATCTGGGCACAGCTGCCTGATGGCATTGTTTATGTGTCAAAACACATAAAAATGTCATTTCTGCGACCGGCCTTACGGCTAATACAATATTTATATTGTATTAATCCATTGGCAGACCGCTTTACATGACATTGCACAAAAATATTACAGCTTGTTTTGTGCTTTGAAACTATTTACACGTATTTGTTCTATTCGTAGCTGATTACCGTATCGCTTGAGGGTGTTTTAATTTCAAGTCAGTACAACTTTTCAAATCTCCGTAATAGAGTAATGTCATTTATATTTAAATAATGTTGTTAATTACTAATAAATGTCATATGATCCCCACCCTTCCCTAAAAAAAATGTTAATATGTAAAAAATTGTCAAAGGGTATGTTCCAAGTTTCACGTGCTAAGTCACATTTCAGCGTGGAAAATATACGAGACCAATAAAAGGTCTGGGAAGAATGTGCAATTTTCCAATTTTTCAGAATTGCCAAGTACAGAAAGTGAGAGAGACTGTGTCATTTTTTCAGGCACATAATGTCCTCCCAAATACCAGACTGTTTTTATTACAGAAATAAAATCAATATGTGAGCATCGGCATCACTTTGTCACATATTTTGTGTCACTCTTTCTAAATTAGATTGAATGGAATGATTTTTTTATTTCATCTTTGGAGGACTGTAATGCAGAAAATTCAGGGTTAAGTGAGATTTCAGCAATGAAAGAATGTTTAGTAACTTGAGTGGAGTCAAAAATAAAACCAGGTAATGTAAGATAATAGTTTCTTGCCATTTATCTGAACTGTGAATGACCAATTTCCAATAGCTAAACATGTTGAACCAGGTGGAAATAGAATATATCGCCTAAAAGTACTAAGCTTAACTTGACTACATGTATTCCATAATTTTTCTAAAAATTGTTCATGTGCTTCAGAATCATCAGAGGCATCCTTTGTGCTAATTCCAGGGTAAGTCATAATAAACTTTTTATTTATCATAAATTGAAAATAGCCAATACTACTATTGGATAGCTCAAAAATTGCAGCATCACTCCAAATACACAAATAATATTGATCATGAGCAATGCACCACAACATCATCTTTGTTTACTCCGTGGCCTTTATATCTAAACCCCCCTTATCTTTTTCCAAGCCCAGCATAAAGACCAATAATCCACTTTCTGTATAATCACTTAGTTTATATTTATTGTCCCACAATTTTATTTTTTGTACTCTTTCTGCTTGTAGGTATTTACATTCAATTAGCAAATGCCTAATATGTTCCATGCATTCTTTACATAACTTGCAGCCTAAATTATTCTCATTTCTCCATTTATGGGTATATTCCTTTGTTCTTAACAACCCTGTTTGAACCTTAAATAATAAGCTACTTTCCTTACTATTATTGTAAATTAACTTACACCCATTCTATTTACTTCCTATATATATATATATTTAGACTTTTTTTTACTTTCCTTACTAGTTCTCCATTTCTCTGCCTTTCTATTTTTTATTAATACATATATTCTTCTATCCCATTCTTTGCTACTACAGCACTTAACAATCAACCTAAGACAATCATCCCATCTTTTGTACAAGTATACTGGCATTAAAGTCTTTATCTAAATCTTCTGCATAACCATACTATCTTTCTCACCAATCTTGTTCCCTGTTCTTTACTCATAAATCAATTAAATACTATTCTGGCCAATCTCTTATTATCCATAAATTACAATCTACTGAACATTTTCATTTTACTTTTTGCATCTCTCATATAAAATCTTGACCATCCAATTTCTCCTTCAATTGCATCCTCTGCCATCCACACATCTGCATCTAATGCATGTCTTCCTACTTCTCTTTGTATTTTTTCTAAGTAATCCAATACCCCTTTACTAATACATAATGCATGATTATCATAGTTTAACTGCTACTTCCACTCCCTTTCATACAATTCTTGCTATATTGTATTTATTTTATGAAAACACTATTAATTTTTTTATCAGTCCCTTTATGTTTTTGAGAATTTGACAATATCTTTGTTTTATATCTTGATGTTATAAAGCTTTAAATATGATAGAAATAATTGTAGAGTCAAATGAATTTTCATAATCTGCAGAACCATTGCAAAATATCAATTTATACTTACTGGTTCTTACAATAATTGAATGTGATCTACTATGCTATAATTGTTTTTTAAATTCAACTTTTTTGAGCCCAAAAATATTAATATCATGATTTCTTTTCTCCCCATCATCTGGAAAATACTTATCATATTAATACTTGGTATATTACTTGAACTAATCTATATCTTCATCTACTTCTATTAAAATATAATGATTTCAGCAATAGATTATATTGCTTGTCTCATCTTTTTTATTATATTTAAAATTAGAAATATAATTAAATGAGCGACATTGCTAACACTTATTTTTATTTTTTTATTAATATATAGTTTCTTTTCTTTAATAGTTTTGTTGCCATTTTGTACTAATATTTTAAAATCTTATATTTAACTCTTTTTCTAATATTTTTCAGAATTGCTGATACTCCATACTTTTGAACCGTATTATTTTAAATTACTTTCTTATTTAGCTTTTCTGTATATTTGATTTATCTCACTAAAACCTTGATGTGTAGTTTATAAGATATATGTAGCTAGTTTTAATAGAATATTTATTGTTGATGTTGAGATCAAAGTCTCTTCATATTTTAAACCGATTTATAAGTTGTAGCTTAAAATCACTGGTGAATTTCTAAAGTTTAAAGTTATCAGCAATTGATACTGACTCTTTTTAACAAAAGCTGTTCTTTATCTAGTACTTTAAATAAATCGAATGTTACTCCTTAAGTCGAGTCTGTTAAGCATATTATAGTTTTATAACATCTAATTCTTGTTAGAAAATATATAATACAACTTTTCATGGTATACCAATGAATTTTCTTCAAATAAAATTCATAAAGTTCAATTATCTCATCCCCAATTAGTTCCACACTATCATGTCCAGTAATTTATCCCCAGTATTATTATTTTCAGTTGTTTTACTATTAAAGAATTAAAATTCTCCAAAGAAAAATTTTTGGTCTTGTTAAAAGCAATGCATAAATCCCTGAGCAGTTTAGAGAAGAATATTGGTGGATTCAAGACCTGAACTTTTCTAGATTGATTCACAACTGAATAAATGTTTAAAAAATCTCTTTTTGCACAATTAAATGGAACTGATGCCCTAAATCTGTTATCTGAGTTGTTTTATTATCACATGACCTTCTGAGTAACTAATTATATGATTATTTATTTTTACTTTCTTTAGATGAGCAAACAGATTTGTTATAAGTTATCTTCTGACTCTTCATACTAGTTCTCCATCTCTTCCAACTACCTATTTTTTTTATTAATGCATCTACTCTTTTATCCTATTTCTTGCCACTACAACACTCAACAATTGTAACACAATAATCCCACCTTTTGTGTAAATATACTAATATAAATTCTTTATCCATATCTTCTGCATACCATACTCCTTTCCTCACCCATCTTGTTGCATGTCCTTTACTCATAATCCAATTAAATACTATTTTGGATATTATCCTATTATCCATAAATTGCAGTCTATAGAACATTTTCATTTTGCTTTTTGCACATCTCATATAAAAACTTGACCATCCCATTCTCCTTTGCCATCCACACATCTGCATCTAATACATATCTTTTTACTTCTCTTTGTACTTTTTCTAAGTAATATAACACCCTTTACTAACACATAATGCATCATTACCATAAATTAATCCTGCTATTGCCATTATCTTCCATACAATTCTAAATACACCTGGGTCCGTTTTATGTGGTAGATAGGTTCCTCAGAAAATGCGCACAAAAGAAATCATACAAAAATAGACTTAACTTACCTTGAAAAATGGGGGATACATACTGTAACTTTCCAAAAATTGCATAAAAGCAAAGCAACAATGTAAAATTACTTTAAAATTCACATAAAAAAAAAAAAATAATAAAAAATAAAATATGACTAATAAAAAATTTCAAATTTGAAAAAAATTGATACAAGACAAACTTTTTTTTTACTTTTTTTATTAACTACAGTATAATTTTATTCAAAACAATATATTTTTATGTGTAATTTACACTTTTTTCATACATGTATGGTATTTCATTCATTATCACTATTTGAGACATCAAATTCGTCATGATGTGATGTGATATAAGGTACTGTAGCTTCTCCTTAAACGAAGTCAAGAGGAAATACAACTAAAACATTTTCCAATTGCTGTTGATCCTTCCCATTTTGCTAAGTGATCTAAAATTAAAATTTTTGTTTCCAAAGAAATTCATTTTCTTGGATGGGTAAACTAAAAGTTTAAAATAAAAATAAGAACTTAGACTTACAATAATAAAAAGAAGCCGATTCACTACTGTTGGGCAAAATTTAATTAAACTAACAATTAAAAATTAAATTCCTATTTTTGCCTTTAATTTTTTACTTTTCAATTCCGTTTAAAAATCAAATTTCATCCTTTCACATCACCTTACATTACTTAATTTTTAAATTGTTAATTACAATTAAAAATCAGATTTTAATTGTTAAATTTAATTGTGCCCACCACTGTTACTCACCTTTTAAAAATAAACTTGCAGACACTAAATGTTAATTGATTACGTACTCATTTTATAAAAAGCAAAAATAGAACATGATTTAAAATGCAAAAACAATAACATACATAGTATTTTTCATCTATAATGTTTGAACAGATTTACATTATAATCTTGTAAAATTTATTAATTGCGGACACTAAATGATTAATTGATTATGTACTTTTTTAAAAAGCAAAAATAGAATGTGATTTAAAATGCCAAAAATAACAACATACATAGTATAGGCATTTATAACATGTGAACAGATTTACATTATAATCTTGTAAAATTTAATGTGTGTATATAAAATGGGGAAATCCTGATTTTAAGTGAATTGTGAACTTTTTTATTGTATGAAATCTATTACAGTACTATTATAAACCGCTGAAAATATTGAAATTAGTAGATGGAAGTCGAACTCTGATAATGTGCTATTATTTAAATATGACGTGAGTGCGCAAAATTTATAATATTTAAAGTAATAGCACATTATCGGAGCTCGACTTCTGATCTAGTAATTTTTATTGCATAAAAGTAAACTGCATACAAAGATATTAAGAAGAAACATAAATCGCATAACTTCAAAATCACATTAAATAAATCCGCATAAAATGAGACTTGGGTGTACATCATATTTATTATATAAAAACATTGTTAATTTTTTTTATCAAATTTCTTTCTTTTCTTTGCTTCATTTATCAATTTTTTTTCCATTCATCCAAGCAATTTCTCAATTTCTTAAGACAATTCCCAAATAGTTATACCTATTCACTGCACTTTTTATCCTCCAATAAAAAATTTTTTCTCTTCTTTTTCCCCAGTATTAATCATCATTAATTTTGATTTTTCTTCACTAAATTTAATCTTCATCTTTTTACCCATGCTTGTGCATGTCTTCAGCATAACTTCAATATCTTCTATTTGCTGTACACATCATCTGTAAATAAAAGATCTGATAATTTATATACTCCCTTGCCACCTATTAATGATATGTTTATCCCTCTTCCTAGTCTGTCTATTGCTCTCTCCATTTCTCTTAAATACAAAAAAACCAAAATAGGTGACATAGGGCTTTTTGCCTTTGACCCACCCCATTTTTAACATTAACTGATTCTATATTCCTTAATTGATATGTATAGTAATTATTTTTATACAATCTATTAATAAAATTCAGTAGAGCTCCATCCATTCCCAAATTTACTAAACTTATCCAAAATCTATTTTTATTTACTTTCTCATATGCATTCTCTATGCCTATAAAGACCATATATAACTGTTTACCTGCATTTCTACTCATATCTATACTTATCGAATCGAAAACCTCCTAGCATTTTCTCCCACTATATTATTTTCTTCTATCCAGTTTGCTATACTTCCAGCCACCATATATGCAAAAACTTTATATAACACTGACATTACTGCTATCCATCTATAATTGCTTAACTTTTTATGATCCTTATCATTTCCTCTAATGGCCTTATTCTTGTATTACTCCAACTATCCAGAAAAATTCTCTTCTCTGTCATCTTATTAAAACATGATAATAGCTTTACTTTTGTCCTATGCCCTAAATTTGTGACCATCTCTGCTGTCCATCCATCTAAACCTCTTGCCCTACCACTTCTTAATTTCTTCCTTTCCTCATTCAATTCATTTTCTATAAACCTAATATTCCCATTATTTTACTTTCATATTTTCTATTCCTCTGTCCTTCACATTTAACATCTTTTCTATATTCATTACATACTTATTTAAGATTGTCTCTAATTCTTCTCTGGAGCTTCACCCTATTCCCTTATCATCTAGTAATACTATTTCTCCCCTACATTCCTTCTTTTAATGTATTTCCAAATTTTTTCACTCACATCTCTTCCACTCTTCCACCTTTATTAATATCTTCCAACAATTTACTATTTAATTACATTCTCTTTCTATAATTATCTATTTTGGCCCATTTCTTTTTTTTAATACTTTTCCAATTTAACATTAACATCTTTTTCACTTATCTTGTTTTTAACAGAATACTTATATTTTCTGCATACTTTCCCCCTCTCTTTTACACTTTTACTAATGCTCACTTTTCTTTTACTTTTATTCTTTTGAATAGTCTCACCTAAAACCCTATTGCCACTTTTTCTACTTCACCACACTAGTTCTTATAATTTATTTCCAACCAACTCTTCTATGGTTTCTTCAACTTTTATTTTATATTCTTCTAACTTATTCTTATCATTCATTTTTCATCTACATCTTTCACTATCCTTTTTACTTTTATTACTACTTCCCATCATATTACTAACCATTTCTATTATAAAGAAATTATGATCACTATTACATACTCTCTTCATTATCAAACACTTAATTTTTCGTACTTTATTTATTCCCTCTTTCTCTACTAAATATTGTGTAAAATATATTATTTCTAGACCATGTGTATTGTCCCTCATAAATATTTGACATATTTCCAATGCTCAAATTTACTCTTTGACAAAAATTCTTCAAAAGTTGTCCATTCTTGTTATCTACATCATTAATTTCTTTAATATGCCCATTCATATCTTCTATAACCATTATTTTCTGCTTCTATTGAGAGTTTGAGTAATCAATAAATGGTAGACGATTTTCAATATCTTAAAGAATCATAATAATGTCATACTATTTTAAAGTATTACAAACCTTCTCTGTCAAAAAAAAAAAATGTTAACATGGAAAAATTACTTTTGAATATAGCGATTTGTATATACAAGTTAAACACCATTAATTGAATTTTTTCATTCTGAAACTATTATAAATTTGGGGATTTTTCAGATTTCAAAAATAAGTTTTTTTTATCTCCTCCTTGAAAACTAAAATTTTTCTAAGAAAGAATTAAAAAACACTGTATCTAGGCTCATTAATATATAGGTGTTTGTTGGCTGTTTTTACCCCTTCAATTTTATTTGTAAATGTATGCTTAGATTAATTTATTTACTGGAAGAGTTAAAACATTATCTTTGAGAATGTGTTTGAATAATAAAAACAGGAAAAACTCACTATACGTATTGCCACACACAGCAAGCTAGAATAATCAATGGATGCCAGAAGGCTTGTGCATAAAATTCCCATCTAGTGCCTACTCATCCAATATCTCCAAACTAGTTTCTGGCTTGTGGCCTTTGTTAGTGAGAAGTCTTGGATCTGAGAACACTGCATCTAAAGCTTAGGATCTAATGCAACCCTCTAGCAGCCACCTTTTATCTCCACTTAACTATAAAACTATGAGTCTTAAATTAAAAACACCTTAATATTTTCAGTCCAAGCTCATTAGTTATATAGTCATATAGGTCCGAACTCATTTCAGTACCTATACATTTTGGTGACTTTGGTTCTTTAATAATCATAGCCACCACTATCCTATTAGGTAGGATTGGCTTTAATCCAAATAATATCACATGATCACCATTTCTTATGCTTGCTTATAACTGTTATTAACACAGGCAAAACTCACTATACATATTGCCACACATATCAAGCTAGAGTAATCAATGGATTCCAGAAGGCTTGTGCATAAAATCCCCATCTAGATAAGCAAGCATATGAAATGGTGATCATGTGATGTTTATTGGGTTAAAACCAATCCTGCCTAATACGATAGTGGTGGCTATGGTTATTAAAGAACCAAAGACACCAAAATGTATAGGCACTGAACTGAGTTCAGACCTATATGACTATATAAGCTAATGAGCTTGGACTGAAAATATTAAGGTGTTTTCAATTTAACTCTCATAGTTTTGTAGATAAGTAGAGATAAATGGTAGCTGCTAGAGGGTTGCATTAGATCCTAAGGTCTAGGTGCAGTGCTCTCAGATACAAAGCTTCTCACTGACGAAGGCCACAGTGAGTTTTGCCTGTTTTAATAACAGTTATAAACAAGCATAAGAAATTATGATCATGTAATGTTTGAATAATAAAAGTTTTTGTATAATAGGTATTCTACCTGTATAATGTATGGACTAACCCAAAAATGATTTCTTAATGCTATTACTGAAAGAATATAACATTCATTTTCATAAATGAATGTTTTGTGTTTTTAAATGGTATGTAATAAAAATATATATTTATGAAACATTTTATTTAATAAATATAAATTAGGTAATATTCTATAGTTGTTAAATCAAATATTTTAAAAATCCAGTTGAAGACTATTTTTTAAAAAACAATAAATTAAAAAAAGATGATTATGGAGGCTTAAGTCCCCGAAAGTGCTCAGCTTTATTGTTATAATTTTATATTTAAAGCTTCAGCAACTGTGTTTTATCACAGTTAATTTTTTTTTAAATTTATTGATTTTTGTTGAAGTATATACATACATTCTTTTCAAAAAACAATACTTAGAATTGCAGAGTTTTTTTAAATATGAAAACAAAATGTAAAAGACTAAAAGATCTAATAAACAAATAAAATGCAGAATAGTTGGCACTGTTTATTGTCTGTAAAATCTTATAAATAGGATGGGAAAATTTTGAAGTTATAAGTTGCAGACATTTTTAATCTGATGCTGGAAAATTTGGTAAGATTAGAAAACTTGGATTTAGTCTGAGATTTTGAAAAGCTCAAAAGCATTTTAGTTTATATCTACAAAATTTTCATTTTGCTCTTTTGGATTTTGATTTTGTAGTGATAACTGGTTCCTAATAATAAAAAAATCACAACCATAAAATATAAAGCTTAGTTTTGTTTTAAACATTACAATATTTTGATTTATTCTGAAAAACCATGAAGTTTTCTGAAATTAAAGTAATTTTTTCACACAAACAAACTAATGGGTTGAATTTTTAGCACTAAATTATGTCCACTAAAATTTGAACTAAATGTGATGTTTAGTAGCATTTTTTTTTTGTTTGTGAATATATCTCATCTTTATATAGATTACTGTATAAATCTAAAATCATAAGCTTATATCTGTTCTGAGTAAAATAAATATACTCTATTTACTCCATTTCAAAACAATCTAGTATAAGTTTAGCGGTTAAGCAGCAAACTCAAGAAATAAAGGTTTGTAGACATTGTAGTAGAACACAATTTGATCAAATAAATAAAATTATTATTTTCAATCTTCTATTTATGTATTCAAATGCTGCATGACTTTGAAGTGCCTAATCATCATCATCACCTTTTTCTTCTCCATATTGCTAAGAAATTAAGCAAAATTTGATATTGCAAAAATTTATGTTGAACATTTGTACCAGAATATTAATGAGAGGGTATTATTGGTGACCTAATAAGAAGTAAAAGTAGATTTTGAAACTTAAATCAGAAGAAAGATAGAACAAAGCTTTGCATGACTTTCTTAGCATTTGTATTAAATGAAATAGTCTTTATTACTCTACTTCAAATCCATATATTATAAACTTAAATAATCAATAAAAACTAGAGAGTCACTAGCCAAATACTAATATGAGGATTATGTAGTTTCTATCCATCAATTATTCAAACTATTAATAGATAGTTCTGGAGTAGTTCAATTTTTGTTCTCTTAAGAAAAATAATCAGATACACAGAAAGTTTTTACAGAAAATTATTGACAAAAAAATTAAAGAATAAATTAGTAACTAAATATTGACTTTTTAAATATTGTATAAAAGGCTTATTTATTTATTATAAGGATAGTTATTAAAGAGGTCAATACTGTTGATCATCAAAGCATCTTGCAAATTATAACTAACTCAAACTGGCCACTATATCTACTGAAACTGTTAGCCAAAACTGATATTTCAATATCAAATGTACGTATTATAGCAATCTACTTTTTTAGGATCATTTTTACTTTCAAAATTAAAACTGTATTTACACTTTAGAGTAGATACAAGAGAAATCAATAATGGCATAAAATTAGGTCAGTAAGAAAGTTTCAATGAATACATATAAATGTGGTATGCAAACCATGTATATAAAAAAATCAAAAGTTGTATTAGATCAATAACAGTCTCAAGAGCTGCATAAGAAAATCATGATAGGCAAATTAATGCAAGTATGAAAGAAACATAAATAAATAAATAAAAATAAAATCAAAGATTACACTAATGCCTTAAGACAGTGCGTCATATGTATAATTTGCTAGGATATAAGCTTTAGAAATTCCATTGATTAATGACTATCTTGGCCCAAAGGCCAACAAGGACTATAACAATATTTACAAGTTGATATATAAAAGGGACTATTGAGAATCATTAATTAGGATATATAGGTAAATTAATTACACAGTATGGAACTAATGCAAAGTTTATGTAAAGACCTACATAGTTAAAGTTTAAATTATTATTAGATGAAAGATAGGATATATTATTCATTCAGTGGATGGGAGAAAGTTTAAGTCTTAGGCCTAATAATTACATGAATTAAGTCTATAGTCTCATCTGGCTCCTGGTTTGGTCAGTTAGCCAAGGCTGACAAGTTCGTTTATCCTCATCTTTTATCTTGTAGAGGGACTTGAAAAATCGATTAACCATTGAATCATCACAGCCATAATCAAATATCATGTTACATCTGGCAGTCCAAATTGAGAAGTTAATGAAAGTGGCCAGTCTTATTGTTCCTAATTGACCCTTTTTAATTGCAGCCTTAAGAGAAATGTTAGCTGGATCATTGCCATTTATCCGGTCTAACGCTATATTTCGGAGGTAAGTCCACGAACCGCATTGATTCAGAATGTGGTCAATGGACTCCTTCTGTTTGTTTGTTTTTGTTTTTTATTTACAATTAACTCAACTTATTTTGTTATAATTTTTTTTACCTTTAAAACACGTTTTCTCTTTTTCTCTTTTGTAAATTCTTGATAAATATTTTTATCCATTTTTTAAAAGTTTTTTATTTTAGCTTTAATTATTATTATTATTATATATATATATATAACAACTTGTAATTACCCCCCCCTTCTCTTTCTAATTCCCACCTTTTTTCTTTATAGAAAGTTCTGATTCCAAATAGTTAAGCTTTTTTTTTTAAAAAAAAAAAGATACTATTTTTAATGATCCACAAAGTCACTTTTTATTAGTATACCCTCCTCCCTCAATATGTTAACATCTAAAATTATAAAAGTGTTATTTGAAATAGCTGATATATTAATTCTTAATGAAGTTAAAGATTGTTTATCTTACATATTGTTATTCATAATTTGCTATTATTGTAAATAGATAAAGATATATTTATATACGTATAGCACTTACTTTTTGTGAGCTTTAATATAAAACTTTTCATTCAAATAAAAATATTTACAAATAGTATCTTTTTTACGTGTTAATAAATCTACAAAGCTAACTACACTGTATATGTGTGGGTGAGAATGTTTCAGTGTATGTATATTTAGTTAGAAGATAAAACTAAGACAAAATATCATAAGTTCTCACCATCCAGTCGTGGCAAGGCTGGCCAGTATCTCTCGTCATTATTGTTTCTTTTCGGAGAACATTGAAATTGGTCATAAACATGCTGTATAACTTTTTTTTTCTATCTACTTGGTAAATTAAATATTTATTAATTTTTGTTTTGTTTTGTTTATAGTTATAAAACATGTACAAGAAAGTACTGAAAATAAACTTTCTTAATATCATATTATTTGGTTATCAATTATGATTGGTAGCTTTATTCTAAAAATACTTTACGGAGGAAATTAAGAGGTTCTTGTAATTTTATCTTTAGAGTAAAATAATAACCTCAACCTTTTTGTTAAAGTAATATAATAAAGGACTCTACGATTTGCTCTTTTAGTTAAACAAAAGTTGAAGATTTAGTTGTATGTATTCTATTTGACTTTTCTGTCTAGCGAGCAGTGCGTGTATAATAAGTTTTAATTTAATATTATAAACATTGAGAAACGACAGGTTGTATTTTTATCTTTCTTTCAAAATGGCTAACAATCAACAATATTCATTACGTAGTTTAAAAAGGAAAAAGAATTACATTAATAGATCTTTTTTAATCTCATTTTTATTAGATTTCCTAGATAAATAATCTAGATAAAAGGCCAGTCTTAAATAAGTTCCTGCTGACACGTCCGAGTAGCTGCCAATTGTCTGAATTGGTTCCGCTGTCTTTTTCTCAAATATCAGAAGCAGCTCTTCGGAGAAGTGGCTCTTTGTAGTCCGTGTGAACGCTCATCTGCCGCTTAGCTCGCACATCAAACTCTGGCAAGACATTGATGCTTACAATTTTATTCCATTCATAAAGTCGACTTATATTAGCCCTTTCAAATATCAAGTATAGATTTCCAACAAGCATAAAATCGAATGTGTTTAGCATTTATTCAAGAAACGTCGCCAGAAAAATTCCGATAAGGAACTATAGGAGCTGTATCCGTTTTGTCGCAATTAGTTAACTTTGTTTTTTATTGATTAGTAGCTTCGATCATTGTTTTGAAATAATATCTATATATACATAATGCATTGAATATTAGAATCGTTTTATTTTTTTAAAAAAGAAATCAATTATTATTTTTTCTATAGAAAATTAACCGTGTGTAAAATTTGTTGATCGAAATAAATAGTAAATATTCTAATAAGCACAATATAATAAAATGTTACAGTTTTATTAAGTTATTTATTCTTTTATCAGGTGAGGTGGAATAGAAATACAAATCAATATAAATGTCTCAATCATTTTATTTTAAAATTTAAAATTGATTTTTTTTCTAAAGCAACATTAAATTTATATATATAAATTTACAATATTGTTATGAATCAAATATTTTTACTGATTAAATTCTTTTGTTCCAACCTTAGCAAATCTTATAAAATTTAAAACTTTATTGAAATGAAATTATACATGGACAAACAGAAAAATAAACAAAGATGAAAAAAAATCTAATGTATGTGTTAATTACTTATTATTGTTATAGGGGTTTGAACACAGACTTTCAAGCTCCCTTTAGCTATCCTCTCTATCTCTACAACCATATAAAAATAAAGTGATGACACTTTCAAAACTTACTTCTATTGAAATATCCAAAAATAAACTCCAAAAATTATTTTCAAACTATATCAATTCACTATAAGATGAAAATTTATTCAAATTTATTCCAATGTTTTTAAACCATAAAAATTTTGATACTGCATCTAACCACGTTATATATGATCTCATTTTAAGATTTCAAAATCTCTTAAAAGTAACATTTATTGATACTTTGTCATTTCTTTTAATAACACATTTATTCAATTCGGTTGCAACCTCTTATTTATTTATTTACTTATTTTTTCATGTGTCAAAGCATCGGCCAGGGAAGCGAACCCGCAAACCCGGGACAACTGCTTGTAAGGCGGCTGTGCTGACCGCTCGACCACCAACCTCTTATTTTTTTCGTTGATATTAGTGATATCCCTGATTTTTTTCATGCATGCACCTCTCTCCATTTTTTAAAATATCTTTTTAACAGTCTTTGTAATAGTATTCAACTAAATATAACAGTCTCAGAGTTATAAGTAAATTATGATAAAACATCTTTCCAAAAACAAAAAAAAAATATTTTTTTCAGGTACATAAAGTATTTTCTTTTAATATTATTTATTTCTGTTAAAAGAACTCAGTTTAAATTTGGTTTTCTTAATAATTAAACCAAACTTATGTATAATTATTTTTTATTTTTTATTTCTATCAATCTTTTATTTTTTATTTTTTTTAAATCCATTAGACATTATTTAAAATTTTTTCATATTTTTAAAGGGCTTTACCTTTATTTTTAAGATAAACAAAAGCAAGTTAGTAATTGTACTTAATTTTCATTTTTACTTTTTTTTTTGCTTTTAATTTAATAACTCTGACAACATTTTATTCCCGCACTGACAATTATTTGTAAAAATAACCATATCATCTGAAAAATCCATATAACTTATGTAATATCTATTTATTTTTAATATTTTTCTTGAAACTTTTCATAAAACTAGAGTAAAAGTTCTTGAAGAGATAGAATCCTACTGCCAGTATATTTTTATCAATGTTAGTCTTTCAATATCACCGGGTAGATTTATCGCTATTGATGCATTCTCATAAATATTTGGCAGAATTTTAACAACATTTTAGACCTATGTCATGATGTATCAAAATTTTTAAATGAATCAATGTTTAGAGACTTCAAAGTACTTTTATTATCCATAAATCCAATGCAAAATAATTTGTATTTATAATCCTTCTGTTATTTATTTTAACAATTAAATGCATATTATACAATAATCATTTAAAAAAATGTAATTGTTGTTGGGGATGGGGGTAAATAGTCTGATTTTAAAGTTTTTTGTGGGATATTTGTTACAAATTTTAGTTAAATATCTAATATTTAAAATAAATTTCTATTGTGTTATGCCTCTTTTATAAGCTTATTTTTCTAATATTCACTACATACTTTTAAAACTGTCTTCCTTTTTGAATAAAAGCATTTACATTGATTCCAATCATTTAACTGGAGGTTTTTTTTTTTCCATAGATTTATTTGCTTCAGCCATTTTTTCATTTAGGAAATATGGTATTTAAATTGATCTTGTTATTGCTAGAACTATATATTTTTTATGTTTTCTATTATCATATAGTTCTTTCTAAAAAATTTCTCAGCACTTTATGATATCATACTTGTTTTTATAAATATTTCCAATTATAAATATATGTCAACATTAACTCTTTTTCTTACAAGATGTTGCCCATTCATTTTTTCTCTGGACATTTTCAATTATTGTTATAACTCTTTTTTTGTGCTTATATAAGTGCCTTTTACTTTAATTGAAATTCTTTTTTCTTTTTTTCTTTTTGTATTTTTTTTTAACAAAGCATCTATATCTTTTCATATTACATAATTCAAATCTTAAAATGATTTGTAAGTTCTAGCTTAAATTCTTTGAGTATTTCTAAAAATTGGGAATATTATCCGTTATTATTGTTTTTTTTTAAAATAACTTTTATAGCTGTTACGATATTCAAAAATAATTTTCAGATAGTGCAAACTATTCAATTAAATGCTTTTAATTTCATTTTTTATCAGTAAGTTTTGTTTAAAAAAAGAATTCATGTATATAGTTTCTTTTGCCTCTGCCATACAAATATATCATTATACTTTCAAATTTGCATTCTCCCTTTCCCCGTTTTTTTTTTTTTTTTTTATTAAATGAGTCTCTAAAAATGTTATTTAGTAAATTTATATAAAAGTCTCCAATTTACCAGCATATGATATCTTCAGTAAATTGAATAACTATGTCTTTCTCTTCTGTGCTAAATGTTATTTCATTTTTTTAATAAATCATACTTGAATTTCCAATATTTGTTCTTGAAGATAAAGAAAGCATATGAGAATTTTTCAGTAAGTTGTTCCTACATCTTTCCTTATAATTTCACAAAATCTTATAACAGTTCATTAAATATATGATTGTCTTTCTTTCAACTTTTGTGATTTTTTTTATTTGAAAATGATCAATAATAATAAATGATTAATTGTAAAACCATAATTCAATGGCAATCTAGAATTAAAAACTATCTTTGGTCACCAATTGTTGGCTTGGATGGCAATATTATAATTTGTAGATAATAAATGATTATTTCTAATTGTTTTTAATAAGTAAAAAATATGTATTAGCATATACATAGTCAAAAACATTTATCCCAGCCTTCAAGAGAACACAATCAATATCTTAGAAGACTAATGTTGTGGGATTTTTTAAAATAATAAACCAAGGTATAAAAAGCGATAAAGCTATATTTTTGTTTTGTAATAGTAGTTGCATAATAAAGAAAAATATGAATTGTATTTTAAACTTAGCTCTTTAAAATTAAAATTAGTACTTCAGTGAAAAATCAAAGGATTTTGTTTTAATTAATAATGGGCTTTTTTGCATTCATATAAATATATAGCCAGAATATTTCTTTATCAGGTTTTTGACAATGCCTTCTTACAATTTCTCTTTCTTTTTGGCAATTGGAGAAGTCTTTGATTGTAGTGGGTTGTTTAAGAAAACCGATTCATCTTTTTATTTATCTACTTATTTATATGTACATGTATATAATTTTATGATTGTTTTAGCACCAAATTAACATAGCTAGATATTTATTTTCCTCTATCAATAATTTTTGAATGACTAGCTGAGTTACATAAGCGCTCCTGCATAAAGGAAAAAAAAGTTGTAAGCCAGTTAGAATCTGAAAAAGCTTTCAAGTTTTATTCGTCCCGATTCAAACTTCAGATCATAGACGCGACAGGTAAATACGCTAATTTTATGACTTAAATTCCTGCATTTTAATATATACATTAAGTTATTTTTACTGGAAAAGTGTACGTGTCTATAGATATATGTGTGTATATGTGTGCGTGCATGTAATGCATTAATATTTTTACTATTATTTGTTTATTTATTTTAATTAAAGATTAATATTATAGAATTACATTTCTGTTAGAAGAAACTAAATAAAATTTTGCGCAATCGACACTACAGGCGCTACTGTTGAAATTAATCGATAAAGACTTAGAAATTCAATAAAGCAGCCACTTAGATATTAATTATTCATGTAAAGACTTGCAAAGTGTGAAGTTCAGAAGATTTTGTAGAGATTAAAAGACCTTCTCTAGTAGCCTTAGATGGTAATATATAAAAAGAAATTTTCAAAACTACCTTTGTATTATCTAAAGATATGCAAGCTTTAAGCAATATATATATATATATATGCACATCTTTCTTTTTTAAAATAACTTTTTTTTCTTTTTAAAAATAATTAACACTCATTTTTTGTTCTAGCTTAATTTTTGTCATTTTTTTTAATACTATATATATACACGTGCTTATAAGTAATGCAGTGACAACTTATATATCCTTATAAACTGATTGATTTCTGAATATATAAAATTATCCAAATTTTCATATTTAATACATTTTTTTTTGCGAATGGTGAGAAAACTTGAAGTTCAAAAATGATTTTTTTTTTTTGCAATTTATTTTTCTCTGTTTAATTAATTATATAAATATAATTTAAAAATAAATACAATAAATAAAAAAAAATTATAATACTAAAATATTGTAATTTGTAGTAAGTGAGGCATAAAAATCAGAACGTCATATACATGGAATTCCCAATTAAACATTTACATCTCATTCTTTCCATTCATTATCCAGTTACAATCTATAATTTTCTATTTTATTTTAATGAAATAAATTTCTTTAATTTTAATAGATTCTTATATTTTCTCTTTTTCATTATAAAGATCTAAAAAAAAATCGAAATAAGTTTATCTGTTTTACTCTTCTTCATATTTCTTTCACTTCTCATATCATTTATCATGCTCATTGTTCAACACTCATTCCCACTCTCATTTTTATCATAAATTATACCTACAATTTTGTCCAATTTTTATCCTCTTAATTTGATATCCAGATCTCCATTTCTTGCTCATATAACAACAAGCCTAGTATTATCCTATATCCGAAATGTAATGTTTTTTTTTATTTTTATATAACTAAACTATTTTATAAATTTATATTAACTTTTCAAAACTATACTTTTTTTTCTTAACAAACTTATCTAACCTCTTTTCTTCTCTTTCATAGTTCATGATTCTATTATATATTATTTATATACCTATTCAATTATGTATATAAATATGTAGAAAATCTCCTTATTTTACATTTGGTAAAAACTTTACTTGACCATACAATTGACTATATTCTTCACATTTCATTTATACAATAAAGATTTTCAAACATTTAAAATTTTTCTTCAATAAAAAAATCCATTTTATTCCTTCGTATTTAGCCTATTTTGTTGTTCACAACTTATCACCCAATATATATTTGACTATTTTTTTTGCCTTGGTTAATATAAAGTATCTCATTTCCAAATGTTAAAATACATCTCTTTTCCAAATTATTTGTCATGTGAGATTATTTGACATGTTTCTCACATAATTGTGAGAAACATCAAATTTTAAATTAATCTTATTCTATATTTTGTATATTGTCTCCACACTAATTTTTAAATATCCTTATAATTTCTTTCATTATTTAATAAGGAACAAATTTATATATACTCTTACATTTCTTCAAAACAAACATCCACTTCCCCCTTTTCCATATTTTCCCCCTTATTAATTGTTAACTATGTTAGATTTTTGTTCACTAAGTTTAATTTTTATATTTTTTCTATTTGTGTACATTTTTCCTTATCTGTTATATTATTTGCAAAAAAAAAATGCTATAGTATCTATAAAAAAGAGAACTATATTATGTAATTTTCTGGTTCCCACTATGGGACTTTTCATCTATATTCCCAATATTTCTATCTTGCTTTCATATTTAACTTCCATCAAATTCTATTCTTCAGTTGATATTTATAAATTATGCTTATAAAGATTATTTTAACCCCACCCCACCCATGACAAATTTTTAAGATTTTTGTATAAGCTATTTTTATTTATTTTATAATCAGCTTTTTTATAATTAAAACTGCTATGGCTAATAATTCTTTTAAGGCATTTCATTCAACTAACAAAAATGAGCAAATTATTTCTTATTTGTTTTTTGAGTTAAATAAAGTCATTCTAGATCTGCTCCAAGAGTAATCCTAATTCTGTTTTTTATTACATATGTAAAATTTTTGCTGGAACAACTAAGTCCAAAAAATATTAATATGACAATTCAGAAGCCAGATTTTTCAAAAAATTAATTAAATGAACTTGGATATTTTTTATATCAATATCAATCTATTTGCTATTTTTAATCTGACAAATAGATTGGCTTTATTATTAGAAAGGCATATTAGCAAATTCATTTAAATGACTCTTTGGAAACCTGGCTTCAGAATTACCATAATAATATTTCAGACTTATGTGTTGTAATTTACTTAAAACTTATTAAAATTATTAGAATGTAAATTTTCATATACAATAGCTGCTACCACTACTAATTAAAAATATCTCTCTACTGAACTTATTTATAATGAATATGTTAGTTTATATACATATATGTTTGGAATATAACTACTACATAATAATCTATTGTTTTATTTTACACTGAAATAAAAAGAAGGCATTTTAATGCTTTGTATTTACAGTGATTAGGTCTTTTGTCCTCACATAAATACATATAACTACTTTTCCACTACATAGGACTGTCCAAAAGTTGACTTATCATGATATTATTTTATTAATACAGTAATATTTTGTTAACTATTTATATTTTTAACACTATTAATTAAACATTTTATAATCAAAATTTTAAAAATGATTAAAAATAATATTAGACCTTAACATTTTTTCATAATTCTGATTGGTGTGAAAAAAATATAAACTTTTATTGTTGTAATGTTTTAAAGATAGTCTTCTTTGAGGGATCATAAATAAATGATTTTTTAAATAAAAAAAATTATATATTATTCGAAGCATATTTATAATAATATTTAAAACAATGGTTGCATTCAACTAAAAATTTTATAATTAATTTAACAATATTTTATTCAAAAATATTTACACATCATATATATATATATATTAATGAAAACAAGTCATATATCACATGATCTATATAGTTTGCATTAACAATATGTAATAAATAAAAAGCATGCTAATAGCTCTAAACTAGTTCATTTTTTTTAATTTTTAATGATAAATGCCACAAGAGAAAGCGTTTGACATCTTTATATAAAAATGTCACCATCCTTAGATTGGTTTCAAGCTACAGTTCTCTTCAGTGAAGAGCTAGGACATAGATTCAAAATACTAACTCAAGACAAGCATTTATCTAATACTTAATTATTAAAACTTTGGTTATATTAAATTGCTAAGCCTACTAATATATGGGATCACTGACTTTAGTTCAGGCCCACATAACTTCTTCAGTTAAAGAGCTGAATTTGAAGACATACAGAGGTCTGAAAATTTCAGATCTTTTTCTTAATAGTTAAGTATTAGATAAATGTTTGGCTTGAATTAATATTTTGAATCTAATATCCTAGCACCTCACTAAAGAGAGCCATAGCCTGAAACTGGTCTGGGGATGTGGATAATCCTAGATAAAGATTTTAAATGCTTTCTCTTGTGGCATTTATCATAAGAAAAAAAAGCTTTTTTAGAGCTATTAGCATGTTCTTTATATATAAGCATGTGGAAAGAAATTAATCTTCAGACATGTGCTACTAGATTGATATTAAAATTTACATGCACTCATCCATCAATAAGTGTTTTAAAAGCATAAGTGGATCACTTATAATTAGAATTTACATGAGTGTGAAGTGCATGTAAATTTCAATATTAATCTAATAGCATATGTCTAGAGATTAATTTCCTTCTACATGATTACATATATATATAAATCCTAAAATATTTATATTATATATATATATAAATCCTAAAATATTTATATTATATATATATATATATATATAAGAAAAATAATCAGTGCATAATTAATGCTATACTAAAATCAAAATTAAAAAAATATTAACTTACCTACAGTTAAATCTTATATCAATGCTACCTTTTCAAAATTTTAAGTAGCAGAAAAAAAATCAACTAAAACTTAACTTCTTTCTTATCAATGCTAAGGTCTTAAGAAATTAGAATTCAAAATAATATAATCTTCAGTCATGAGGTCACATAAATGAATAATTTTCCATTTATAAAGTCAAATTAAGTAATAATCTTTTTCCAAACTAAGTACATAAAAAAATTAATCAAATCATACTTCTACATTGAAATGTAGAAATTCATTGAATGTTAAATATTCCAGCAATACTGCCTGCATTATGAACTTGGAATTAACATTCAAAAACAAGCTCATTTATTGACATTGTTTTAAATCAATGAACTAAGCTTAAATACCAACAGAACTAAAAGTATAGATATCATTCTATCGTTTTCAAAACTGATTGATGTTTACATAGCCTATGGGAATTGTAGTCACTTCCATTTCAACTAAATATTATTAAACTATTGATCAGTTATAGTTTCAATATATATTATACACCAGATCTTAATTAATACAAAAATATTAACAATACACAATGTATAAAACTTTTAAAAAATTTGGGAAATCACTAGATATATTGTAAACATAGTGAAAAGAAAAAAACAACTTGGTGCTTGATATAATTCTTTGACTCAAATGCTAATTACATAAGAATAAAAAGTGTTTCAAAAATATTTAAAAGCAATAGCATTGTGTAGAAATAGTGGGAAGATTAAGTCATTACTGTGAGATATCGCAATATTTAAAAAATTGAATGTTCAACTAAAAAACAGATAGACCATAAAAGTCACTGTTTTTATGTTATTTATTTTGTTCATGTCATTCATAGATATCTTACCTCCCTCCTTTGAGCTTAAATTTCTATATGGATGTTTATTATTGCGATAAATTAATTGTTCTCTTTTTGTTTATGTTTCTTCACTTGCCAATGTTTTAACTTTTTTTAGTCAACAAGACTTCTATGTTCTTTCTAAAATACTTATCTTCTTTCTAGTCAATAAAAATTAAAATTGCGTTTGACAAGTATTTACTTTTTTATACTTTTAACATTTTTGAAATCTTAATTTTTATAAACTTTTAAAAGATAGAAGTACATTAATTACTATTTTATAAATAGCTATTGTAAGATTTTTATTTTTTATAATTTGTCATTATTACCTACCAAAGATTTTGTTAGAAATTTAAATATTTACTATACCTGATTTTTAATACTAAATTTTACAGGACACTAATTACAATTCACAGTCTAATAATTTTCAATTTATTTTTGTCCATGAAAAAAGTCTAAGAAGCATTTGCACCAAATTAAAAAGCAACGAAACGCTAAAAAGTTCATATTTATATCTATTTTTTTTTTAAATTTTATTCAAAATAGACTCAACTCTGAGCCATTATCAAAAATAGAAGAGGAATTTTGTTTTAACAAATCAGCATTCCAACTCTAAGACATTAGCTCAGAAAGGGAAGAAATAATGTATTTATACATGGATATAAATATATTAAATTTTCAGTACCGATCTAGTTGACTGTACATTCGATTTTTTTTTAAATTTATTATTTAAACATTGCTTTGACATTTTGAAAGATACTGGAACAACGGGGATTTATCGTAGTAATAAAAAGACTTAATTTATAAATTCAATAAAACTTCTTAATATTAATTTTCATTTTTAAAGGTCTTTTTTTTTTTGTAAACTTTTATTTATCTTTTCAATTTCTTATTAGGTTTTGAGAAAAGGGGAGAAGAGGATGGAGGACTAGGAGAGAGATAAGGGGTGTGTGTGTGTGATAAGTTTTTATAGTTGATTTCTCAGAATACTGCTTATCTAATATTGACTTACAAATTTATTAGACGTAGATAAATTTCAACAACCTTTTTTTAATTGACAAATTGGTTTGGAATTTTGATTCTTTTTTGTCTTTGCTTTTTTAAAAGTGAGGGAGGTAGTTAAGAAATATGGTCCAGACTTATCATTTATCATAGTAATACTACTATGACTTAATTTATAAATTCAATTCATACCTAAAAATCTAGATTTGTAAAGAGTTAAAAAAAACAACTAAAAGATAAAAAGAAAACATTTTCTGCTCTGCCACATGTTACAAGAAAAACTTTGTTTTCTGAACTTGTTAAAAATTAATTTAAAAATAAATTTTGTGCTCTGCATTGATATTCTTTAAAATGTTTTTATTTGAAAACTGACTGAAAACATTAGACTTGAAGGTATTAGTATTATTTTTAATTAAACAAAGATTATTTACATTCTTCATTTAAAGATGACTTTGAGTCATCTATGATGGAGAAAAAAAGGTAAAAAGTTTAGAGCAATTTTGCCTCATCCATGCACAATTCCAATAAATTATTCAGTTCAAAATAAAAGTGAAAATGTCTTACTTTTTTGGAATTTTGTAAAGTAGAAAAAGTAAACAATTATCTAGCAGGCAATGACAATCCAAAAAATAAATTTTTTTTTTATTTTAAGCATTTTTTTGTTAATTTGTTGATTTCTAAAGCCAGCCAACCAGTCATTTTTATTTGGATTGTCTGATTTGATTAGTACTATGTATTGAATGTAGTTGACAATTATTGTTTTCACCAAAGTTGACAACACAATTCACAACCCCCCCCTTCCTCTCCTCCTTTCCTCACTTTTTAAAAAAACAGTAAGAAAGAAAAAAATTACTAAATTTTAAAGACAAATAAAAAAAAAAGAATCCAAAACAAATCTGCCAATTACAAATCAGAAGAGATTGTTTGAAATTCTATACCATTTGATTTTGTAAGTGTATATTAAATAGTATTATGATGAAAAACCCAAAGAAATCTTGAAAACTTCTAATTGTCCATATTTCCTCCTTCTCTCTCATTATCTCTCTCTTATTTTCTCAAAATCAAAAAAGAAATTGAATATACAAATACAACAAAGGGATGACCATCTCTTATTGTCCAAATAACTTTAGATAGTAAAGAGTTACAATAATCCATTGATGTTTTTAAATTGTAAAGCAGAACTAGAAATATATCAAACAAAACATCCATATAATTTTATATAGCTTATTTTAAACACCTTTATTAAAAGCAGTAATTAAAACAAGGCAAAAACATTCCATACAGTAATGCCACTTAGTGCAAGCCAAAGTAATCCATGGATGCCAGAAGGCTTTTACATAAAATCCCTATCTAGTGCTTATTCATCCAATATCCCCAGACTAGTTTCTAGCTTGTGACCTTTGTCAGTGAGGAGCTTTGGATTACTCTGGCTTGCACTGAATGGCATTGCTGAATGGAGAGTTTTGCCTGTTTTAATAATAGTTATGAGCAAGCATAAGAAAGGGTGATCATATGATGTTTAGTGATTTAAAAGCAGTAATTCACTATATTTTCTCTATTTCAGTGTAGTGAGTGTTTTTGAATATTGAATAAACATTAGATGTTAGCCCCACATTCAAATTTTTCAAATTATTATCTGGCCAATGGTCTTAATCAGTATTAGATTTGCACCTACACATTCAACAACAATATTTCTTGTTTGTAGTATCTCCACATGATAGTGTTTGAATCTGAAATTATTATCTTAAATGATAGGTATAAGTCCAATGGCCTCACTGATAATGACAAATAGCCAGAAAATCAGAAAATAGATTATATTTAGATATGGCAATACATCTCATGTCCATTCATTACTCAAACATGCAGTAGATAAATATGAAATAAAAAATGAACAATAAAATGGTTTTATAGCTCTGAACTTTTATAAAAAATTCAAACACTTTTAAGATATCTGAACTAAAATCATTAATTACTGCATTAAACTAATCAGGGCACTCTAGAGTGATGCAAATAGAATTATTTTCTGTTACTAATACAAATGATGATTGTATTTAATAGAATATTATATCCAAACAAATGAAAGATGTCTAATAGAAAGTTAGTATTTTTCTTGACAAAAAAAAATAGTTTATAGTCTTTTCTTTTCTTTTTTTTTTTACAAAGCAATCGTTTAATTTGTTTTTAATTTTTTTTCTTTGTTTGTTTAAGGCTTATAATCTTCTATTCTTGCATATTAGTAATAGCTGTAAATAATTTTAAAAAAAATTCTATTGAAGTATCTCAGTTATCCCTGTTATATTTTTGACCTGAAGTTTGAGTTTGAACAGATCATCAACAGATTTAGCACTTTTTTAAATATCAATCTATAGCCATAATTGGCATCCATTGGTGATCAGTAAATGGAAATCTAATCATTAGCTAGAAGGTAAACTCCAAATGAGTACCAATGCACTGACTATAAAAGTAGAAAATATTATTGCAATATTATTTGATCTTCACCATTAATAAATAGCTCTACAGTTTATCATTTCAAAGCTTTTAAAAAAAAAAAAAAAAAAAAAACTAACAACTTCAAAATAAAAATAATAATATATTATTTTTTTCATGAAATACTATTTGATAATATCAGCAAGTTTTTTTAAATATATTTCAAGATGTAAAATACTAATTCTCTTCTATTGCCTGAAAATAAATCAAACTTAACACACACACACATATATATACATACATACATTCAAATTTTCATGTTTGTTTGTCTGCATAATGAAGTGGTTTTTTTTTTCTTTATAATGTAAAGCTGATTATGGCAAACTTCACTGAAAGTGCATGCAGCATTAGGTTATATAAAAAAGAAAGAAGTCACTTCATTATGCAGATATCCAAATTTAAATTACAAATACAAATGATAGGAAAAATCAATATTTATATATATTAAATACAATGTGGTGTAATAGAGATTTTGTTTTATTTATCTACTCTATGTATACATTGCCCCATCATTTAAATTTTTTTATTGAACTATTAATAAAATAATATGATAATTAAATAAATAAAAATATTCTAGTAGCCTAACAACAGTTTTTTTCAAATCAACTACATTCAATTTCTAAATTTTTATTGCTTAAAAAGTTTATTCATTATAATACTTCATGTACAAAGGATCATCTACAAAAATACATATAATGTATAATCACTTTTCTCTTGTTGAGAAGCATTGGTTATAAGTATTGTTTATTGTATTGTAAATGTACAGTAATTTTCAACACACATATATTTATGAGTATAATATGCATATATAAATTAATTTTATAATATAAATGAATTTAAAAAAAAATAATGTTAATAATAATAAATTGTGTGTGTGTTCAATCAGTAACAATTCTGTTCATTACAATTGAATATTTGTTTCAGACAATTTTTTTTCAATAATTCTTTTTACATCTAATGAAAATGTAATGATAACTTCACTATTAGTAGAGACAAGTTCATTGATCATTTTAATATTTTTGAGATTGTATTGGTTTTTGGAATCTCTACAACCACCTCTATTTGCAAATAAATAACTTTTAATTGTGAGAATCAGATTCTCAGATAAATTCTTTGTAGATTTTTGATGCAGTTCAAAACCATCAATCAGAACATTCTTACAATTTATATCATTTAACCATAGATTTAAAACTTTTTTACTATTAATCAAAAAATTATCCTTTACTTTAGTTATAACTTAAGCTGTTTTAGAGGTACAAGTGATAGTGGCATGAATCTATTTCTTTTTAAAATTTCTCTGCTCATTGATTCATTTTTTTGAAACATGTGTCTGACTTCTTATTTTTCCCTATCAAATAAATACTTTTTTCACATTGATCTTTCAAGATCTCCTGTCTCTCTTTTTTGAAAAACTCCAATGAGAACTTCAGTCATATTTGCAACATTTTATTTTTACAATTAAACTTTATTCTATATCATATATCCTATTTATTACAAATATAAGCTTATAAATGAAAGACATTGTATAAGTTAATATTTGAACCTTGCAAAATATAAAAATAAAGTACTAATTATAGAGCTTTTTGTTATTGGATCATAATTTTGTTTATTCATAAAAATTGTAGAAAATGTTTATTGAATACCATTTTAAAAGAGAAATGAATTTTAGGTGAGACATCGTAAAAGAATGAAAATATGTTTTAAAAGTAAAAATTATAATTATATTAAATTTTTACAAAATAATTTCTTCATCAGCATTTATGAAAGCAATTGTTGTTAGCCAGCAAAAATAACTTTGACCTTTATCACAAATATGTTTTTACAGTTTGTATGCTTAAAAGAAAATACTTTCAAATAAAAATTAAATGTCATCCAAATATTTTTGACTTAAAATTAATATTTTACAAATATATTGCATAAATAAGTTTAAATATGTACAAAACTATTGAAAATTACAATTTTCTAAATTGCCTTAAAGAAAATAATCTACGAATCAGGCACTGTATCTTTGTCAACTTGCTTTCATATGCAAATTTTGTTATCAGGTTTATGCAATACTGACATCTTCAGATTTTTTTTAAACTAATAATTTTAATCAATAATTTATAAGCAAAAATGTGCACTGGCTTACTAATGTTATAGATATATGCAATATAGCATAGAAAAGTTCAAGCAGTAGCAGTACCACAATACCTCTCAAAATACCTCAAAATTAAAAACTCTTAAGGGACAAATTAGAATACATTAATAAAAAATACTTTATGATTTTTTTTGGATTTATCACCTTTTGTAGTACAATATGCTTTACTAAAAATATGATAAGTACTATATATAATATGAAACTTTTTGAAAAAAATGCAAAGGAAAAATTTTGCACATCTTTTAACTATGGTACTGAACTACAATTAAATCACAAAGAAAACATGACTAAATAAGTTCACTTTTAAGATTTGAGAACATTAAATTAGTGAAAAAAATGGCTGTCACTGTACTGAGATTCATAAAATTTAATATATTTATAAAGTTTAATGTTTTTATTATTTATTTGTTTACAATTTTCTTTTTGTTTACTTACATTTTTTGGTTACTGTATAATTGAAATTGGATGATATGACAACATAATCCATGGTTTTATTGTATTCATAAAAATAAAAAATAGTATTAATAATTGGATTGTCTGTGCATATATATATATATTATAACGATCCAAACGAAGTGGGAGATCGCATTGCACCGCACCGCACTACCAAAGGGCGCCATCTAGGCATTTGAGCCTAGAAAAATTTATAAAGTAGGCAGATACGCGCTGTTAGGATTCCACTTTATTTACATATTTAGATCATTAGCCCATTGTCACTAGCTCAGCGGAGACGCCGAGATAAAAATCTATAAATTTTATATCTTAAATATAAAAGAATAAAATAATAAAAGCCACTGCCAGAAATTAACACAGAAAAATATTTATTTACGCACATATAAAATCATTCTAAATTCGAGGAATAAGTTTAACATTTAGATTTTTATCTTAATTTTTAATTTTACATTTAAAATAGCTTGCTATAATGTTTAATATTTTATTTAGAGGGTCGAGTATGAATGGACTACACAGGTCTGCATTTGAAAAGAAAATATTCTTCCCTGATTTAACCTTAGGCAACAAATTTCGCAATCAACTGGCGCCAATCCATCTGATACATTCATGTATTCAATATAGCATGATACGACAACACAAAATACTATATTGTCAGGAATGTACATATGAACAATAAGTAGAAATTGAGAAGACCTTGACTCTCCACCAACAGGACTGTGACATCTGTGGGCAAGTAGATCAATAAACTAAAAACTCCATAGGAATGGACTGCGGTCTTCTGCCGACTTACAAACCCATCCATAGGCAAACAGAGGGTGTGTGGCGTATATCTATAATCCTGCCCGTAGCGGATCTCATACTACATCTACTAATTACACAAATATATCCAATCCATTGAACCAATTCAACTATGAAATGAATAACCTAAGATTACCCTCCCTTAATACAACTTTACAAAACTATATAGCCATTCGCGCCCGACTTAATTTTAACATTTATATACGTTCGCACAGATTTATTTAAAAATGTTGGGTATAGATCGATTACACAGATTCCACAGTCAAAAACATTTCAAAATAAACATAAACGATCAAAATACAAAATTATTGATACCGACAATCGCAGAGGGAAACTTATAAGTAACCCAATAGTATTCACCATAAGATACTTGCGTTGTCACCAATAACTTAAAAGACATCCGAATAAATACATTTTAGATACTCACCGTAAGGTATCATTATTTATCGAATGTCTATATATTTTGATCAAATATGAAAACCAAAATCTAATTAACCGCAAACGAATCCATGCAAGCGTCTATATACAACTTAAATGTAATGCATTTAATAATTTCTACAATAAAATATTACTACACATAAAAATATTAAAAGGGAAATGATTCTTTTAACAATCAGGAAAGATATAAAATTAACCATTATTAATTTGATTTAAAACTTACAAAAGTCAGATAAGAGTCCATTTTAAATAAGTCGGCTTGTTTATTAATTTGTTCAACTTGACGAAAGTTCTTGATTGATTTTAAGAATTGTTCATTTCCTATAGCTTACGGTAGCAGAACTCCCGGTTCCTGGTGTCAATGTCCACGGAGTCTTTAATTGAAAGATCGATCTAATGTTCAGGAGGTGGCATTTGCTGGTTCATGGTATCAGTCATTCCATTTCAGAGATAAGTGAGAGAGAACGATAAAGTGCGTCTTTATCGCTCGTCTCACCCAACCAAGTTGAAAAAGCTTCTTGAACTCAATATTTTTTTCTTTTTATATCATCCACAAGGATTCACTGAACAAAACGTCACTGCTCTGTTTTTTCACCATGGTCCGAGCCAAGGCTTAGTGCTTCCATTGGTCAAGCTAAAATTTCTTTCTTCTCTTATCTAACTTTCCATCTGACCTTTTAATTAAATAGCTTTTAGATAATTAATAAACAACCATTTCCTTTTATAGATTACAGGAATTAATTAATACCTGTTTTTATTTTAACTTACGTTATTTTTTTATTAAAATATTTTTATATTTCAATCTTGTATTTTTTTATTTAAAAAAAATACATTCAAATACTTTTTTTTTTTTGTTTATGAAAAAAAAAATATTTTTAAAGTTTAACATCTGTGCGAATATATATATTTAACAATGTTTTAATTTTAGCGTTTAGTTTTTTACTTTTATTTGCGAACTTTTAAGTTTTTATTTTAAATTAATGTAACGACATATTTATATATCGTTACAATATATATATATATTATTTGTAAATAAAGTTTATTAAAAAATTGTAATCACATGCAGACAGTACATTGTTATTAAACAGAGCAAAACTCTCCATACAGTATTTCCACCTGTGCTAAACAGAGTAATAAATGGATGCCAGAAGGCTTGTGCATAAAATCCCTATCTAATGCCTACTCATCCAATATCCCCAGACTAGTTTCTGGCTTAGACCTTCGTCAGTGAGGAGCTTTGGATCTGAGAGCACTGAATCTAGATCTTAGGATCTAATACAACCCTCTAGCAACCATCTTTTATCTCTACTTAACTACAAAACTATGAGAATGAAATTGAAAAGACAAAAAATATTTTCAATCTAAGCTCAATAGCTTATATAGTCATATGGGTCTGAACTCAGTTCAGCACCCATACATTTTGGTGTCTTTGGCTCTTTTACAACCATAGCCACCACTATCCTATTAGGCAGGATTGGTGTTAAACCATTAAGCATCACATGATCACATTTCCTATACTAGCACATTAATTGTTGATAAACAGAGCAAAACTCTCCATACAGTATTGCCACCTGTGCTAAACAGAGTAATCAATGGATGCCAGAAGGCTTGTGCATAAAATCTTTATCTAATGCCTATTCATCCAATATCCCCAGACTAGTTTCTGGCTTGTGGCCTTCATCAGTGAGGAGCTTTGGATCTGAGAGCATACTGTATGGAGAGTTTTGCTCTGTTTATCAACAATTAATGTGCTAGTATAGGAAATGTGATCATGTGATGCTTAATGATTTAACACCAATCCTGCCTAATAGGATAGTGGTGGCTATGGTTGTAAAAGAGCCAAAGACACCAAAATGTATGGGTGCTGAACTGAGTTCAGACCCATATGACTATATAAGCTATTGAGCTTAGATGAAAATATTTTTTGTGTTTTCAATTTCATTCTCATAGTTTTGTAGTTAAGTAGAGATAAAAGGTCGTTGCTAGAGGGTTGCATTAGATTCTAAGATCTAGATGCAGTGCTCTCAGATCCAAAGCTCCTCACTGATGAAGGCCACAAGCCAGAAACTAGTCTGGGGATATTGGATGAGTAGGCATTAGATAGGGATTTTATGCACAAGCCTTCTGGCATCCATTGATTACTCTGTTTAGCACAGGTGGCAATACTGTATGGAGAGTTTGCTCTGTTTATCAACAATTAATGTGCTAGTATAGGAAATGTGATCATGTGATTCATTGTTATTATTATTACTTATATTAAAATGTGAACTCTAGAAAATTTGCATAAAGTATAATAAAATGAATAATAAATGAGGTTAAGATATGCTAATTAGTATAATTACAAAAATGAAATAATAACAGTTGATGGACTGCAAGTTGAGTAATAATAAAGTTCTCACAAGAAAGAAAAAGGATTGGACTAAGTCAGAGTCCTGTCTTAAGGTTTAAAATACATAGATAATCAGCTTAAGTAAAAGCCTGATTAAAACTGATATTAAGACACCATCTAATAATTTATCATATTATGAGTGTAAAAGATTAGTAAATGGAAACTCAAGATATATGGATATTTATGTATGGACAATGTGTGAGAATAATCTGTCCTCTTACATCAAATGGTTATTAACCTTATCTTTCTTTCATATGCAGCTCCGGTATTTGAGAAATCAAAAAATTCACTTTGCATATATGGCCCTCTACTGAGAGATTTTAACTTTTTTCTTTGTTGAGTGTTAATATTTACCCATACCTTTTTCTAATATTTTAATTTCAAAAAATTTTAAAGATCCTAGGGTATTAAAAAATGCATGAAATTCAAAACCTACTAAACTCCACATTTATGGTTATCCATTGTTTTCTTGGAGGTCTCAAACTTTGCAATATTACTCCAAGAATATATATTAAATAACTAAAAACTTGATTTTTTGGGGAAATTTATGATTATTTTTGCACAATAATTGTGTAATAATTGTGTGACGCTTATTAAAAATCAAGAATATATATTATTACATATTTATTTTTACTAAAATGTTTTAAGATAATATTTTTTGTATAATGTTACCATGGAAATTATAGGGGTGTTAATTAAAATCTGTTTAATAATATGCCATCACTCACAGTCTGTTAGAAAATATAACAACATTGTAAAAATTACTAAAAAATATTGAACTTTTAAAGCATAAGTTGATAGATTTACCAGATATTGATATTATTTATTTACATTTTAAATACAAATATCAATAAAGAATTCATAAATTTTGCAAAATCAATCTGCTCCTTCAGATCACTGATGATAAAACAGTCCTTTGTTTTGGATTAAAATCTAATTTTTAAAATGATTGTAAAAGACAAGCATGATTTTTTAGAATTTATTTAATTTATAGACAAAAATATCTACCAAATAATCAAATTTATTATATTCTGATATATAAAAATGGTTTAATACTAAAATGAAAGTTGAAAGTTTACATCGAGTAAAAAGAAAGAAAACTTTTTGAATGCTAGCACATTGAAAGAAGTTAATCACTTTTCCAAATAAAGTAAACTATACTATTGTTTTTATTTATTATTCTCATTATCTCAGTATAATAAACTTGTTATTGAGTTTTAAAATTTCTTATTATGCTTTATTTTAATTTTGATGCTTGCCAAACTGCTATCAGTCAACAATAAACCCTATGTTGACATTGTCAAGTCATAATTTTTGTGAATTTTATTTAAACAACATGGTGTTACATGTTTATAAATAAAGTCAAGGATGATAAAGTGTCTACTTGCTTATTTGTTGGAGGTGATAATGTTTTATTGGTCCTAAATGTCCTGAAGACATTCCATATCAATTGTGTCTAAATGAAAGGCACACTTGTTTTAGAATGAGGAAATAGTCACTTTATGAGCTGTATCATGATTATAATTTAGTACTTTGAACATTTGGTAAATAATTAAAATTAGCTTACCAAGCTGAAAGATATACTTGGACCAACTATTGTTCAGAATATCAGACATAACTTCAGAAAATTTTTTACTAAGTGAGCCAGAACTTATATACAAAATAGAAATTGTAAAGTATATTATTGCACAAGAGACTATGTTAGATAAGGCATCAGAATTTTAGGCTTCTAGAAGTGTGCAGAATAATTTGACTCATGTGAATAAATCACAAGTTGTTAGCATGCCTTTGAAAACTGTAAAGGATAACCTGACTTGTTATTTGTGTGATGAAAAAGAGCACATTAAATTTTTTTACAGATTTAAAATGAAAAACTGCTGAAAGTGTAGCATAAAAGGGCATTTAGCTCATGTCTACTGGCAAAAAGCAAGATATAAAAGTGAAACTAACCATAAACTTTAAAACAGAGGGAGGTGGAATCAAAAGAAAAAATAACAGAAAAACAAATGACAGTGATAAAATCACTATTGCACTAGACATGACTATCTGTGAAATGGAAGATAAATATGGCAGATGATAGTTGGGCAGTGTTATCAATATTATCACATAAAGGATTAGAATATTATTAGTGACAAAAGTAAAAACAAATGGTTAGAAAATTAGTGTACTATTCACAGATGCAAATAACAAAAAAATAGGCATATGTGGTAAAGCGATGGTACCAGTAAAGTTCAATGCCAGAATTTAAGTGCTATCTTTATTTATATTAGAGAAAATTTATGCTCTTTAATAAACAAAAACTTGTTTTGATCATTAGGCATATATCTTAAGATATTTAACAAAGTACAACTGGAAGTTTGAAAATAGACACATATTTCCCTGACTATTTAAATCAGGATTAGCCAAACTGAAGATGTGACTGATGGATCCAGAGTTACTGAGAAATTCCAGCCTATAATATTTAAACTACATAAGATTTTGTACATAATGAAGCCAAAAGTTGATGAGACAGTTATAAAATGTTCTCAAAAGTTGTGTTGTCTCCAATGAAAAAATCGCTGTGGATGGAACTATTTGTCTTTGTGATGATTACCACATTACATTTAATAAATATATTCATAAAGGAGAAAATCATGTGCCACCTGTGAAGTTATACCCACATTCCAAAAAGCATCAATTTTCATGAAGATTGATTTAAAGTTCTGCCCAGATATCTGTCACAGAGAGAATAGGAGAATTGTTAATTATTAACACTCATGTTGGACTTTTTAAGTGTAACAAGCTATCACATAAAATCATGATATCCCTGAACAATTTCCAAGCTAAAATGGATGCTTTGTTTCAAGACATGGAAGGAGTTATTCTGTATCTGAATGACATATTTATTATGTACCCAGACAGAGCATAAATTGGAAATGTGCATTATGCAAATCAAAATTAGACAAAGTTGGTGCTAAATTGAATACTACAAAGGAAATATGGGTTACCTCAGAGATAAAATTCCTGAGCCATATTATAACTAAGCAGGGAAACTATTTTAACCTGGAAAAAATTGGTGCTATAAAGATCCTAGTAATATAACAAGCTTTCCTAGGACTACTGAATTTCTATGAGAGTTTTCTTTAAAAAAATCAAATGTTGTAACACCTTTATATGACTTACTGCTGAATGAACAATACTGGAGATAGACAGAAAAACATTATTTAGCTTTTTAAAAAGCACAGGATTTGTTAATGACTAATGAGCTCCTAGCTTATTTCTATAGTGACATGAAAATCATTGTAACCACTGATGCTTTGGAATTCAGAGTTGGAACTGTCATTTCCATTGCTGTTTTGGAAGCAAACATCTGATAGAAAATACCTTGAAGACCTTGTCACCCAATGAAAAAAACTATAGCCAATTGTATAAGGAAGCATTGGATTTTTCTGTCAGATAAAAAATTTCATCAATTTGCATATGGGTAAAAATTTTCACTGTATACAGATCATCATTCGTTAATTGGGATTTTTAGTCTAAATAAAAAAAACTCCAGAATATTTCAGCCAGGGACTAATCCGATAGATTAATATAGTAGCTGCCTAAAATTATGTGATAATCTATAAGCCTGGTAAAGAGATTGGACATTCAGATGCTTTATTGGGTTCATCAATTAGTGGTGAAGTGCAGCAGAAGTTACAAAAGTGAACTGCAGAAAATTTGAACAGTTCTAAAATTTCTGACTGGACAAATCAGGACCTTGGCCATAAAAAATTAAAAAAATAGATTCATTTGAGATAACCATAAAGTCAGAAAAACATTTAGAGCTTATCTGTGTGCAATAAATGCATTCTAATGACTGATCATATGCTGCCAACTTTAAGTCATAGGCAGGTGCTTCAATTATTACATAACTTTGGCACAATCATATGTCTGGGAGCATAAATTAAACAAATGATCGAGCAGACAGTAAAAATTTGTCTACAAATCTACAGCAAATTTGTCTAAAAAAATGTTCAAATATGGGAGAGTCAAAAAACTCTTGGCTGAGGATTCATATAAATTTTGCTGGTCCAATGAATGGGTACAAGTTCCTAATTGTTGTAGATTTTTATTCTTGTTGAGCTGAGTACAAGCTCATAACAAACCTTAGCATGCAATATACAATTAGAGTTCTCCAAAACTATTATGGAGTGCAAAATTAGAGTTTTCCAAAAAAGTTTTGGTAGCCAAAGTTATCCTGAAATTTTGATATCTGATAATGGAACTAGATTTACTTTCTTAGAGTTTAAAAAATATTTGGTGAGTAAAGGAATATGCCATATTTTGACTCCATTCTTTCATCTATAATCAAATAGATTGGCTGAGAAAGCTGTGCAATATTTAAAAGCAATGCTTAAAAAACATCAACTATAGATATTAAGAAAACGTTAGTAGAAGCAATGTTTTATCAACACTCCATCTTTTAAAATGCCAGCTGAATTATTATTGCCATGGTGTGATACCCATTTATCAAAGATATTTTCGGTGGATAACATTATGAGTCAAAAATCTGTTAAAAAATGGATTCCTAATGTTATCAGTGAGGTTATATCTAAAGTCATTAAAGTAATTAAGCCAGAAAATGGACTGCATGTCAGAAAACATGTCTTTGTGATATGTTAAATGTAGTTAGAAGAAAATGGTTATTAATCACTTTTCCAAAGTGAACTATACTACTATTTTCATTTATTATTCTCCTCATTATCTCAGTACAAGTAAATGAATTTATTATTGAGTTTTAATTAAAATTTGTCATAGTGTTTTTTTATTTTAATCTAATGCTTGCTCGGCTGGTATTATTGAAAATATCCCGAGTACATAGTGATAGTAAATTAAATTACCCGTATAGAATACAAATAAATCATAAAATAATCCAATTAATAAAAAAAACAGAATGGCAGAGATCGAGTACTAAAAGAGCATCCTAATTTCTTATTGTACAAAGTTATTGAACATGGTAGCAAAAGAGCAGTTTAATTATTATTTAAAATAGACTTGTTAAATTTTACTTGACATTATATTTATTCAATATTAAAATATTATTTAGCGTTACACATATATATACACGCATTTATCTGCCATCCAAAAATCAATAATCTCATTTTATTACACTGTCATTAAATATTAAATGTAGTGAATTTGTCCACTAGCAAATTCTGTTTCCCCTAGTTTGTTGGTTTTATTTATATTAAATGTAGTGAATTTGTCCACTAGCAAATTCTGTTTCCCCTAGTTTGTTGTTTTTATTTAATTTGCTTTTGAAGATACTGGCAGCTAATAAAATCGAATAGAAGTTAAGATATTTAAATTCAAGTTTAAAAAGTAATCCAATATTTTTTGAAATTACATTTTCATAATTATCCTTTTTTATTTTAATGCGCAGAAGTATGTCATGGTGTGCAGTCAATTGGATTACCCATATATATTTTGAGGCAAAATTAGAACAAACTTAAGAACAAGAATAATGCAACATAATGCAAAAATAAATAAGATTAGCAATCTTATGTCATATATGAAATGGCCATTAGACTTTGTATTTAGTATATAAATACTATAGGAGTAACTAAGACAAGTTAAAGACGAAAAGGAAACAATATTTGCTTTAGTACAGAAAAGCTAAAATTAACTCTACAAAAGTGTCAGTATTTTATTAGTCATCACAAACAACTTGATTATAGGTTTGATGCAGGTATTGTTGAAATGAGTTTTGTAGAAAGAAATGACAGTATGGAGAAAAACTTAATTTATTGCATTAAATGAACACTAATGAATCAGCGAACCAATAGCATTCAAATAAATAAACAATGGGTCTCTTTTTTTTTTCCATATGTCATAGCATCGGCCGGGAGGTGAACCCGCAACAACCGTCTGCAATCAAGGCGGCTGCGCTGACCTCTCGGCTAACAGCGCTTGGTCTTTTAAATATTATTTAATAGTGGATTTATTATAATAATGATAATCATATGTATAATTCTACTTTGAAAATTTACTAGGTTGCTAAATAAACGATTACATATATATCAAATAAGCATAGCTTAAAGTATATAAAATCCAAACTGAAGTAATTACATAGTTTCTATAACAGTATATCCTTTACTGAAGTATAGGGTCAGTTACTTCTTCGTTGTATTATATATGTAGATTGTTGATTGTTAATGATATTGGTATTCTTTAAGTGTTGATTGTTTTCATGTATTTATATATATATAAAGGGGGAGAGAGAGAAAGACTGAAAGAGGAAAAAAAAAGAATATATTTACATAACAAATGAAAGGCTTTAAGGTAATGGTGTCATACAAATTCTTGTCATTTGCATGTCCTTTGACCAAATTCAGGTTAAAAAGCAGGAAAAAAAAAATTATAAGAAATTTAGAATTTTTTTTTCATATGTCAAAGCGTTAACCGGGCCAGCTGCTTGGAAGGTAGCTATGCTAACCGCTAGGCCACCAACACTTGACAATTTAGGATTTTTTAAGATAGCCAAGACATTCAATATTTATTAAAAAATGGATATTTGTCTTTTTGTCTATTTTTAAAATGGGAAATCAAACAAATCTTCAATTATCCTGCAATGTGGAAATGTGCTGAATGTTTTCCTTTGTTTTTCATTCTATAAAGATTGATTGGAGTAACCTTTGTCCTGCAGTAATTTTTTTAGTGGTTGTTTAATTATCATATATATGTGTGTGAAACCGGTGCGTATGTATATAGCAAAATTATCCAACGTTTAAACGATGTGGAATATTAATTTATAAAAAGTCATATTTAGCATTTGAAAGAATAAATTTGCAAGGATATTGAGTAGTATTTTGTCGCATTACATATATATTAGTCTTTTATAGTATTCTTTTTAGGATGTATAAATATATTAAAATTGCAGATAATAATTATTTTATAGAGTATATCATTTATCTTTCAAAAAAATATTACGTAGTGGGTGAAGTGTCTGTATTCGGAGCACAAGTCTATTGTAAGATCCCACATTATTAACTTAAATTGTTTATAGTTGCAATATAAAACAAGTTAGTTTTTCTTTTCAATTCATTAACATACCCATAAAGTAAAGAATATTTAACATAAAATATATTTTTAAAAAAATTATCTTTATTTTATTTTATGCTTTGTTTACAATAATACATTTATAACTTCATCGTATAGCAGTTAGCATAACTATCTGCCAAGGCTACATACAATTTGAAGCTCGATCCATCCTAGCAAACTTTTGTAATTATAAGGTAGCCCCCCCTCCCAGATAGGCGGCTTTTATGATAATTAACACAACTAATCATTCGGTAATGGTTGGAAAATGGATATCTAGCTAGACTAGAGGTTAAAGATCTCAGGTTAATATGGATTGGTTAGATGGGTGTCAGTGTGCTGACTGTAAAAACAAACAGTACGATCGTAATACAGCCTTCACCACTGACGGGAGGAGTTATCTCCTACGGGCGCTAAGCGCATGTTTTATCTTTATCTTTTAACTTTAGATTTATTTTTTCAGCAGCTTAAAAAAAAAAAAAAAGATAGAAAAAAGGAATGCGTAGAAATAGAAATCGATAAAAGAAACTTAACAAATTTTCATAGAAGTTTAGTATTTATTTGTTTATAAAGAATGGACTGGATTTTATTTAAATTAGCATAAAAATCTTTTAAAATATCATTTTACTTCCAGCAAACACAAAATGCTTTTATTTATTCCATTTCCTGTTTTAATGACATTACTTTAACATAACTTTTGATTTGTTCATTTTAAACATGTATCTAGAATATATATTTTTTCATTAGTTTAGATTTTAAAGTTATATAGATTATTTCAGTATTTTTTTGTTTATATGATTAGCAGTTCAACACGAACGAGCTCCTCGGTGTTATCAGTACAAGCGTGACGCGGGTAATCACATGGTTAAGTCAACCAATGAAAAATATACCCCTGACGGATCAGTTAAATTTGCTCACACACAAGCTATCTGTTCAACAGCATCTGCAGCGTACGGTCAATTCAACCAGTATAGTCCACCCATCGGTTTGACTCCTGAACTTGGTTACCTGAGCAACCACATCATTCATCCCACCCCTACAATTGTTAATGGCAATAAAAGAAGTTTTTTGGGCAGACTTATGGAATTAGAACAAGATAGCACGAATGAAGGCAAAGATGAAAAACGAATACCTTCCCCTAAGGAAGAAAATATTAATAAAACACATAGTATGTATTTATTTTTCTCTAAACTATGTTTGATAATATATAGATAATATGAATGAGTGAGAATTTATGTGGATGTTTTTATGCATGCGTTTTCACCTGGAAAAGTATATATATAAGATATGTTTTTTTTTTTTTGGGGGGGGGGGGGGGGGGTGGAGGGTATAAATAAAATACTGAATCCAGTAAATAATCACTGATTATATTTTGCCTCTTTTTTATTTTTATTATTCTTATTTCGAGATGCTAGAGCATTTTTTTTTTTTTTTTTTTTTAGCAATCTTCTATAATGAATATTTTTATTAGACAGTTTTAGTTGTTATAATAATTTTCTTCTACCGATTATATGATTAAATTACTATTAGCTCTCTATATATGAGATGCTTATTCAAGAGCTTAAGATATATATAACATTTTGTACAATAGTTAAAAGAATACACACTAATTGCCTAAAGCTGAAATTAATAATAATAAAATGAAGCCAAGTTATCTTTGAAAACATTAAGTAACATAAGAACGACCTTTATTTTAATATTACTTGGTAGCCTATAATATATAATATTTAAAAGCATCGTGGAGGAGTATAATAATTAGCGTATTCAATTACCACGCCTTCGATTTGGAAATATAGACATTTTTTTTTTGATAATTTGAAAATTTCCAAGCCAGTTTGGATTTTATTTTCAGGAATTGCCTCATAGCTAACTTAACTTGCCATTCAATTATGAATACCTAGCTAGTATTAGTTATAAGAAATTTGAGGGTGTTGTAGACATCCATCACAATATATATGTAATACAAACAAAATGTCCGTTAATTAAAAACTGTTGTAATAATAATGTATATGTATATAAAATCACTAATAGAAATTTGTGATTATAGGTCTCAAAAATAACAGAAATAGCTATGCAAATATGTTTTTTTTCCCCTTTATTTTTTTAAATAGAAATTAAAAATGTTTGCAGAAAGCTAGCAAACATTTCTTAGGATCTATATTTGTTTTTAAATTTTATTTACTTTTAGGTTACTTGACTGGAAAGTCAGTTTTGTATGTCTTCTTCCCATCAACAGGAATTGTGGTGAATCTTTTCTAGTTTTATTTGAAGCTGTTATATGCTGTGAAATAAGACTATATACATGTAGCTTTAGAAATGTCATTAAGTTTTGATTTTTTATTTCTCTAGTTGCTGAACAGCCTTTTCTGCCAAACCATTTAATTAAGGATCACGTGACAACAAATGTGGTCCTTTTATTCATCTAGCTTATTACAAAATTCAGTAATATAAATAATATTATATTGTTTACAATCAACATTCATGTAGACCATGAAACAAAAAAATTTCTTTGAGTACCCTTCAGATTTTTTTTCGGAGCTAGTGTTCTTTATCAGTAAATAATTTGTCCAATAAAAATGTACAGTAGCTGTTTCTAAAAACGATTGTTTTCTCTATAGTCTTGTATGATCTGTATGTTTATTATCTTTGGTTACACATCATATTCCTTTGTGAATTATTTATGGACACTAGATATACTTATGTGTAAAGTTCTTGACTCTAAAGATTCCTGGGCATTCTTCAAAGATCAACAACTCCAGAACATACAATTCAACAGTTTTTAACATTCATCAGTTTGCCTGTGTTTGATACAGGTAACTTCTTCTTGCATTCTAAAAGGCAAGAATTAGATAACCAGGGAAATTATATGGTCATCTATAATTTATCTAATTTATTATTTTTTGATAGTCCAAATTCTTATGGGTCTATTTGCAATGACACACTTGTTTTTCACTGCATTTTTAAAATTTATCTCTATAACTTCTGGACTTGGTTTTTGGTTATCTGGAAATCTGAGTATTTAATTGGCGTAAGCTAGTTGATATCCTATTTTATAGTTTAACATATGACTATTCTGTGAATATAGGTAATGTATTTTGAAAATTCAACACCCTTGGCCTTATGTAATCTGGGATGGGTTTTTTCCTAAAAAAATATGTTCAATAATGATTTGAGATCTGTAATCAATTAAATTTCTAGCAAAATTTTCTGATACCTTTTATATGGCAAGATCTGACTACAATTCTTTTCAGCTAAGGATATAGTGAAGATGCATGTGCAGATGTATCTATTGTTAGTATAATTTCTAACTCTGTATTACAATGAAATACTAGATTAAAGTGCTATTTAATGATTTTATTAGATAAAAAGCATTCTCTTAAAATTTTCCTCATATCCATCACCTCACTTTCAGTAGATTATAAATTGGTATAGCTAATACATTTCCCTTTTTTAATGAACTTAAAAAAAAAAATTAGTCTTAAATAGATCTGTAATAGGAATTATAGGTTTTTTTAAAACTCATAAAATCCTTTACTAAATTAAGTTTGTCTTTTCTATTCAATGGGGTTTTAGTCTTCTCGGAGATGATTTAGTTATTCTGCGTTTTCATCTAAAACTTATTTTTATTTAAACTTTTTCAAACTTCTCTAAACAATCACATACTTCCTGCTAAACACTTATCATTATCTGATTAAAATATAGAATATGTTAAGTGGTTATAATTCTGAATACCAACTTATTACACTTAAAAAAAAATTAGGGTATGTGTTTGTAGTCTCCTCTTTTACAGGGATTAGATAAAAAGCTGCTCTTAGGTCTAATTTTGCAGAAAAAGAAGTGCAGATTTGGAATACATTTAGAAATTCCTTTCTCTTTGGCATTGAGTAACCATTTTTCTTGAAATATTATTCACTGTCTCCCCAAAATCTCTATGTGTGTTAGTTTCAGAATCACTACAATGGATATTTCTTCTTCGGACTAGAGTTGGAATGAGTATTCCCTCTTTTGCTAACTCTAATAAAATTCATTTTCAGTGGTCTGTAAATAATTGGTTTTGTCTCTTCAATAATCATTAGTTTGTTTAATTTTTTTTTAAATATTTTCTTAGAACAGCTTAAATAGAATTGGATATTTTGATTTATTTTTATAACTTCATTTATATAATTTAAATAATTTTCTAATTATAACATTTTTTTTAATTATGTTGTGCTTTAATTTCCAATCTTACTGATATTTTTATTTACCTAATATTGTTCGAATATTCTAGCTCTCCACTGACATGAGCCATAAGCTCAAAATCACTTTGTCTGGAAATGGGAGTGTTTTGGATAGAGATTTTAAATATTTTCTCATACCACACTTATTAATTAAGAGCTTGTTTGAGCTATTGGTATGCTCTCTGTATTGCATTTTTGTAAATACAAGCTTATAAAAGAAATGTCACGTTATATATGACTTGCTTTTTTGACTAATATTTTAATTTTATTTCTCTTTATGAGAAATAAAATTCACTATGTCACATATCTATGTTATTTGTATTGAACTCTAGTATACAGTTTGTCTAATTTAAATGATTGATAATATTTTCTAAACTCTGTTGTATTCGATTCCCTTAATAATTTATGACTTATGCAATTAATCCTGTATATTATGCCATTTTCTTCTCTTTTTTTGTTAAAAAAAAAAATATTCCTGTTTAACTAAAAGTATAAACTTCACAAATTTTTTAAGTAAATAAACATTAATTGAAAAGCTGATATATATATATATATATTCTAACCTCCCCCCGCGTGTTCTCACCCCAAAATATATTGTTTACTTATTACGAATATTACGGGTTCTAGCTCAGTTAACAAATAAATAAATGAAATATTCAACATTAATTAAAATGATTACTAGCTCTAATTTTAAAATACAAATACGGTTCAATTTTAAAAATGAATTAACAAATATTTACTATTTTCATGAGACATGGAGTGACAATACGGGGAACGAGATAGACTACATTGAGACATTATCCACACGATACTACCTCAATGGCATAAGAACACTATCCCCTTTTTACTATACCAAATAACTAACTCATAGTATTCTTACGACTTTCTAAGCTCTATGCACTACGATTAAAATAATAATCATATCTTAATCTTCTTTATAACAAGAATCTAGCTCAATTAAATAAAATGAAGTAAAATAAAATAAAAATCTCAGGTTCAGAAATTGTATTCTAACTAATTTAAAATTACGGTAGTAAAATATGAAAAGGGAATTTTATGTCATAATCTACTACACAGCAACTAATAATAATAAAATAATAATAACAATAATAATATAATATAATCTTATTTCTTCCTAAATAAAATAAATAAATATGTACGTGGTAGTATTTTAATAATCTGACAACAGAATACGTGTGGCAACATTAGCATATAATTTAATGTAATATTGTGGCAACCGACTTATGACCAATAAATAATATAAAATTATGATCTTTTAATTTTAACATACCAATAAATTCTCAAAATTATTATAACACTTTTATGTTTACCTTTTGTGCAAAATCTATATGTCTGTTTCAATTATAAATGTATCGTGATTTCATGCATCCATGTGGAGAAATAACAACTCGGACACAAAAACTTTAAAATAAATTTTAAAAACAAAGTTTATTAACAACATAAATAAATTAACAATATTTTTACACTATATACATTGGATATCCCTTACTTTCATATCTCAACTTAATTTATTAGTTTATAAAATGAAATCAAAATAATATTTACTTTTCCTAGTTAAATCTTATTTTTTTTTTAAAACACTTAAGAAAATACAGTATTATTACTTGATTTATTATTATGGTTAGCTTATTACAAAATGCATTTCTTATATGATTATCACTAACACTTTGCATCCCTAATATTATTAAAATTATATTTTTTTTTACAAAATTTTACATTTGTAATAAAATTCTACAAAATAACAAATTTTAGTTTTATATTGGTTGTATGGAATCTTACAAAGTCAAAACATTGTTCTACATTCGGTATTAGGTTTTTATTGTTCATTATCCGATGTTTATTAATCCTAATATTCTCATTCAAGCCTTACTTCGGATGATATAATTATAACTATTAATATACCATGCACAAGTATATGTTTATTGTACATTATTGGACTATTTTCTTAATAAATATGCAATACTTATTTTCTAAATATTATTAAAAAAAAATTCATTCAAATTTTATTATCACTTTTAAAATACTTGGTTTAGATTTCTTTTCAAAATCTTATATTCATTTCTGAATTAACTTTACAATGTATTATATGATTCTTTCTCTCTTTATGATATTTTGGACTTTCAATTTTAAAGTTACACAATTCTATACATTCCAGCAAATAAACTATTCTTACATAAACGATAACATATCTTCAGTTCTATTTTATTCATTATTTCTTTGAAAATATCTTTCTGACCGATGCAGATTCACAAAATAAGGATAGCGAAGATAGATGCATAGGATCAAAATACAACTAGAATATTACTCGTCATATATCTTGACAATCATGGCACAGTGAATTAAAAGACACTATAGAGGAGTGACCTTTATCTGTCTACCAACCTCTATTATAGGAACGATGTTAAAGCTATTTCTTCAGCTTTATTATAACATCCAAAGTTTAAAGATATGCAAAAACACTGTCCAAACTATATGTGTTCAGTCATAGGGCTTAGTTAACTATACTGAAATCACACAAAACTAAATATGATCCAAATCCTTTATTTTTCCTATTTCTTAAAAAAAAAACATCATCTTGGTTTCCTCTCCACTAGTACTTCCAAGTCACTATCCGATCTTATTTCTCAAGATTTTTTCTATACTGTACATCGACAAATACATATCTGCATTACTAACAATAATAAAATTCATTTATTTTAAAACTATTCCACTGTTCTATAAGACAGCTTGCTTACTACTTTCCTCCGTATATTTAGTCATACAAACTACTTAAATATCTGAATACTTTATTACATGAAAGTTCAAAAGAATCACACAATTGTTCTGTTAAATTATATTATTAATATACTTTAAATAAATTATTGCATGCATATTCCGAATTACTCCTATCTCATTATATGTTAAAAATGTTGTATAAAATGTGTACATATAATTTAAACTTTCACACTTCATTCTTAGGTCAATAGATGATCTAAAAAAAATACATTATGCATTATAAATAACTATTAAAATTACCAAAACGACCTTTATCTCCTCGATCGCGTTCCGTAGGCTTCACCATCCATTTGATCCTTGTAGATATAAGATTCACATCCATACACTTTATTTTTAAACAATATTTTTATAATTTTATCAAGCTATTATATTTAAATTTTAATATTACTAAATTTATGTTTATATGTTTTCCCTAATCTCACATAACATTTTATATTCTAAAATAAATTAGTAAAAAATATTTAAACTATATTTACTGTACTCCTTCATCAAATTTTTCTTGAAAACCGTTCATATTAAAGCTAAAAAAAAAATGTTTATTATTTCTTCTTCAGTCACTTAATGTTCTTCTCCCTACTTGTTCAATTTTAAGGCAAAACAATTATTGCTCTGTTTAATAAATATTCATAGATGACAATCCTTGGTTTTTTATAATATTTAATACAATTATTAATTATGATATCAATTAATCCCGTAAAGAAAATGTCTACATATTCTCTGCTAATATTTCTTGCTAATATTTTCCCGCGCAACTTTTATGATGCATCTTCTCAGTACTTTGATTTAAATATTTAGTAAATTTTTCTGTCTCCATGGATCCATTTTCATTAAGTAATTTAAATTTCCATTTTCCTAATCTCTATCTTTATTAAGCGTTTTTATAATGAACACTTTATAATATTTTAATTCTTCTTAGATAAAGTTTTTTTTTTTTTCCTTTTTTAAAAAAAATAATGACTCTTTCCTATCATTATTCGGTAATTTTTCCTTTCTTTTAAAGTTCTGGTAACTATATACTTTGTAATGTTTCCTTTAAAAAGGACAAACATTCTTTCTCTGTTATAACTTTTACATAATTTTTTCTTTATGATATACGTATCTTAATTTTTCCATAGAGAAGAATAAAATAACTTCAGAGTAGCCTTATAAATTTGTGCGTCATAATTTTTCCTGACGGCAAATAACTTCTCTTTTAAGTTTTCCGTATAGCGTCCAAATTATATTCCTCTGAGTTACAATAATAAGTTTCTGGTTGAGCATAAATAAAGCTGTATCAAGGCACTTTACAAATATTTTTCCTTTATCATAACTTCTATATACTGTTTTCTGTAGTATTTCCATTTTCCTGTAAGGTTTTGGCTAAACTTGAATAAAATCACTAGTAAGAAAACTTTTAAAAATTATCCCTCCATGTAAAGGCAGTTCAAAATATTATATTTTAAAAAACTTTTAAAATAAATATAAAATTTTAAAATTATATTACTTTTCTAGCTTACGATCTTATCCAGCTAAAAAAATATGTTACTCCCTCCTTCACTTACACATTACTTTCTCTCGCTCCATCTAGTTCTTATATTTTGTCTGCTAAAATACCTCCGTTGATTGGTTAATGACTTTTTTAGCGCGAACAAATTTACACATTTTTAGTTTTATAACAGACTAAATTTTTCAAATAAGACATTTATGACGTAATGATTTAAAATATTACTTAAAATAGTATTTTTAAACTCAATTATAGTTTTATCAAAATTATTTAAACTTTAAAACAATTATTAAAATAACATTTAATATCTATTTTAATATTAATATTTAATTTATCTTGTTTTTATTTAAATAAAATATTTAATTTTTTTATTAACTGTATTCAACTTTTAAACACTACTTAAATATTACATCATTTAAACATTTAAAATAACTATTTAATATTTCAACATTCATTTCAACGATAGACAGCAATTACATTTAGTTCCATAATTCACAAACTTTATTATTATATTCTAACAAGCGTGTGTGTGAAGGTATATAATATACAGTCACATGATTACTAACTTTATCAGATGATTTTAATTTACGTCTCGGTCTAAATTACCAAAACTGATATATTTTATAAAATTTTGAACAATAATTTAAAATTGTAGAACTAAATATAATTCTCACCATCCTAAAGTTTATTTAAAAATATAGTAGATTAAATTTGAATATTAATTATAATTATAATATTGCATATAGCATTTATTTAATTTATTAGTTTTAAAACATTACAATTGGATTGTTAATATACTTTTAACTATTTATAGCTGTATTATTTTATATGACCAGCTTTTACAACCATAAGCAAGGATATAATTAAGCTTTATTTAACTGTTTTCTTTTAAAATAATCCATTACACTTTTATATACCAGGTATTTTCAGCCTTAAATTGTACTATAAGATCTAATCGATCATACAATTATCAATATATTACACAAACGTATTTTAAAATTTAAAAATTTTTTAGCAATTGACCATTCTACCCTATTATGACCTATAGATAAGGGCACAATATATATATATATATAATGGATTATCTGAACAAAATGCTTAACTACAATTGAAATATAATATTGTAGATATATTAAGCACTTGTAGATCTAATATGTATAGATATAATAACCTAATCTTCAGCTTTACAAAAGTTACATAAAAATCTGTGTATATGATCAAGATTTCAATCAAGAAATAATTTGGATTGATGTTAAAATGATTCCGGGAAATGAAAAAGTACAGATCATATAATTTTTATGTATTTTTTGTAAAGCTAATCTATAACGAGTTATTTATTTATTTAGCGCTATGTTTTTAAACTGTAATAATAATTAGAGATCACTTTGCTACACACGTGCTTTATAGATTTAAACATTTAATGAATACTCTCCTTTCCAAACACAAGATAAAGTCTTTTGAAAAGGTAGAATGAATCCACTCTATTTTTTTAACCTAAACATATATGTATAGGCAAATTTTAAGCATTTGGAAATGAGAGTGTGAAGATATTAAATAATCACTTTCAATTCTTTTTATCATGTTTTAATGAATGAATGACACTTGGGAAATTTTTGCTATTCATGATATGTGATTATTAGATGAAATATTAAATATATATAAAAAGTTATTTATTTATATAGCACTATGTTTATAAACTATAATAATAATTAGAGATTACTCAACTATACATGCACTGTATAGATTTAAACAGTTAATGAATAATCTCTTTCCAAACATAAGATAAAGTCTTTTGAAAAGATATGAAGAAATATCCTTTTATGAGCAACTATTATTTAAAAGTAATATGAATGAATAGATGCTAGCTTTTACCTAAAATGGAAAATCAAAACTGATTCATATTTCAAAAAATTAATAAAATCACCACAGACAATTAAATATGACTATTGTACACTTTTTACTGTTCGTATTCAGTCTTTAAAATATACATAACATCCATTTTGGAAGGATAAAATATTCTGATGGTTTATGTAAGAAGCAATTTTGGTGCCCCCTTTTTTTATAAATAAATTTGGCATTTTTCCATAAAATTTTATCAATAAACTGCCCTGGTCCATGGGCAGACAATGTTGTTTCTTATCCCTCCATTTTGTTAAGTCAACTATATACTTTTAAAGTAGTAAAAAAGGAAATCATATAATGAAATTTATTTGTGCTTCTAGTTTAAAGCAAAAACAAAAAAGAGAAGTATGAGTTCAAACTTTTCAGTCCTATTTATAAGAGATTTCTTTATTGACATCAGTATAGCTATAGTATTAGTCTATATTCACTCTTTTAATTTTTCTCAAATTCACCATCTTGAAATTTAAAAAAAAATTATAACAAATATAATTTATAACATATCTTCTGTTTGAATGCAATAAATATAAAAATATGTAAATTGTTAAAAAGAGCAAATATGAAGGAATGTAATAAAGCTGCAAATTTTGAAAGTTAAATGTTAAAATGACATTTTCATAATATAGCTTCATCACATTTGCCATAAAATGCTGGGAAAAAAGATACATAACATGACTTACCTGAGATAATTTTTCAAGCAGAAATGGTTAAAAGTGGATCAATTCATGACTCTCATTTTTACTTGCAGACTCAGATCTTGTCCTTACTTTCAGAGTATCTGTTAGAAATACGTTTGATTTTAATGGAGACAAAAAAAATAACAGTAAGAACAGTGCATGAAATATTATGCAAAGAGAACTTTAGTAAATTGTAATATTATATATACATCACTTTAAAATGATAAAATAATAATAAATAAATATGCTACATACATATAAATAAGTGAAGTTTCAAATAAAATGTTATAGCTTTATAGTTGAGTTGCTTTCCCGGCAGTCTTTAAAACCCCGTAATCATAGCTATTTAATATATAATGAATGATAAATAACATTTTTTTAAAAATGTGTGTAAATATTCTATATAAATTATATATAAATTTAGTAGAGAAGAAGGTGGGTTCCATCTTTTTCTCATAGTTCTGGCTTGTGTTTTTGAATTGAGAGTTCCATGTGTAGTCATTATTACATCTGATTGGCTGTCACATAAGCATTTTTAAAGTGCTTCTGTAGAAGGTTTTAGCCTTTTACATTATTATATCATCTGCTTGTGCTTAATAAATTTAATATATTTACATTTGTTACTATCATTTCATTAGATTTGAAAATTGCTTCATAGTAAATCGAAAAATTTCACATTGTTTATTTATATATAACGTTTAGGGGATTAAATGTGAAGGTCTTTCACACTCTTAGTTCAAAATTCTTGAGTTTGGCTTATTTATATATAAATTTAAGTAGAGAAGAAGGCAGGGTTCCATCTTTTTCTCATAGTTCTGGCTTGTGTTCTTGAAATGAGAGTTCCATGTGCAATCATTATTACATCTGATTGGCTGTCACATAAGCATTTTTAAGGCACTTCTGTTGAAGGTTTTAATCTTTCATGTTATCATTCATTATATATAAATAGCTATGATTACGGGGTTTTAAAGATTGCCCTGAAAGCGGCTCAGTTATAAAGCTATAAAATTTTATTAAAAATTTCACTTATATATATATATATATAGCATATTTATTTATTATTAAATTGTAATATATGAAAAAATATAATTTATTATTATATTATTGAATAATGGGGAGGGGGGACTTAATATATCTATTCTTTTCAAGTAAAAAGTGTACTCGGAAAAAAAAAATCAAACAAATAAAAATTTCTGTAAAATAAAATGAATAAAAACAAAGGAAATCAATAAACATCAAAATAAACAAATTTATTATGAGCACTGAGTATACATATGTGTGGGAGATGATGATCTTGACCAAATGTTGAGGGCTGGTTCAGCATGAAATATGTGTATCTGGGATCATTTATCCTTTTCACATGTGTGTGGTCATGTGTATCACTTGTATGAGATAGAGTAGATGGATTGAGGGCACTTGAAAGTCCATGTTCAAATACCCTTTATTACAGTGATCTATAATTGACATGATTTTATAAATTTTATCATGCTCTTTACTAGTAATTGGTGGCATGTTTTTTATTATCATTGAAATATAAATTACCTAAAATTTCCATAAATCGATTTTGGGTCATAGCTTTAGCAAGTCCCTGTTGATGCAGTAATTCATTTCTAGACCAAATGAATTTGAATCTAGTCATGCATGACATACTGCAAACATTCATTACCATGCCTAAAAATGCATTCTATTGCTTTCAACACATATATATTCACATAATTTTTTTATCAAAACAAATAAAAAAGGCAATACTCATGGGTGGTGGGAAAATATAGTTCTGGAGATTTCGTAAATGTTACCAGGAATCGAATCTGAATCAGGTTGTGCTGAAAGCCTTGGCATAGACTCAGAATCAGAACTGCAATAAGCAGTAAGTGAATCCTCTCACACTTATTACTATTCAACAGCCAATCAGATCGTAAATAAAAGACAGAGAATTTAACAAGAAGAGGCCGGTCCACCCTCCTCTTTACTTGTCTTTCTATATATCCAAGCCAGTCTGAAGTATTTAGATCTTAAAGCATGGACCACCCTCTTCTTGTTAAATTCTCTGTCTTGTATTTATGATCTGATTGGCTGTTGAATAGTAATAAGCATGAGAGGTTTGCAGTCTCTCAATTTAATTTCAATACTGTTTGCATTTTGTAAAAATAAGTAAGTGAATCCATTTCTGTGAAAGAACTTTTTTCTGGTGACTAAATCGAAAATATGAGAAAAAAAATTAAGAATTGCATTTTAAAAAAAAAATAATAAAAAAAATCGAAATTTTATCATAGAAAAAAATATGCACATGTTTTTGAAGGCAGCAAGATGGCAGAGAGAAAGAAATGAGGCTCATAAGTGTGAGATTGACTGATTCCATGCAAAGTCAGTAATTACATTAAACTTACACTGGGGTATATTAAGTGATTTCTAGTAGCACTAATAAAAAATATTATTACATAATAATGACAAAAAAATCATTTCATATTTATTATATATAATAAAAATTTATGTTTTTAATATACAGGTACTAATTTTTATTTCAACAAAAATTAAACAATCTACATCACAGTTTCAATATATTACACTGGAAATATATTTTTATACATATTTTCTAGTATAATAGTAAACAAATAAAAAAGACAAACACAATATTTAAAATATTAAAAAATTTATTTGTAGGATTTATAATGTACTATTGTGTATGCAGTAACAAAAATGAAACACATAACAAAAAAAAAAAACAATTTCATCCAAACCATATTCTTTATTATTCACATTTATTTTTCTTTTAAAAATGAATAAAGTCAACTTACAATCTTATAATAGAATTAATAATAAACAATTTCATATTAATTTTATTGTTGACATAGCAACACAGTTAATATTTCATAAGTTAACATATTCTTTATCCTAGAATCAAGTAAGAAATAAAGAAAAAAAATATGACTGACTTCTTACCATATACTGAAATACATTTTCAATTTCAGTAGGCATAGTATGTAAACATGGGTATGAAATTATTAGACATTAAATGGCTATATAGCTATTTTTTTTAATAAATGATAAAAAAAAAAAAAAGAAAAACTGTTAAACTTTTCATCCATTAACATTTGAATAGTCTAGAAAGCATTGTTTTTTGGTTCACTATCTGTCTATGAAGACGTTTGAGGAGGAATTTAGCTTGTAATGACTGTTTAATATGCAAATATAAATATAAACCCCATGTAACTTTATGTCATTCCACAAATGGTGAACAAAAGTATTAATATTGTTTTAAATTTTATATTATAAATTAGCTGAAAACTATTGAAATCTATAATGCAATTTATTTTATTAACTTTAAATTAAAACCATTTATGTTTCAACTTTTTAGAAATAGATTCAAGATGAAATAGCTTTTAATAAATTTAATTTTTTATAAGTTATTATAAATATTTTACTTTCCTTTTTTGATCCTTTTTACTCTCTTTCTGCCATTCTTCTTACTTTTTCATACTTGTATAATATTGTCATCCATATTTATTTTATCAATGAACAAGTAAAAAGAGATTATCAAAATATTGTTAAAGTGTCTTATTTTATTGTTTTCCTGAAGGTTTGTGATGATGGTGTTTTAGTTGCATTTATATACTGGACTATTTTTTTCTAAAGATATTCAATACTCATATTAAATGATGAAAATAGGCCAATATATAAATACAATTAAAACACCATCATCAGAAACTCTATGAAAACTTTTTTTCTAAAGATATTCAATACTCATATTAGATGATGGAAATAGACCAGTATATAAATGCAACTAAAACACCATCATCACAAACCATATGTTAAGAAAAAGAATAAATGCTCACAGGTTTTTTAAGTATCAAACCCTGCATTCCTTTGTAGTGTAGAATGTTGTCTAAAAATAAACTTACTGATGATGACTACATGTGTTTCTCAAGCAGTAAAAAAATCATATTCTACATTACATGGAAAAATAAAAGAATGTCAAAAAGAGAAACTTGCTAACCTACATGGGCATATCAAAAATCATAATGTACTAAGCAGTGTATCAGTTTCATCTGTTAAAAATCTTAGTTCTAAATATCTAACAGATACTGAAATTTCTGTTCTTGAAAGAGGATTAAACTTTGCCATAACTCCATCTAATATCCATTTATTAGAGGTAATGGCAGCCACTGAGGAAGTCACTCAAAAATTGCCTTTAGAAGAAGCAGCAGAATTACACTGGAGAATAAAAAAACCTTTGACAAGCAACAAAAATTGAAGTCAAACATATCCTATGGTGAGAGGAAAGCAATTAAATCTCTCAAAGTAGATAGATCTATAATTATTCTCCCTGCTGAAAAAGGCAATACAACAGTTGTAATGGATAAAACTGATTATAACAACAAAATACAAGAACTTCTCACAGCAGGCCGATACAGAAAAGTGGCAAAAAATCTGATATTGAGTACAGAAACAAAGTTACAAACATTACTCAGAAAACATCACAAGTACTTTAGAGATTCAGAAAAAAAGTAAAATAACATCATACTTCAGCAAAAATCCTCATCTTTATGGTCTACCTAAAACCCATCAGGATCATGTTCCATTAAGACCTACTGTTAGTTCTAGAAATTTATGTTACCAAAATTTGTCAAGATTTCTTCTTAAAGTTCTTAGTCATTTAACATACAAGACCAAATCCTTTGTCAGGGATTCTAGACACTTTATAGAATTAATCAAGAACATGTAAATTGAAAGAAATGATTTAATTGTAAGCTTTGAGGTGGAAAGTTTATTCACAAATGTACCATGTGAAGAAGCAGTGTCTATTGTAAGGAAAAGATTTAATGGTGATAATAGCTTACAAACCAGAACAACTCTGTATTGATAGTATAATGGAACTATTAACATTCTGCATAAAAACAACATACTTTCAATATAACACAGAATTCTTCCAAAAAAAATCAAGGAATGACCATGGGCTCACCATTGTTATCCCTGATTAGCAATATTTACATGGAAGAACTTGAAACCACAACCATAAAAAACTACTCCATATCCACCTAAAGTTTGGCTTCACTATGTAGGTGAACATTTGTTATATGGCTGCATGGTGAAGCACTACTACAAACCTTCTGGAAACACATCAACAGCATATCCTCCTCAATTAAATTCAAACTATAGTTTACTGAAAACCTATACATATAGGAAAATACTTAGCGTATACATCCAATACACACCAGAAACACAAAACATGGAGTTATATTATCATTGGAATAGAGCAAAAGAAGTTTGTTCAGAAACCAGTAATTTGAAAAAAGAAAAGATCTATATAGAACAAACTCTTATGAAAAATGATTATCCATCAGATGTCATTAAGAAAACATTAAATAGACAACAAAAAGAACCATCAAAAGAAAAACAATAATTGGTATTATAGTGTACCTATATATACCAAAAATAGCAGACAAATTAAAGAAAATCTGCAGTCAATATAACATCAGAACAGCTTTCCAGAGCCATATCACACTACAAGGAATTTTAACATCAACAAAGCCTAAACTTGAAATGCTGAAAAGGAAAAACTGCATCTATGAAATACCATGTGAATGCGGAAGAATGTATATTGGTGAGACCAGACCTATCGAAAAGTATTTGCAAGAATACAAACTGATGATTAGAATAGGGAAAGCAGATGTGTCTAAGGTAGCAGACCATGTATGCACCAATAAACATATGTTCAATCAGAAAAAAACAAAAATATTGGATAGAGAAGAAAAGGTACAAAGAAAGAAAATTTAAAGAAGCTATTCACATGTTAATGGCAAACAATCCCATAAGTCAACCTAGTGTGGCTATAAATGCTCTTAGTAAAAAGTGGAGAAATCAGGAGAAACCTCATATATAAGGATATGGCATATCTACTGACTGTTGCCTTTAGCAGGATGGCTCAGTTGGTTAGAGCATTACCTTAAAATTCAATACTCAAGAATCTAAGGTGCCAGGCTTGGTTCTCATGCCAGTATAGTCACTGGTCAGGCCACCAACATCCGAAGAAGAGGAGAGAATAATATCTCTTGAAATGTGCATATACTAACCTATTTGATGTGCTATTACTAACAATTGAATATATTTGGAATATTTAAATAAAGTGAAATTTTTGTAAAGATATTCATTACTCATATTAGATGATGGAAATAGTCCAATATATTAATATCTTATTTTATGTTTTTGTAAATATCTTTCTTTTTTTTTTAGTTTAGATTGTATTGTTGTTTTTTTTTTAACAAGAACTATGCTTTTATTTATTTTTAGATATATAAATTAAACATTGCTATATTATTTTATCAAATAATCTTCAAATTGTTATTCCATCATCAGGAAGTATTTATTTTTTGAATAAAAAATATCCAATCTCTATATTTAAAAATGTAACTCTGTTTATTACGTCATCATCAGAAATATAACCCAATAACCATAAATAAAAATTCCTGATATTCAGTTGATTATTATATAATTTGTATTTGAACTATTACTATAGGGTTGTTATATTTATTTAAAAAAAATGATATTTTCTCCCTCTATTATAAAATTTGAGACATATCCTGGTATGATTTGAATGTATTTTTTTTTGACAAGACTTGATATGAAGTACGTATTTATTTTTATCTCTGGTGTTTCGCGACTCTGCTTCAGGACAGTTTATTCAATTAATTTGAAGATTTTGAATAACTCGAGATTCAAAGTGTTGTATATAGCATACATCATAGTAGTTGCAAGTATAGGATTTATAAGAATGAATGCCTTGAAAATTAAGAAAAAAATTGCCAATTTGTAAGCATTTGTTATGATAATAGAATGGCGTGTTTAGACCTTTAGGGCTGATTGTTGGCTGAATGAAATAAAATTAAAAATTTAGTTTAACTAAAACATTGGTAGTTTAGTTTGTGTTATTGAATAAAAGATATATATCTTATATTGTTCAACTTCATAAAAATTAAAAAGTTTTTTAAATGATTTGAAAAAAAATAATATAACAAATTTATAAAATTTATTACTTATATTTTTTATATTTATTTTAAAAATGTACGATTTAATAAAAATTTGTGAAGGAAAATATGGAATTGTTAAAGCATAGTTCTAACTCATGATTAACCCTAAAAGTTGAAGACAATTTCTGTTTTATTCATTCATTATTGAAATAATTATTAGAAATAGAGGCTGAATATGTTAGCCTGCATGTTGGACCTGCTAATAAATATTTACTGTATTACACTGTTCTTCACAAAATTTTATATAATTCCAGTGACTTCATATGCATACTTAAATAGCTGCAGAGAAAAAAAAATTGTCAGTGATAGCTGGAAAATACAGATTATCAAAGCTTAAGAATGACATTCAATAATACAAGTAGCAAAATGAGTATTACATCAAAATATCAAAAGTTATCAGAATCAAGAGATATCTTTAGAAAATTTATAGAAATTACAAAAACTTTATAACCTCCAATTGAAAATGCAAAAGAATGGTTTTAGAATAAATATACAGAGAATAAGATGCTTAATCCATTTACAGATTATTACATAAGAAGAGGAATACAATGCTGATTACTATCATCTTCATTCATAACCCATTAGATTATGCCAGTATAATACAGGAATTAGCTAAAAGAAAATTCACCATATATAGATGAATTTGATTGATTTTTTCACTTCTCATTCACAATATATATATATATATATATTGATCAAGTAAAGTTTATAAGGAATATATATATATATATATATTGATCAAGTAAAGTTTATAAGGAAAATTTATAAAGATATATGAGACATTGCATTTTACACACCTCCTACATTAAACAAATTAATAAATAACTTCAATGATAAAACCTCATTTATAAATAAAAATTGTGTCATTTATAAATGGATATGTAAGTGTGGCAATGGATATATAGGTGAATCTAGATGTACATTGAAAAAAAGAACTAAAGAACACTTGCTATTATTAAAATGTGTTCAGAAATTGAAACAAAATTGCATAGTAGATAATAATATTTTAGCATCTGTTTTTTACAACCATAATAAATCATATATTTATGGGTTTGACTTCAATTTTAATAGTATAAAAATTTTGCAAATTGAAAAAAATAACAATAAAAGAAAAATAAAGGAAGCTATGCTAATATATAAATATAAACATGACTTAATTAACAGGCAACTAGCAAACATTAAGGTCACAGAATTGTGGAAAAGTTAGCATTTCAAAGCTTTAGTTGACACAGATTACTGGGATAATTGAAAGCGCTCCTAAGTGGATAAAATATTTTCTAATTATTTAGTTACTGTATTTACAAATATTCAGTTATATAATTACGTATATTGCTTTAAAAATACAGACATTGAATCATATTATATATATATATTGTGACAGATATACTGTCTTTCATATATTTATGCAAAAGATCCCCCCCCCATTCAAAATGTCTAGCGTGATTCAGTCTAATTGGAAACGCAATAAAGTTGTGATTCGTTGAAAATGAAAAATAAAATCATATTTTTGATTTTTGGTATTGATGGAATTAAATTAAATGTTATATCGTCTTATCTTATTTTTTTTTTTTTTTTTATCTGTCTCAATAAAAAAAGAAAAGGAAAAGAAATTAATTATCCAATCATTAAAAAGAAAAAAAGAAAAGATACTTGAGTTAAACTGAGGCAGAATTCAAATTAGACACGTCGTTGAAGAAAGAAAGAATTTTTTTTTCTCTTCTCTATCGTTTTACATAGAGGGCTTTAATAAAATGTGAAAATAAAAATAAAAGTTTTACTAGAGAAATTATAATGAAACTGGAATAAATTAAGAGCTTCACTCTCTCCACGCTGTGCCATGACTTTCCATTAATAAAACAACCTGCCTTCGTTTGAATAAAATGGACCGTAAAACTGGAAGGTAATTTTTATAAAATACTAAAACATAATAATCAAATATTACAAAGTGAATTTTTCGAACTAATTGCGTAGAATTTGTTCAATAAATATTAAGACATCTTTATTATACTTTTATGTTTGACCGAATTATAGATATTTAACTGCTTCTAAACTCATTGTAGTGTAATGAAGTTTATGTATAAGAATATGCTTCTACATTTGGCTAAAATATAAATGCTTCAATTATCAAATGACAAATACTCTATAAATCATAGATATTTAACTGCTTCTAAACTCATTATAGTGTAATGAAGTTTATGTGTAAGAATATGCTTCTACATTTGGCTAAAATATAAATGCTTCAATTATCAAATGATAAATACTCTATAAATCATAGATATTTAACTGCTTCTAAACTTATTATAGTGTAATGAAGTTTATGTGTAAGAATTTGCTTATATATTTGGCTAAAATATAAATGCTTCAATTATCAAGTGATAAATATTCCATAAATCATAGATATTTAACTGCTTCTAAACTTATTATAATGTAATGAAGTTTATGTGTGAGAATACGCTTCTACATTTGGCTAAAATATAAATGCCTCAATTATCAAATGACAAAATACTCTATAAATCATAGATATTTAACTGCTTCTAAACTCATTATAGTGTAATGAAGTTTATGTGTAAGAATATGCTTCTACATTTGGCTAAAATATAAATGCTTCAATTATCAAATGATAAATACTCTATAAATCATAGATATTTAACTGCTTCTAAACTTATTATAGTGTAATGAAGTTTATGTGTAAGAATTTGCTTATATATTTGGCTAAAATATAAATGCTTCAATTATCAAGTGATAAATATTCCATAAATCATAGATATTTAACTGCTTCTAAACTTATTATAATGTAATGAAGTTTATGTGTGAGAATACGCTTCTACATTTGGCTAAAATATAAATGCCTCAATTATCAAATGACAAAATACTCTATAAATCATAAATACTTATCTACTTCTAAATTTACTATAACGTCACAAAGATTATGTGTAAAAAGATATACTTCCATACTTGGTTAGAGTCTGAATGTTTTAATTATCAAATGATAAAACAACGAAATGTTATATAAATCATAAATGTTTAATTACTATCAAATCTCTTCTCATAAAAAAAAAATAAATGAACTATCATTGAATTAGGATATTCATAATTTTCTTCTCTCAAGTGAATTTAAAATGAACTATTAAGTGAATTCGGAATGAATTGTTGTTAAACCAGAATGATCCCAAGCTTTTCCCATAAAAGAATTAATGAACTATCATTGAATTAGGATATTCATAATTTTCTTCTCTCAAGTGAATTCAAAATAAACTATTAAGTGAATTTGGAATGAATTATTGTTAAACCAGAATGATCCCAAGCTCTTCCCATAAAAGAATTAATGAACTATCATTGAATTAGGATATTCATAATTTTCTTCTCTCAAGTGAATTTAAAATGAACTATTAAATGAATTCGGAATGAATTATTGTTAAACCCGAATAATCCCAAGCTTTTCCCATAAAAGAATTAATGAACTATTGTTGAAATTGCAAATTGATTGTTATCTAATAAATTTTTGTTACTCAAAATTAAATTGGTTGTCCATTTATCCCATTCTATTTTGTTTATCTATCACATCACTCACCAATTATAGCATTGATTCATGAGAATCTCATGTTCTCTGAGCTACGTCTGACATAACTTGACCTAGGCCAGTCAGGTTGTAGTGAGATGGAACTCTAATGGCGCTGTTTGGAAAACCAAACATATAAATGTTTAGATGTTCCCAGTCTCTATTGTACTACATCCTCTGATGAGCAGGAAATATTGTTGTAGGTGCCATTAACATCTGCACTAGGAATGTCAATTGATAATTCCTTCCTACAGCATGCTCATCAGAAAATTGTTACGACTGACGTAATAAAACGGTTGTATGGCGGTCCGGTTACAATATATATATATATATATTACTTTGTGATAAAGACTCATGCAACTGTTATAATAGATAATTGAAAAGCACTTCAGCCTTAGCATAAGACAACAATTTTTACAAAAAAAAAGAGCAATCCATCTCCTCTCATTACCCCATTTTGTTATATAGAGGGAACTCTGAAACACTTAGACTAGAGAGAATGTATATTTAAATTACTTATGAAATTCATCTCAAAGCTATTTTAAATTGAATTATATCACCAATTGACATGTTTGAGAGTGTTCTCAATTTAAACATGATCAAAATTGGTTCAGAAAATATGTAATACTTCCATTGCTTAATATATGTATAATACTTTCAGATATTGCAATATTCATTTTGTGGATTGTTTATGAATATATAGATATGTATTGAGAAAGAATATCTTATGTAATCATCACACTAGTTGAATAACCTTGGTAGATTGTGTACATATTCATATGCTTATCTTATTTTTAAAAAAAATGTATCTACAAAATTACTTATATTTATTTATTAAAATAAAATCTAGAATGACAAATATTTAATAAGTAGTTTGAAATAAATTATTTAAAATTAAATAAAAAGTACAATAAAGCTGTGGTGATATGCATTGTATCAATATATTTTCAATTATATGCTTGCCAAAAAATGTAAATAAAAAATAAGTAATTAAAATTTATTAATAAATTTTATAATCTGGAAGCAGATATTTTTCCATCTCTGAGTGTTATATACAATCATGTTTATTTATAATCTTTCTTTAGATTATTTTAAAAACATTACATTTTATTCTTCACTTCTTTTATCTTTTTTAAATGTTTTATGTTGTACAGTATTTCATGTAATAAAATGTTTTCTAAATGTAAAGCTAAAAGTTTTATGAAATTTACAAAAAAAATTAAGTATTTTTTTTAAACACTAAAATAAAAGTTATAATTTGGTAGTAAAAAAACAACAACTGTAAAATGTTTTTTATTGCACAGCTTAAAGTTTGAGGAGTTTAACAAAAAAATTGAAATATATAATGAAAAGGAGAGATGACTTTAAAGATTTTGAAATTGATATGGCCTTAAAAATATCAAACCAACTAGTAAGATTATAGTTTGTTAATAACAAGAATATTTCCATATAAAAATAATAAAAAGAGAATGTGTTTAATTATGATGAAAGTCTGAAACTTCCCTATTCATTTTATTTATAAAAATAAAGATGTGGTTTAATATGTTTTTATTATTTTTTATTTTTTGAGTGAATGTGAATAAATAAGCACACATGCAATAAATACGTGCAAACATGCTATCTCAATTTATTATTAGTAATCACATTTTTTAAAAATTTGTTTATACTATAATCTGAACTTATATATGCATACAACATGCATAAAAACCTCTGTGTTATGTTATACTTAATGTTTTTACGGTTATATGATGTAGATAAATTATAACTTTTTGAGATATACCGTGTATTGTTTTCCATTAAACATCGATATTTCGACGGAATAGCAACCACCATTTTCAAGGTTAACTTTTGAAAGAAAAACTGTTAGATCTTAACAAATAACATGACTGTGTGCGAGATGAGATTCCAGTTCAGCATTCACAATATGAGGCTTATTAAAATGTTTATTTCCCTCAGTATTTTTACCTATTAATTTTAAGTTAATATTGGATAAAATGAGAGGTTTCCATATAGTTGGAATACATTGTGCTTCATCAGTTTTATTTAAACCAGTAGGTCTCTTTAATATTTCAATTGACTCTCTCATGGTTCTTAAATCATATCTTTCCAAATTAGCAAGTATTTTTGTATTATCAAAATTAGGTTTGTGACCAGTTTCTAAATAATGAGAAGTAAAAACTGATGTGCTAATTTTTTGATGAAAAGCTTATGTTCCTTAATTCTGACATTAATTTGTCTATTAGACTGACCCACATAGCCTCTTGAGCACTGAAAACATGGAATTTCATAAACTCCTTGGTGTTCCAAAAATATTCTGTCTTTAGGTTTATACAAAAAATCACCATTTTTTTTTGCCAGTAGAAAAAGTGGTCTTTATATTAAAACAAGATAGTCATGGAATTTATTCTTTAAATTCTTTTCTTGCTTTTATAAATAATTGGCATCCAAATATTAAATTTACTATGGAAGTGGAAAATAACAGATCACTTTATTTTCTGAATGTTTTAATTGCAAGAAAATGTGATGAAACATTGTCAATATCAGTTTACAGAAAATCTACTCATACAAACAGATATCTTAATTTTAATTCTCATCATCATCCTGCACAAATTTTTTCTGTAGCTAAAAATCTTTTCACTAGAGCTTATAATTTTATCTGATAAAGAACATCTTTCTCAAGAAATAAAACTTACAAAAAGTATTCTGCTTTCTAATAATTATAATAAAAAGATCATATGTAGGACTTTATATAACATTAATACTAAAAAGAAAAAAGAGGATAGAATTGATCATTTTGGGACTTTTAATAGAGTAATTTTGCCTTCCATTAGGGGGGAGGGGGCGGCTACTGATAAATCAGTAGAAGACTATCTTGTTTTAATATAAAGACCACTTTTTCTACTGGCAAAAAAATTGGTGATTTTTTTGTATAAACCTAAAGACAGAATATTTTTGGAACACCAAGGAGCTTATGAAATTCCGTGTTTCTAGTGCTCAATAGGCTATGTGGGTCAGTCTAATAGATGAATTAATGTCAGAATTAAGGAACGTAAAAATGCTTTTCATCAAAAAATTAGCACAACCGTTTTTACTTTCCATTATTTAGAAACTGGTCACAAACCTAATTTTGACAATACAAAAATACTTGCTAATTTGGAAAGATATGATTTAAGAACCATGAGAGAGTCAATTGAAATATTAAAGAGACCTACTGGTTTAAATAAAACTGATGAAGCACAATGTATTCCAACTATATGGAAACCTCTCATTTTATCCAATATTAACTAAAATTAATAGGTAAAAATACTGAGGGAAATAAACATTTTAATAAGCCTCATATTGTGAATGCTGAACTGGAATCTCATCTCACACACAGTCATGTTATTTGTTAAGATCTAACAGTTTTTCTTTCAAAAGTTAACCTTGAAAATGGCGGTTGCTATTTCATCGAAATATCGGTGTTTAATGGAAAACAATACACGGTATATCCTAAAAAGTTATAATATATATATATATATGATAAGTGTAGTATAAACTTGCAGTTCAGTAAAGAAATTAATCAATTACATAAGATGACAGTGTGCACAAGAGGATTTGAAACAAAATATAACACATATTATGGTTTCATTGTATTTAATTTAAAAATAAAACTGAATTATTAAAGCTGTTACAAAAATTCTGCTATTTTGTAGAAATAAAGAGTGTTGTTTTAATCCTTTGATTAACAGGATTTAATTAACCTTTTTATCCATCTAGACTTTCCTTAACATGTTGCTATAAATATTAAGGCACATATTAACTTATAAACTTGTAAAGTCAAAAATGCTTTTTTTTGCTGCCAGGGATCTGCATTGATTGCAGTATAGAAGTTAATATGAATCTGCATTGATTGCAGTATAGAAGTTAATATGAGTTGAAAGTCATCAACATTTGTCATGTTTTATCTATTAATCAAGACATTTAATAAGAGCATCTATATATGAGATTAATCCATTTGTTTCATGATTATATGATGTAAATAAAGTAGTTTTTTGTGTTAAACTGTGTGTTATTTGTGATTACTTCCCAATGTTTTGATGAAATAGCATCTGCCATTGTCAAGGTTAACTTTTCAAAGAAAAATCTTAGATCCCAAATAGTAACTAGATTGGCTATGAGGTAAAGAATGAGATTAAGCATGAAATAGTTGAGCATTCAGAATATGTGGATTAAAAATCTTTATTTTCTTCAGTTTCACCATTAATTGATTCAAGTTTATATTAGAAACAAAGAGATAAAATAAGTGGTCTCCATAAGGCTGGAATACATTGTGCTTCATCAGCTTTATTTAAACCAGTTGGTCTTTTTAATATTTCAATCAACTCCCTCATATTTCTCAAACCATACTTTTCCAAATTAGCAAATATTTTAGCATTATCAAAATCAGGTTTGTGATCAATTTCTAAAAAATCTGAAGTAAAAGCTGATATATTTGACTTCTGATTAAATACATTTTTATGTTCGTTAATTCTGATGAGTTTATTTATTAGATAGATCTACATAGCTTTGCAAGCCTGTAAATGTGGAATTTTATAAAAATCCTGGCATTCCAATTCGGTCTTTAGGTTTTTTGAAAAAATCACCAATTTCTTTGCTAGTTGAAAAAGTAGTCTTTATATTAAAATTAGATAGTCTTCTACTGATTTTATCAATATAGGGATTTGAAGTCAGACTTTCAAGCAACCTTCAACTATCCATGCTACTGATATACATGACCACACACACATAGAAAAGATAAATAGTCACCAATTTGGTGCTGAACCAGCACTCATCAGTTGGTCCAGATTATCATCTACACATATATAATCAGTGCTCAGTAACTTCTCCTTAATATAAGGTAAAACTGCTATGACTAGTTGAATTATCAATTTTATTCTCTTACTTTTTAATATCATTACTATGGAGTGCCTTATATATATATAATGTTTTTAATGTAACCATTAGAAAGTAGAATATTTTTTGTTACTTCTATTTCTTGAGTGAGATGATCTTTATCAGACAGACTACAAGGTCTTGTCAAAAGATTTTTTGCTAAAAAAAATATTTGCACAGGATAAGAATTAAAATTAAGATGTTTGTATGAGTGGATTTTTTTAAAACTGATATTGATAAAAATCATCACATTTTCTTGCAATCAAAACATCTAGAAAAGAAAGTGATTTGTTATTTTCAACTTCCATAGTAAACATAATATTAGAATGCCAATCATTAAGAAAAACAAGAAAAGAATTCAAACATCAGTACCATGAGACCATATAACAAATGTATCATCCACATATCTGAGACAAATAGAATGTTTCTTAGTAGCTGCATTTAATATTTGGCTTTCAAAATTATTCATAAAGAGATCAGAAATTACAGGTGGCAGTGAAGATTCCATAGAAAGTCTTTTAGTTTGTTTATACTATTGAAAATCATAAATAAAAATGTATTTTCAAGGCAATGTTTTGCTAATGGAATAATAAAATCAGGTAAATTATTGTATTGAGCTATTATAAATAAAGTTTCTTCAACAGGAATACTAGTAATCATGAAGAAACATCAAAACTTACCAAAAAATCAGCTTTAGTTTTAAGTTTTTAATTACAGAACAAAATGAATGTTTAATTCTGGATAATCTGTCAATGGTTGTAAGAATTGGGCTAAATATATAGGCAAAGCATGTGTAGGAGAACCTATAGCACACACAATAGGCTGCAGTGGTACCTCAGGTTTATGAATTTTAGAGAAACCATAAAATTTAGGATATAATGAAGACTCTTCTCTAATCTATACTGGAACATTTTGCAAGACATTTTGCCTTCTTTTCTAAATATGTCAGAAGATCTACAGTAATTTTTTTTGTAATTGCCGTCATTTAATAAATTTAAAATTTTATTATTATAATGTAAACGATTAAGTACATCAGTCAATTTACCTTTATCTGCTGGAATAATTACAATAGAATCATATTTTTTAAATTATGAAGAGCAACAAATTCTCATTTAGATACATTACTTTTTTGTGGTTTTATATTTTTTTTAAGACGTCACAAACCTCAAACCTAATAAGATTAGCAGTGTGTAAGTCTATATGTTTTAAAGAAGACCTTATATTGCATATAATATTTTCAAGTGGAATATGTTTAGGAATCAGCACAATTAAAACCTTTCTCCAATAGGGAAATTTCATTTGAGAAAAGTTGACGATTAGATACATTTTTTATAAGATGTAAATCAAAAATATGTTTAGTCAATTGTTTTTCTTTTTTAGTTATCAATAAAGTGTGGGAGGTTTACTCAGTCTGCAACCCCCCTTCCAATGATAATGGGAAAACTTATCTAAACTTAACAAATAAACAGTTGACCAAAAACTTCAAATATTGGTCAATTGGAGCCAAAATTCTATGATTTCCTCATAAAACTAAATCTTGATGCACTTCCAACTCTTTACTTCTGTAGATATAAAAGGAACTGTACCAATATTGAAGATATTTGCAAGCTTTATCAAAGAGAACCAGAAACCCTATCACACTTATTATTCACATGCCCCAGATACAATAATATCCGTTGGGACATTCCAAAAATTTTTAAAAACAAGGATTACGGAATACAAACACTTCTCAATTCCTTTGAAAAGGGTATTTATGGACTCATCCGCGCTAGCACATTTGTGTTATACTCACTATGGTGTACCAGATGTACACTTATGTATGAACCGGACATGAAACAATCTAACACATTTAGAAACAAAATTGATATCATACGCACTAGGGATGAAAAAATTTCATCGCCTAACATTTTTTCAGACACCTGGTCAATAATGCTACTTCGCTCTAATTTATAAAAAGACTCACCATCGCCAAAGAAGTAGATCACCAGGACTATTTAAAAAAAAGGGGGGGAGGGGGAAAAAGGGGAGGGAAGGTGGAAGGAAAAGAGATGAAAAGTGTACCCATTAATAGATGTAAATTGTTATAAACTGATGTAACGATCAGGAGAATGGTAAGCCCTGATCAAAATTGTTATTTTCCTTTTTTTTTCTTTTTTTTCTTCCTTTTTTTGTACATTTATAAACCAATAAAGCCTATTGAAACTAAAGTTAATTTCTTTTTTTGTTTAAAAGTTTTAAATTCAGAATCTTTAATAAATCGGAAAATAACAATATTATCAATAATAGACTAGAGAACTGGATGAATAATATTGCCTTATGTTATACGTTCTCTTAACAAAAAATAATCAATATGATTTAATTTCTTCCTGGTTTCATTAATAAAAGAAATCAAAATTTTTTTACCATCTGTAGAATGTTATTTATTTGATAAGAATTGGAACGAAACTTTAATTTGCATCATTTTGGAATTACAGTATTTCATTATCTCTGCAACAAAATTAGAAATATAAGATCAACAATTTTTCTTTTTTCATGTAAGATTTTTCAAAAGCTTTTAAACGATAAAACATTTTTTCCACATAGAGATTAATAATATTATATTTAATGTTTTCGCGATTATATAATGTCAATAAAGTAAGTTTTGGGTTAAACCGTGCATTATTTTTGATTACTTATAAAACAAACAACATTTTACAAATAGTAAGTAAAATTTTTTATTTCTTTTATTCATGATAGGATATTAAATTATATTGTTTGTTTGTTTTTTTTGCTAAGAGAACGTATAACGTTAGTCGCTATTATTCACACAGTTATCTGGACTATTTTTCATAACATTGATTATTTCCCAATCTATCAAAGATTCAGAATTTAAAACTTTTAAACAAAGAAAATAGCTTTATTGATAATTAAAAAGGGAAAAAAATTTACTAAATATACATGTTATAGAAAATTTGTCTAAATATCAAGCAAGTTTCTTTCCTCAAATGAAATTTCCCTATTGGAGAAAGGATTTAATTACGTGCTGGCTCTTAAACATACTCCAGATAAAAATATTATTTGCAATATAAAGTCTTCTTTAAAAAAATATAGACTTTCACACTGCTGATCTTATTAGATTTGAGGTTTGTGACGTCTTTAAAAATATATAGTCACCAAAAAGTAATTTATGTAAAAGAGAATTTGTTGCACTTTGTAATTTAAAAAAAAGATGATTTATTGCAATTATTCCAGCAGATAAAGATAATTCAGCTGTTGTAATTAATCTTTTAGATTATAATAATAAAATTTTAAATTTATTAAATGATAACACTTGCAAAAACATTGTTAGAGATCCTCTGATATATTTAGAAAAAAAGGACAAAATGTTCCAGTGTAGATGAGGATATGAAAATTAAAATTTCTCCAGGAGAAGGCTCTTTATTATATCCTAAATTTTATGGTTTACCTAAAACTCATAAACCTGAGATACATTGTGGCCTCTTGTGTATGCTACAAGTTCTCCCACACATGCTTTAGCTAGATATTTAGCCGAATGCTTACAACCATTGATAGACAACATTCTATCCAGAATTAAAAATTTATGTAATTTTATTTCTATAATTGAAAACTTAAAATTAACTAAAACTGATTTATTGGTTAGTTTTGATATTTCTTCTATGTTTACTAGTATTCCTGTTGAAGAAATTTATCTATAATAGCTCAATACAATAATTTGCCTGATTTTATTAATCCATTAACAAAACATTGCTTTGAAAATATATTTTTTACTCATGTTTTTCAAAAGTATAAACAAATTAAAGGACTTTCTATGTGATCTTCACTGTTACCTGTAATTGCTGATCTATTTATGAATAATTTTGTAAGTCAAATATTAAATGTAGCTATGAAGAAACTTATTTCGCTCAGATATGTGGATGATTCATTTGTTATATGATCTCATGGCATTGATGCTTTGTACTCTTTTCTTGTTTTTCTTAATGACTGGCATCCTAATATTAAGTTTACTATGGAAGTTAAAAATAACAAATCATTTTTTTTTAGATGTTTTGATTGGAAGAAAATGTGATGATTCCTTATCAATATCAGTTTAAAGAAAATCTACCCATATAAACGGTCTTAATTTTAATTCTCTTCTTGTGCAACTATTTTCTTTAGCAAAAAATCTTTCAGTGAGATCTGTCTGATAAAGATCATCTTACTCAAGAAATAGAACTAACAAAAAATATTCTAAGAGTTACAATAAAAATATCACATATATAGCATTCCATAGCATTGATACTAAAATGAAGAAAGGGGATAAAATTGATAATTCAATTAGTTATAAAGCAATTTTACCTTATATTAAAGAGGAATTACTGATAAAATCAGTAGAAGACTATTTAAGTCAGTCTAATAGATGGATTAATGTCCAAATTAATGAACATGAAAATGCCTTTAATCAGAAGTCAAATATATCAGCTTTTACTTCAGATTTTTTAGAAATTGGTCACAAACTTGATTTTAATAATGCTAAAATATTTGCTAATTTGGAAAAGTATGATTTGAGAACCATGAGGGAGTTGATTAAAATATTAAAAAGACCAACTGATTTAAATAAAGCTGCTGAAGCACAATGTATTCCAGGCTTTTGGAGACCACTTATTTTATCTGTTTGTTCTAATATCAACTTGAAATCAATTACAGGTGAAATTGAAGAAAATAAACATTTTGTTAATCCATGTATTCTGAATGCTCAACTACTTCACACTCAATCTCATTCTTTACCTCACATTCAATCTGATTAATATATGAGATCTAACTCTTTTTCTTTGAAAAGTTAACTTTGACAATGGTGGCTGCTATTTTGTCAAAATGTTGGAAAGTAATAAAAAATAAACAAGGCAATGGATGCCAGAAGGCTTGTGCATAAAATCCCTATCTAGTGCCTACTCATCCAATATCCTCAGACTAGTTTCTGGCTTGTAGTACTAGATAGGGATTTTATGCACAAGCCTTCTGGCATCCATTGATTACTCTGGTTGACACAGGGTGGCACTACTGTATGAAGAGTTTTGGCTTGTTTAATAACAATTATGTGCTAGTATAAGAGATAGTGATCATGTGATGTTTAGTGGTTTAATAAAAAAATAACTTATGGTTTAACCCATATATATATATATATATATTCAAGTACATTTGTAACATTATGTGTAATTTTTGGATACTACTCTAATAAGCAATCATTTTCACATAGTTAGTCTTCTAGTTACAAAGCTTGATAATTTTTGTACTACAAATGATTAGACATCATATGACAACACATGTTTATATAGATGATTGTTATTAACAACTTTTATCAAAGGTTTAAATTTGTAAATCAGAATAATCATGATTAATAATTATTTTAAATTAATTGAAATATCTGATTAACAAAATAGAGTAATTTCTCATTATTTATAATTTTTTAAATTAAAGATTCAAATGAAATATGTAGAAAAAAATTGTTAATACTATAGCTAGAGGGAAAATCAATTATTTAAAAACGTTTGCTTTGGAAGAATATTCTCCATAACTTTTATATATATATAATGCATATTATTTAAAATGTTAATTTCCATGTTAGAAAAATACAAAAAGAAAAATCTATTTGACTATTATGTTAAAAGAAAATTTGTTAAAGAAAGAGTATTTCATCTATATTAACTTGTTTAAAAAGGATACGTAAATATCTTTGAATAAATCAGATGATGATTAAAACAATATATCTAACTATTGGTGACAGTATGCATAAATTCTAAGAAACTTCAAATTCATTAAAGAAAATAAAATACCCATAGCTCAGAACTTGTATGAAAAGAATTGGTTATCAAGTTAAGTCCCAAGAAAAAAAAAGTTGGAGTTAAGTATAATAAATTTTTTTTAAAATTTTAATGTCCAAAATTTAGTTTATTATTATTAATTTACATTTAGTAAATAAAACTGTAAGATATTTAAAATGTATTTCTTATCAGAATTATTTTATATTAGATGACAAATGTAAATCTAAATTCTGAAAAAATAATCCATATTTAGATTTAGCTTATAATTTAAAATAAATTAATAATTAAAAAATAAAAATATTTTTATATACTAAATACAAATATGTGCATGTTAAAGTGTCCATATATATATATATATAACTTTTAAAAAATATCTAATTGAAAAGTTAAAACAATATTTTATTTATTGTTTTGCTTTTACCTAGTTAGTAAATTAATATGTGATATTTGTAAATAAACAAAATCAGATAAATTAATCTATTTGTACTAAGAGGGAATGGCAAAGTTGAGTAGTTTTAGATATTGTTTTTTAATTTAATTTTTTTAAAGAAGTTAGTATAACTGAAAAGCAGTTAGATCAAAGTATTTTCATCATGCCTTCATATGGTTTGGGCTTTCCTATTTATTCTTTATTATTTTGATAAGATTTTTGGAATAGAGAAAATTTTGATATTTGCATAATTACTTAAAGATTTATACAGTATTATATTTTTATTGTATGTGTGTATGCTTTATTTTTAAAAATAAAAGATAATAAATTCTAGCAAAATGTTAACAAAGAAAATAATGGTATTTTGATCATACTACTTTATGAAATTGATTGCCAATATATCATCACCAACAACATGTTAGATTTTTTTTGAGATTCTAAAAGTTATAAAGCAATTATAATATTTTAAGGCAAAATTTAATAGATTTATTGAATATTAACATTTATTCATTCTCATTTTAAAAATAAATTTGAAATAAAAAAGATTTTGTTCATTTTCTAAAACTGTTTTTCTGTTGACCATTGAATGACACTTTATTTCCTTTATTTTTTATTTTTTATTATTTTTTCAATATTTGTAAAGATCAGATATAATTTTTTAAAACAATTTCTCATTTGCGAATATATTTGTACCAAATCAATTTCAATTTATTTAATTGTTAATATAGAATAATGGTTGAAAGATTGCAAAAAGTGTCAACAGAGGGACTAATGGACCTATAATAATATGGAAGGATTACATATTTGTCCATTTTAGATGTGTATATGATAGAATCTCTTGCTATCCAGAAAGTTAGTACTGGTTAATAATAAAATTTGGTGTGTAAGTGTGTGTATGTATGTCATTCTTTTTAGAATTACATGGATAGCACCTAAAGATTAAAAGTTATATTATAAAACAATGACTGTAGTATTGCTAAGAGTCTGCTTTAAATTTTATATTAACAAATATTTTTATTGTTTTGGTTAGTATTGTAATATATGAATTTCTATTTTATTAACATTATATATGACTACTATTTCATTATGGCTAGTATTTTACTTAGCACACACATGATATCAATATAGTCCTGAGCTGATTATCTTTAAGATCATAGGTAGCATACTTATATAAGTAATCTATCAAATATATGCTATTATTTGTTTTGTTTTGTATTTTATTCTGCTAAATGCTAAAACTTCATTGTGCTATTTACCATACTGAGGATTTACTATTACATATTTGAAAAGTGTTACTAAATTGTTTAGCTTTTAAAAAGTATTGATAAATTGTTTATTCTCTTTTGTCTCTAAGTAAACTCTGAAAAAAGTATTAGAGATGTGTTTTAGCTTGTGATTGTCAATTTTAACTGAAATTTATCTAACAACACCATTGCTTAAACCTATTTCTCAAGTTATTTACATGGCTAATTCATTTTTCATTTATCTACATCTTAATTAATCCATGACAATATTTAATTTTAGACACACACACACACACATATATATATATATATGATCTATAATTTTCAAATTTCTTGCACTTTAATTAAAAATCTTATTTTTTATTAAACTCAATCACATGGTACTTTAAACCAATTCTTTTCCTCTTTTTCATCATGAGTAATATTCTAGACATACTTTAAAACTTCTATTTCTTTCTCAACTGTTTGAAACAGATGAGATGAAATGGAAAATTTAAAAAATATCTATAATGTGTGTATATGTATAATGAATATAATTATATCAAAACTTTGGATTTTAATTTCATTTTATTACCAAAATTTATCATTCTGTATGCATGAATATATATATATGCCTTCAAATATTTTCAGATGACAATAACATACTTATATCAAGTTCTCCTGCAAATTCAGAATCTAGCGGAGGAGCGGTTGGAAATATGTCTATCCCCCCGAATCAATTTTTAAGTTCAGTAAGTGAATCCAACCCATCAACCGCATTTTCTTATGTAATGGCTTCTTCGGCTGAAAATATTTATGAAACTGCCGCTAAACTTCTTTTTATGTCTATAAAATGGGCTAGAAACATTCCATCCTTTCTTCAACTTCCTTTCCGAGATCAAGCTATTTTATTAGAAGAATCTTGGAGTGAATTGTTCATCTTAAGTGCTGCGCAATGGTCACTTCCAATAGATTTAGGTAAATATTTTTTTAAAAAAATAATTAAATCATTCTATTTTATTTTTTATACATTAAGTAATTTTTGTTTTAATTAAATCTTAGTTATTATTAGGTAAATTTTTTATTTTACTGCTTCATGGGTTAAAATGCTTTATAGTTTTATTACTCCTATGAATTTGAAATATTACTACTATTGTTGTTGTTTGTTGAATTCTCTGCTCAAGACAGGTAGATTCACTAGACAATAAAGTATAACAATGAATAATATCAATTATATAATTTATTATAATTTATCACTCATTTCCATTTCTTTTATCATCTCAAATGAACTTAAATAAATCCTTATACCATTACAATACAAAATTATTATTATTATTATTATTATTATTATTATTATTATTATTATTATTATTATTATTATTATTATTATTATTATTATTATTATTATTATTATTATTATTATTATTATTATTATTATTATTATTTAAAACTATATATGATTCAGTGTTTGTAAATATGGTACCTTTGAAATAATTAAATAGATTTCGTTTAAACAGTTTATATGTTTAAATTTTTTGATTTAGGAATAAAAATAAAAACTGAAATACGATTTTTTAAAAAAAAATTTAAAATGTTAAATTTAACAAACACGGTTCAAAAAAAAAAGATTGATAAAATTTTATAGTAATAAAACTAAATGACAGAATTAATTTTTATATATTTTAATACTCTTGTAAAAATAAATTTGTTTACTATATTGAATGAGGTTTTTTAAATACCTGAGTACAATTGGATGTTCACTCTTTAATGTTATTTGACATATTTACTATCCTTATAATACTTGGGAAGCAAAATAGATTTGAAATTAAAGAACAGTGCATGATATAATCAGCATCCAGAATGTTATTATTCCAGTGATAACATGTTATTAGCACTGTATTAATTAGCATTTATACATCTAATGACGTTATTTTTAAATCTTCCATGTGGGCTTTTCTACAAAAAATATAATTTGGATTTGACTTATTTTACAAAAACAAAATGTAAATTGTTCTAACTTATTAAATGATAATGGAAAATGCATCCTTTAAAATTACTTGGGCTCAAAATTAGTTGACTCATACATACACCCCTCCTCTACATTAGAATGATTTAGTTTACACTTTTTGAATAGATAATATTTTCAATATCCTCAATATATTTTTTCCATAATTTTTATCTATGCATTTTAATAATGCAAACAATTACTGAAGCCTATGATGTTGTTATCAATATTGAAATGCTGGAATAAATTATCTTAGATTGTCGATGACAATAGTAAATTATTATCAGTTATATCATAAATGACAATCAAATATTATCATTTGATCACAATACTTTGTTGCCCAGTTACTTTAATTTACTTTTAGAAAAAACACTTAACATATGTATATATTTATATTTTTCTAAAACATTTTGTATATCCAAATGACTTTAGTAAGTCATGATCTCTTTTTATTTGATCTTTTTAAAAATGGATATTTTTTTTTTTACTTTTTAATGCACATCAATATTTCTAAGCTTAGTTTGCAATATATATATATATTGTGCCAAGGCCAAAATAGCACATGTATATAAAATAATTTTGTCTAAAAAAATTAAAGAGTTTGAAATAAAAGTTGGAAAATAATTGATTAAAAGTGGGAAGGGGGTTTTCTTTAGAAAGTTAAACTAAAAGTTTTATAAAAGGAAGTAAAGTTTTTCTTATTAGTATTCGTAAAAATAAATAATTTAAAGTTTAAAAAAAAAAAAAATCTCTTTTCATTCGAGCTTATTATAATAAATTATATATGTGCGTGTGAGTGTAAATAAATGTATGCATGTTAGAATAATATAAAAAAATATATAAATGAAAGTTAAAATCATATTTGAAAAACACAGGATGGCTATTAAGATTGAAATGAAATGTATTTAAAAACCACACAGTGGTGAGCTACTAATTAAAGATATAAAAACAACACGTTTATGAAGTCTATTACTAATTAAACAATCTTCCAAAACATGTTGTCAAAGGATTATCAATGAAATTTTGACAACACGTATTTGCTGGAAGATATTAAAACAAAAACACTTTGCATATATAAATAGCCAGATTTTTATCGGACGTCAGTTGTCAGCCTAATTTTCAGTATCAGTCTTGTTTCAGTTCAGATAATAGTGCAGTTTATATTATGTATCCAGAAACAGAAATGCATTGCTGAGCAGCTTTTGGGAATATACACTTTTGCTTCAGCCCTTTAGTCCAACAAGATCATCAAAACCTGCCTGTGAAATAATGTCTGCATAACAACTCAGAAATCCTCTGTCAAATGTTCAACTGTCTCCAAGAATAAAACCAACGGATTAGCATCAAATCTCCTCAAGAAACGTCAAATCTAACCAGTTAGATATACTCTGTCAGAAGCAGCCAACAACAAGCAATATCCACTTTCCAAAAATCCTAGGTAAAACATTTTATTATTCTCATTTATATATAGTAGCCACCACTGTAATTCGTAAATCCTACAGAGACAAGTAATTTGAACTTTATAAGCATGCATAAAATGAACTATTGATGTGCATGTTTGTGAATGTTAGATAATTTATCAATGTCAAATATTATTTTGCTTCCTCATAAGATATATTATAGTGTGTTAATTTAAAATGTGCGCGTGTTATATTAGTTAAAAAAATTATAAAGATATTTAAATTTAGTATAATTGATGCCAGTTAAAATAAATTGTCTTTACACTTAAACTTTATTTGTCAGTCAATTCTTTTTATCAAATTCTTTTTATCAATCTCTTTTACCAATTCTTTCTTCTATATTTTATTATTGAATAAAATTAGACTGAGCTAGTTTTTGGGATCGTTTCGAGTGCTGGATTATGAGCTTACTGACCAAATACGTTGTTTATTCTTCTGAATAGATATCTGGTTCCCAGAGTTTACTCCAAACAAATAAAGTGTTTGGATAGTAGGGGTTTGAATCTAGCAGCAGAGGTGGGCCATTGTTGATAGTTAAAGCTATCAATAATATCTCCCATTTTGCTCGAACATGCCGGTTCATTCACATAACATTTATAAGTAAACAAAATTATAAATGTATTATGGAAAAGGTTGGAAACCAGCCAAAACTTATATACGTGTAAGTAAGTTCTTTCTGTGGTTCAATCTGGTACATAAATAGCTTTCCCAACATTTGGGGCTGGACCTAAGAAACAATAGTAATTAAATACTTTGTTTCTTGTTTAAAAATAAAAATCAAAGAAAAGCTAAATTACGTATTTAAAGTGGTTCAAATTTTAAAAAAAGAATTGACCAAAATTTTTTTTTCTTTAAATGAAAAAAGATTTATGCTATTTACATTATTTAAAATAAATCATTATGTTAAATCAGAGACAGTTGATGTTTGGGCGGAGTTAAAGTATTAAGATCGGGTAGAAAAATGGACAAAGGGGTGGAGTCAGCGTATGTTTCCATTTTAGTAAGAAAAATAAATAATCAATAATAATATTCGATTTGTTAATGCAAAATATAATTTAAAAAAATAAAATAAAAAGTAATAGCGTAACTATGAATAAAGAAATGGAGCTGGAAGAAAGCCCAATATATTTTAAAAATCCCCAGTTAGTGGAAAAAGAGAAAGAGGAAATATCTGAGATGCAAATGATGATGAAAATGATGATGCAAGAATTCAAAGAAGAATTGCGTCAGAAATTAAACAAAGCCAGTTAGAAAAAAATTGAAGGAAGAAATTAGTCAGGTTAAAGGAGAAATTAATGAACTCAGAGCAGAAATTAGAGAAATGAAGGAAATGAGGGGTGAAATAATAGATGAAGTAGAAACAAATCATATAGCCATAGAAGCTGTAGTGAAAGATTTGAATGAAGAAAGTCAGGAAAGGGCGATAGTAGAAGAAAGCATAAAGGAAGTGAGAGCTGAATTAGAGCAAGGTAGCATTAGATATAATAATTTAGAAATGAAAATAATAGATAGAAGAGACATGCTGGGAATGGGGAAGCATAGCTAGAACAATGAAGGAAGATTTAAGTTTGTTAAAAAATGAAGGTATTCAGAGTGAAGTAGAATGTAGAATTAAAAGCGGTGATAGTTTGAAGTCTGAAGTAAAAAAATGTGTATAGATATAACTAAGGGTCTAGAGTATAAGATGGACCAAATGGAGCGTAAATATAAGAGTTATGATAGGCAGAATAAGCCAGAGGGACCGACCAAGAGATTCTTGGAGGAAAAATTTATTATCGTGACATTCCAGGCTGAAGCAGGAGAGAGTCCATTAAAACATTTGGAGAGCCTAACTGGTTTGTTTCAAATACAGGAGTGGCAAGAAGGGGATAAAGTTACACTTGCTAGCAGTCACCTTCAAGGAACAGCCTTGGATTGGTGGCACACCCAGTATGCTAAACCATGCACATTTGAGGAGTATAGGCATGCCATCTTAAGAACCTTTTGGAGTGAAGCATGACAGGATGGCATACTCTGTAAGGTATCTAAAGAAAGATATCCCAGCATCCATGGAGAAACTCTCATGCAATTTTTTTAAAAACAGGTGGCAAAACTCAAGGCTTTAATGGCGTTTCCATTGTCGGATGACCAAATTATAAGAACAATCTGACACAACATGCCACTGCCTGTGCAGTAAATGATGCTAAGTAGCAATGGTCAGACTGTGGAAGAAATGATAGAATTTCTGACCTGAGTAGATTGTGAAAATTTGGTTTAGGAGCCTATAGATCGATATAGGAAAATAGATCAGTATAATGATCAGAATGTACATAAATGGGAGCCACCTGACTGAGCATAATTGTCAGTAAATCGGGAGGAATAGTAAAGGAAATAAACAAAAAGGACCGGAAATGGACAATGAGCACGAATATGATTATTCTAACGTAAATAAATCTAATAAATTTAAATCTGAAACTTCTATTTAAAACATAAGATGATAAATTTAAAAATAAATGAATAATAATAAATGAAATGGTTTAAGGTAATAATAATGATAGAGGCTTCGTAAAATAAAAGATTTTTTTTCTCCACGCACATAAAGTAATTAAGAAAAAATGTTCGTAAATATAGGTCAAATAAAATCAAGTTAAATAAATAAGTATAATATATCTATAGTAAAATAATAAATAATGAATCGTAATAAAGTAAAAGAGTTTTTTTTTCTGAGTACATGCACGTTAAAATAAAATAGTTTTGAATATACGCAGGTTAATAAAAGGAAATAAATAAATGGTTTAAAGTAATCAAGTCCAATAAAATCTTTGTACAATAATAAAGAGCAGTAAAATAAAATAGTTTTTTGAATATACGCAAATTATTAAAAGAAAGTAAATAAATGGTTTAAAGTAATTAAGTCAAGTCAAATATCTGTATAATAATGAATGAATCGTAATAAAGTAAAATAGTTTTTCTGAATACTTGCACATAGATAAAAAAGTTGAGTAATGGTTTAAAAAAAAATAATAATATCATAATATAAATATGTAAACTGATGTCCATGATAGTTTAAAAATAATATTATAAGATTAGTGTAAATAAATATTTTAAATAATGTTCGTAAGGGTTTAGAATAATATCATAATATAAATAAATATGTTTAAGATAAGGTTCGTATGAATTTTAAAAAAATAATGTTGTAAGATTAACAATAAAAATATAAAGTCAATCTAAGTGTATTAAGAGTGTATAAGTATACATGTGTATATATGCGCACATACACTGGTAATATTGGGTAAATACGATACCTCATGATGCGTATCTGAAATGTATTTATCCAGATATCCTTTTAGGTTATTTTCTTGGCACTGCTGCACCTCATGATGCGTGCAAGAAGGGATTTATTTATTATAGATTCCCTGTAAGCAAGTCCAGTAATAACTCGATATTTAGAATATTAGTAGGTGTATAATTGTGCTGCACGTATACACATGTGTAGGAATTTATCTATAGCAAAAGGGAATGAGGGTAGTATAGAAATAAGTTTAGTTAAGGATAAGTTTAAAGCTGCCGACTGGATAAATTTTAGTACCCATAATGGACTTATCAGGGATCATTCCTCTTTCCAAAGCGTAAGTCGAAAATGGACAGTTGAAAATTCCTGCCATTTCGCAGTGACCCTTTCTTTTTCCAAGTCCGGTAGAAACCCGGCAAATGAAGCTTCGATTTTATATACGTGTAAGTCGGTATAAGTCAGCGAATCTGCTTCTGCCTCATTTCCAAAAGATCCCTGTGCCACAAAATTAGTTTGTCCCGGTGGTCATTATCCATGATTTAGATCATTGTGAGCAATGTATTCAGCATAGATAGAAGGAAAGGATAGTCAAAACAGATTGCCCTTGGTATGTAAAGTGAAAGCATTATGAAAAGCAAACTTAGAAAATAAATGAATATTTAGAATCAAGAATTAAAGTTGCAAGAGATAAAATGGTCAAAAATGATGCATTTTACTCTAAAACGGAGGGGGGTGTAATGTGCCAAGGCCAAATTGGCACATGTATATAAAATAATTTTGTCTAAAAAAAATTATTAAAATAAAAATCTTTCGTAAAAGAGTTTGAAATAAAAGTTGGAAAATAATTGATTAAAAGTGGGAAGGGGGTTTTCTTTAGAAAGTTAAACTAAAAGTTTTATAAAAGGAAGTAAAGTTTTTCTTAATTAGTATTCATAAAAATAAATAATTTAAAGTTTAAAAAAATATAAATCTCTTTTCATTCCAGTTTATTAGAATAAATGCGTATATATGTGCGTGCAAGTGTAAATAAATGTATGCTTGTTAGAATAATATTAAAAAAATATATAAATGAAAGTTAAAAGAATTATATTTGGAAAACACAGGATGACTATTAAGTTGAAATAAAGATGATTTAAAAACCACACTGGTGAGCTACTAATTAAAGATATAAAAACAACACGTTTATGAAGGCTACTACTAATTAAACAATCTTCAAAAACACGTTGTCAAAGGATTATCAATGAAATTTTGACAACACATATTTGCCGGAGGATATTAAAACAAAAACACTTTGCATATATAAATAGCCAGATTTTTATCGGACGTCAGTTGTCAGCCTAGTTTTCAGTGTCAGTCTTGTTTCAGTTCAGATAATAGTGCAGTTTATATTATGTATCCAGAAACAGAAATGCATTGCTGAGCAGCTTTTGGGAATATACGCTCTTGCTTCAGCCCTTTAGTCCAACAAGATCATCAAAACCTGCCTGTGAAATAATGTCTGCATAACAACTCAGAAATCCTCCATCAAATGTTCAACTGTCTCCAAAAATAAAACCAACAGATTAGCATCAAATCTCTTCAAGAAACATCAGATCTAACGGCTCCTCAGGCAAGCAGCCAACAACAAGCAATATCCACATTCCAAAAATCCTAGGTAAAACATTTTATTATTCTCATTTATACATAGTAGCCACCGCTGTAATTCGTAAATCCTACAGAGACAAGTAATTTGAACTTTATAAGCATGCATAAAATGAACTATTGATGTGCGTGTTTGTGAATGTTAGATAATTTATCAATGTCAAATATTATTTATGCTTTTTCATAAGATATATTATATTGTGTTAATTTAAAATGTGTGTGTTATTAGTTAGTTAAAATTTATAAAGATGTTTAAATTTAGTATAATTAATGTTAGTTAAAATAAATTGTCTTTACACTTAAACTTTATTTGTCGGTCAATTCTTTTTATCAAATTCTTTTTATCAATCTCTTTTACCAATTCTTTCTTCTATATTTTATTATTGAATAAAATTAGACTGAGCTAGTTTTGGGGATCATTTCGAGCGCTGGATTATGAGCCTACTGACCAAATACATTGTTTATTCTTCTGAATAGATAGCTGGCACCCGGAGTTTACTCCGAAACAAATAAAGTGTTTGGATAGTAGGGGTTTGAATCTAGCAGCCAAGGTGGGCCATTGTTGATAGTTAAAGCTATCAATAATATCTCCCATTTTGCTCAAACGTGCTGGTTCGTTCACATAACATTTATAAGTAACAAAATTATAAATGTGAATTATAAAAGGTTGGAAACCAGCCAAAACATATATATGTGTAAGTAAGTTCTTTCTGTGGTTTGATCCGGTACAATATATATATATCAAAGTTTTAATAGCTTCCAACTATTTTCTTTTATTATTTTTTTATTTTTACAAGTCTATGTTATAGAATAAATATTTTATAAATTTAATTATAAATTTATTTAAACGCACATTGATTATGTAAATAATATTCATTAAGGCTGTAGTCTCAAGCACATGCCTATAAAATGTGATAGTAGGGACCTCTATTGCATTTTATACACATGTGCTTGAGACTACAGCCTTAATGAATATTATTTATAAATTTAAGTAATATTTTGTCTATTTTAAAATTTAATGTTCAGAAATTTTTTTTTTATTACATTTATTTCTTCACTATCATATCAATACTGTTAAACAATATCATAACCATTTAGGTATCCTCCCCTCTCCACACACACTCCTAGGCATAATTACATTTTTGTATGATTTTCTATTTAGTTGTACTTTCATAAAAAAAGTTGTTAGTTATTTCTTCATTATATTTTTTTACAAAATTTCCTGAAAGCATAAATTAAAAAAAAAACAAAATTAGTCTTAAATAATATATAAAAATGTTTTTTTTATAAAAAATAATGCTTTCATGTAAACAGCCAATTAAAAAGTAAAAAAAATAACATAGTAATTTGACTAAAAACATGTGTCATTTCATAAAAGCATTTGAGGCTTTTTTGACACAACATGTTTTTTAGTTGAATTACTTTATTTTTTTTTACTTTTTAGTCATCTGTTTACATAAAAGCATTATTTTTTTTTAAAAAAATTTTTATATATATATATTTTTTACTTTTTAGTTATATTTACATATTATTTTAAAAAAGTGGTTAAATCTACAAATAATCTGACAAATATAATTTAATAATAAGATGTAAAAAATATGCCTTCTATCAAATGCATTTTAAACTTTATTATCATATTATGTCTTGGCTTTTTAATGAAATATAAGTTAAATCAATATTAACAAAATTTTATTCTACAATTGTAATATTTCCATTGGCTCAATTGTTAAAGAGTTTTCTTATTAAGTATAAAGATATGAGTTCAACTTTAAATGGGAATAAATTTGTTTCATTGTTAAAAAATTGTAAATGTGGTCATGCAGACAGAAACATAGGGCAAGTTAATATAAAAGTTAAATTGTTAAAAATTTAAAAATTTAGATATACAGACAGACCATAGACAGAGCAAGTTAATATAAAAGCATTTAATAAAATATCAACTTCACATCTAAAAAAAGCAATAGTAAACAGATATAAGTAATCAAAACAAAATACTTCATTTCAACTTTCAAGTCAAAAAGTGAATTTAATAAAAAAAAATATCTGAAATTCTGTATATTTAATAAACTTTTTGTTTAATGTTAGTACATTTTTAGTTAACTAATTTTTTGATAAAAATTTAATATATTGTAATAAAGTCTAAATGTAAATATTATATACCTCCTAAAAGCAAATAATTAATAATTTTACAGATTAAAGTAACTAATTATAAATAAATTTATTTTTCTGTTTTTATGTTGAGAACAAAAGTCTATTAGCATAAAAATGTAATATTGCCTACATGTAGAAAAAGCATACTTTCAATAATTATTATTAGCTAGATACTATAGTTAAAACTAAACTACTTTTAGCAAGAATATACAATAATTCAATTGAAAGAGATGATTGGTTATGTTTCAAATGTGTGTTAGACCAAGAGGGGGTTTCAGTAAAAAAAAATTTACTTGTAAATTTATTTTGAAATTTTGTTAATTTAATTTTATATTAAGCATGTGCCATGAATTGGTAGAATAATTTTGATTATTTATTAAAAGTAATGTCAATTTCTTTTTCTCAATAAAATAAACTTTATAAATAAATTTCTTATCTTTTATGTAAGATTATTTTTAAAACTTAGAACAATGCATAACCTCAAAATAAAATTTTAATCTGTTGTAATAAAAAAAATTTGAAAACAATGAGCTTGGATTGAAAATATTATTGTGTTTTCAATTTCAGACTCATAGTTTTGTAGTTAAGTAGAGATAAAAGGTGGCTGATGGAGAGTTGCATTAAATCCTAAGATCTAGGTGCAATGCTCTCAGACCCAAGGCTACTCACTGATGAAAGACACAAGTTAGAAACTAGCCTGGAGATATTGGATGAGTAGATACTAGATAGGGATTTTATGCACAAACTTTTTGCATTCATTGATTACTCTGGCTTGCACTGAGTGGCACTACTGTATGGAGAATTTTGCCTGTTTTAACAACTTGAACAAGCATAAGAAATGGTGATCATGTGATGTTTAGTGGTTTTAAATTTAATGAATCTATTAGTAAAATGAATGTTAATTATAAAAGTTAATTAATTTATGAGGAAATATAAAATTAATTTGGTTAAAAATCCATTTTTTAAAATTATTTTAACAATGATAATATTTTTTCAAATTTATTGCTTTTTATGGACGTTAACACTATGTAATGTATAATATTTTATCTCTGCATCAAAACTGAAGTTATTGAGAAAAATTTATTTTATGACAAAAATCTAGTGAAATAGTGAGAAGCATAATTTAAAAGTAGGTGTTGTTTTGTTATATAGAAAAGAAAAAAAACTAGGAGTTGTTATATTGGATTGCTTTAAGCGAGATATTATTATTATGAAGTGTTACATGTGTGTAGGCAATAAATGGTGCAGTTAGTCATTATTCTATATTGTAAATATTTTTAGTTTAGCTTTTTAAATCAAATGCATTTCAGTATAATGCACCATAATTATGAATTTTAATTACTAAACATTATAATCACGGGGCATGGCATAAAAATATATTCAGTTGAAAAGAATAAAATAAAAAATATCTATAATAGAAAACAATTATTAACTTCTTTAATGCATATCTATTATATAGAAAGTTTAAAAAATATCACTGATTGTTATTTATATTCTACTATTTTTGTAGGCAACCTGACGTTTAAAAATAAGTCTATGAAAAATGTATTTATTTAAATCATTCGTCAATATATTTATATTATACTCATTATTCTATATTCTTTTAATGTTAATGTTATGATAATATATTTTTATAATTTAACGTTGGAGAGATTGTATTTACAGGTATTTTAAAGATAAATGGCATCACTTTTTTGTTTTCCCATTTACATCTCAATTAAAGTTTTTATAACTTCTAATTTAATTAAGTCATCATTATATATAGGTATATCTATATTGAAAACATATGGAATATATTATTTTCACTACTTTAATTTAAGGAATTACTTTCAAGTATTTATTAAATAAATAATAATAAAAATGATTAAGTGCAGAAGAATCAAAGAGAAAAATAAACCGAAAAAAATTGTAATTTTTGATTTATATATTATTATGTCTCATAAATTTTACTAAGTTTAATTTGTAATTTATTTGCGTTCCAGAATAACATTTTTAATTTATTGATTGACACAAAAGATATATACATGGACATATCCGTATTATATGTGTGTGTAGACGAAGGCACTTGCCCATACGAAGTTTGAGTAGACTTTTATTTTAATAAAAATAGTTTTATTTTTATAAAAAAACTTGATGATAAATTAAATATTTAAAATATTACTTTATTAATATAATGTTTCAGCGATAGGACTGTTAAAAAAAGTACACACTTTTATGCTACCCAACTTTTATACTATATATATATACCATTTATTTTTGTGTTCAAATATTTTTAAACCTTTTAAACATTTTGAAAGATTGTGTCCGTTAGAACTTGGTCAAAGATTACTCTTTTTTCTTAATGATTTCTCAGTCTTAAATCAATATTATACAATTAACTGTTCTCAAGCGTCTTTTTCATTTCGATTGATGGCTTAATCTACTTTTCACTTTTTCTCTTTTCTGAATTTTTACAGGAGTACTACTATCAGCAAATGCAATTTCTTTAGAAAGACAAGCACTTCTAATTGCTGAAGTCCGAGCGCTTCAAGACGTACTTGCTCGATTTAATTCCCTTAGAGTAGACCATACAGAATACGCATGCCTTAAAGCTCTAGTCCTATTTAAATCAGGTAAATGTTATATAAAAATATAATTATATACTTATGAAGTCATAAGAAAGCAAACATCTCACACACTAACTTATATTTATAAACCATTTTAATATTATTGTCAATTGCTGTTAAAAAATATAATCATATTATATCTATTTTATTCTATAAATATTTATTATTACAAATAAAAATATGTCAACATTAGTATTTAAGTTTCTATGCATCTGTTAAATAATATTATCATGAATATTCTATGTATATATATATATATGTATGTGTGTGTGTGTATAAAATATTTAAATATCCTACTGCACGGCAAGGGTTACCGAACATCCCTCCCATAAAAATTAAAAAAATATATAGAAAGGCCATTGCTCATCAGGTTTGTAAACTGCCAATAGTAAAATTGTAATGCTCCCATTTCCATTTTTGTTTTATTCTTTAACTAAAAATAATCGTATATTCATTTATCAATTAATAATTGGATATTTGATTGGGCTGCTTATGAGCTGATTATGAAAAAAAAATTATATTTGTAATTTGAAAAAAAATCCAAATTTACCTTGCACAGATTCAAATCCCAGTCATAAGCATGAATGACAGATGTGCAAACCACCATGACTTGCAACTTTTGTTATATTAAAAGGGAGATGATAGATGGATAGATAGATAGATAGATAGATAGATAGATAGATAGATAGATAGATAGATAGATAGATAGATAGATAGATAGATGAATAGATGGATGGATAGATAGATAGATAGATAAACAGACAAACAAACAAGCAGGAAAACAGATAGACAGACAGATAAATAGATAATAGATAGATGGATATATGGATAGGTGGATGGATGGATAGATAGCCATAAATAATATATGGATAACTATTTTTTTAGTCTGCTTTATGAAGTAAATGATCAAATGATAATGATCACATTTCGACACCATCAAAACTCATTTATGTATTAACACTTGACTGGAGAAATGATTAAAAATGTACCATTGTTTTTACAAAATCTTAGCCACTTTTTACTTACAGCATTATTATCTCAATCTTTTACTCTCTCTGTCTCTCTCTCACTCTTTCTCTTTTGTTGTACTATTTTTATATAAAAAAGATGCTTAATGTTCCTCTAGTATTTTGCCATCATTATTGATATAAACTATATTATCTTGATTTATATAATCTTTTATAATTATAAAAGAATATATTCAGAACAGATATCACACTTAATTTTGGGTTTCTTTAAAGGAAATCAAATAATTAATCATTGAGGAATTAGTTGATCAGTAATAGCTTCTGATGTTGTGCATTTAAATTACTGGTTGAATACATAAGTTTTCTTTCAATTTATTTACTTTATCAGCTAAGAATCAATCCAGGAATCTTAAAATATTGAGTTTTCTCATGTTGATGCTGAGTAAAACATTTTAAAATAGTAAATAAACTACATTCTAATAATGATGTAGTTATAACATCTAATCACAATATTATAATAAAATCTAAAAGAAAACAAAAACTTTCATGCAAAAAATGAAATATTGAAAGATTAAAGGAAGTCATTAAAAAACCTCATGAAAGTCTTAGATTAGAGAATTATTTATATTGGCACAAAAATGGTATATTTTCAATGTCAATGGGAGATACTTTAAATTAAAAAATAAATCAAGTAAAGGCATTAGAAAATGAAGACTAAAAAAGTAAAAAGAAACTATGGTGTTTTTTTTTCTTTCGTATTATTTATTATTCCGATAATTTCAACTTGATCTAAAAGTGTCAAACTCTCTTGGAATATATTTTTGATATTATTTGATTTAGATAAACATTACTAATGATTATTACTAATCATTTAGTCATTTAGTAGATGAAATATTAATATATCCTTTCTAATCCAGATATAAACTTTAAACCTGATTATAGATTAATATATCTGTTTTTTTAATTAAATGTAAATACATGACATATACTATAAATTTATGAACATATGCAGTAAATCAAATTATTACTCCTTTTTTTTAGATATTTTATCTAATTTAAATCATAATTACGTCTGGCAATAATTAATCCATTGCAATTTTCATCTTTAGTAAGCATAATTTTTCAAATTGTATGAAAGAGAATATTCCATCTGTTTTTTTATTAATTATATTTCACTTGGTTGTACATATCTGTTTGAAATTTTTAAATATATACTTTTTACACTATTATTAGAATAATAGTAGCAGATATATATTATTTGCACAAATTTACAAAAAATAAAATAAAGCTAGACAAAATTTCTTGCTGAACGAATAGGATAAAGGATTTGAAATAGATTTGATTTGCTTATGAAAGAATTAACCAATTTCATTAAAAAAATGTGATAAATTTAAATACTGATTGAAATTTCAGTAATTTGAATGGGATTATAGAATTTAGCTGATTTAATTATGATGTTATATAAAAGTTTTAGAAACTCTTTGTGGAATTATATACATATAATCCAAACCCTTTTGAATAGAGACTAGGATTTTTTTTTTCGACTCCCAATCAGACTTTTGATTATTTTCTCAGCTAGCTATTTTTAGCTAAAAAGTGAAACATGATTAAAAAACACTCGTTCTCATCATCTGATAATTCTGGTAAATAATGTCTCCTTTTCTGTTCTCTAAGAGAAACTGCGGGAGAAATATTTGTTCTGAACTAGATTATTTAGAAGCTACTTTATTATTATATTTAACATATATATATATATATATGTGTGTGTGTGTGTGTGTGTGTGTGTAAACTTATTTTATTAAAAAGAAAATAACTACAGATATAGAGCTGGAGAATATTTCTATGGAAGATAAGAAGAAATTAAATTATTTATTGAACAAACAATTATATGATATAAAAATTTCTAAGCAAGAATATAAATATAGAAGGATTACTAAAGAAATAAGACATATATGTAAAAATGAAAAAATAATATGTGAAGAGGATAATGGTAGTAGATTTGTTGTTTTATATTCTAAAGGATTATATAAATAGGGTAGAGTGTGAAATAAAAAAAGAAGGATATGAAAGATTATCAAAAGATCTTATTAACGTGATAAAAAATAAATATATAAAATTATTACAAAAAATGGAAGGGAAAAATTATTAATACAAATCAATATAAATTTTTATATCCTTCTTCTTATGAAAACCCATATTTATTTACTAAGGTAAAAACTTTTAAAGAGAATAATCCATTGAGATTATTATTTAATTTTACTGATTTTATTCTACAAAGATTTTGTAAGTATTTAAATAAGTGAATAGTAAACATTATTGGTTATGGGGTGAATAGTAAACATTATTGGTTATGGGAAGTTTTGCATTAAAAATACAAAGGCTATTATAAATAAGTTAAATATGATAAAACTGAATAGAAACCAAAGTATATTTGTAAAGGATATTGAGAAGTAGTATCCTAGCATTCCAAGAACAAAAAGTATAGAAATATTAAAACAGAAATTATATATGCATATTAATGATATAGAGGTAATTAATATTATAGAAGGTTTAATTTTAATACGTAATAGTTTGTATTTTAAATATAATAGTGAATTCTGGAGTATACATGAGGGATGGGTAATGGGGTGTGCCGTTAGCAGATTAAGTCATCAATATTTATCAATGAAATGGAAATGAAAATTGTTAATAGTAGAATAGAAAATCAAGATACAATACATTACTTTAGATATGTTGATAATATATTAATAATTGATAATAAAAAAGTTATAAAGAAAACTTATAATGAACTTAATAATAATATGGATAATATAAAATTTACAATTATAGAAATTGATGTTAAAATTAAGTATTTAGATATAGAGATATATGATAATAACATAATTACATTAAAACACTTCATAAAAAAAGATAGATTAAGGAAAATAATTTCTATGGATTCGCAACAGGCATGGATACAAAAAATGGCAGTTATTAAAAATTTTAAAAATAAAAATGATAAATATAACACAGATAGGAAGATAGCTACTTTGCAAAAAGAGAAATTTATAAAATTATATACTAGTTGCTGATATAACCTAGAAGAATTAGAAATGTATTCTTTAATTATAAACAATACAATTTATGTAATAATAGTGAACCAGAAAATATAAAATGGGTAAAACTTTCATATGTTCCTAAAATTTATCATATATTATTAAAAAATAAAAACAAGGATTATATAAATAAAAATATTAAAATAGGATGGTCAAACAGTAAAAATCTGGATATATTAGTAGGGAATTATAAAATAAAAGATGATATAAAATATAAAAAGGGTATATAAAATTACTTGTGGGGTTTGCAATATGGTTTATTATGGACATACAGCAAAACTATTAGAAGAAAGGGCTAAAGAACATAATAATGCTATTAATAGAAGAGAGGACAAATCTGCATTATATGTTCACTACTTAATATATGGATATAGAATAGATTGTGTTAAGAATATAAGTCAATTAAATTATATTAAAGAAATTAATAGAAGGAAGATATATGAAACCAATTACATTAATTATAACAGAAATAATTTTATAACATTTATAGAATGTCAATTAATTTAACTAATAATTGAATAATGAAAAATGAATGGATGGTTATATAATATGTGTTATTATAAAGATATTAAAGCATAAATTATAGGTTTGTGTTAATTTTATATAGAGCTGGTAGATGTCACTATGTAGGCAATATAGGTTATTTTTGTAGTTAATACATATTGAAAATAGCAAAACTTAAAAAAATTGCTGAATAGAACTTTTATATGTTATAATTATATGACTATATTACAGATATTGTCATATATTATTTTGTTGTTAGATAAAGATATTTATATTCTGTATAATATTTGGGATTTACTTATAAATAAATATTAGAAAATACAGTAATTAAAATTTGTTAAAAAGAACAAAAAATATAAACATCACTTAGGAGCGCTTTCAACTACACTTGTAGTCTTTATCAACTAAAACTTTGAAAGATCAACTTTCCCATAATTCCATATTAATTGACAAAAACTACAAGGGTAGTTGAAAGTACTCCTAGTGACGTTTATATTTTTTGTTCTTTGTAACAAATTTTAATTACTGTATTTTCTAATATTTATTTATAAGTTTATGTATATTATTTTAAAGAAATACAGTGATCGATTTGTAGTATATATATACATGTGCGTGTATATGTATTATTTAACGACAGGAAAGTTTTTATTCTAATTAAATTATTTTACTGTACTTCTTTTAGAGTCAAGAGCTTTACGGGATGCAATACAAATTGAGATGCTTCAAGATCAAGCTCAAGTAATGCTAAGTGAATACACATTATCACAACATCCACCATCAAAAGTGCGATTTGGTAAACTACTTTTATTACTGCCTTCGGTACGAAGTGTTGGCGCAAGATCAATAGAAGAACTTTTTTTTAGGCGGACAATAGGCAGTATTCCTATTGAGCGTTTGTTATGTGATATGTTTAAATCAAGTTGAATTATGTTATATATTTGTAGTATATTTTTATCACTATAAATAATACAAATGTAAATTTAAATTTATATTTAAGGTATATTTTTTAAAAATTAATTTTTATTTATGCTTGTATGATGAGAATTTTTTTTAAAAAAATTTTTCCACATCACACACACAATAATTGGAATTCCTTGTAAAACTAAACTAGTTTTAAAATCCCAGATTTTAGTCATTATGGAAAAAGTTAAAATAAAAAAATTATATAACAACAGATTCATAAAAATTAAAGCGGCATATATAAAAATGTAAAAGTCATATATATATATATAGTGTTTATGTATCTATACATAAATTAAAATATTAAGGAGAATACTAAAAATCGTATTTAAACCAAATGATTCATATACGTAAATTTTCTAAATAGACAAACAAATTATAGTAGCAATTTTTATTATTAACAAAGTCAAAGCTGAATAGGGAATACAAGTACCAAAATCTTTCAGTTACACGAATGATTGTTAGCAATTACTTAGCTGAAATGTAGAGCTTGAAAAACTAAGTCAAGACATTTGTTTTTTCACCGTAAATAAATAACTTTTCTACATTTAAAGATGGGATTTAAAAATTTTAAAAATGTAAAATTTATTTTATTAACTTTTTAATGAGATTTTTCTAATGGGTAGTTGGTGCCCAGTAAAAAACTACTCTTGGCGATTCTTAAAATAAAAAATAATAATTAAATGTTTTCTTGTTAGGGAGCACTTAAGTCTTAAGAGCACCAATAATATACAAAGGTGGAAATCCATGGACCTTAGGCTTTAGAGTCTCCATTCTGCTGCTGCACTAATTAGGGATTCTTAAAATTATGAATAATAATACCAGAATAAATTTGCAGTCGTTTCTCAACGTTATTTTTTTATTATCTTTTATCTTTTTAGCCCTAAATGCAAAAAAAAAAAAAACATTCCCAATTAGCAAGTTCTTACTGCTTTTATTGTCTATTACTTTGCATTTTTAAGTAATATTTATTTTTTAACATTTTTCAAAAACAAACTCATTTCAAACATTATAATTTTCTGTTTTTCTTTTTACACAATTGGAGGACTATCTGTAGCATTATATCATTCTCACTTCTAAGAGTGCATTTTAGTACTCTGATCATATAGCAGACTCAAGCGCTAAAAGTTCATTGACTGAGACTCAATCAGTAACTTTTGGTGCTCTTGAATATCACAGCATTTTCAAGGACTAATCTTAATCATTTGGTTGTTTAATTACTTTTAACTATTTATTTTTAGCAAAAAAGTTTTTAATTTGATTTTGTCAGCCTTATTAAAGAGTATGTTTCCTTTATTTAGTTATTGAAGATTTTCCTTATAAAGAGGATATGTTCAGTTGATCAAAATTTTATTATTGCACATTACCAAATAAATATCAGTTCTATTGACATTCATTACAGCATTTTAGTTATTATTTTATTGCCAACAATTGAAAAAAATCATGTTGAGTAGTGGCGAAAACGACTATCTTCTACATATTTTTAGATATTAAAGTCATTGTTTTATTCTTTTTCTTCCAGACTCTGAATTACCAACAATATTAACAAATATATGCTTATAAACATCAGAACTACCAATAGATGAATGCATTTTATTTTTGATTCTTTGTCAATATTTACTGCTTTTAAGTCATAGCCTGGGGGAGGGTGATTTACTCCCTTTGTTTACATATACATTGAGCTATGTTTAATTTAAAGTTTAAAATATACTTTATATTCTTCAAGTTTATAATTTATTGTGATTTCCCACTTTAATATTAAATTGCATGCAACACGTTTTTTATTGCTCCTGAATTGTTCTCTTTTATTTGATTTGTTCAAAGTTAAAATTTTGTTGTTATTATTGTCGTTTTGAATTTATTGATTACATTAAGTAATTTTCCTTTTTTTTTTGTTTACCTTATTTTTAATAAGTTGTTAAATTTTGTCAGTCCATAGATTAACCATACCATTTGAGAAATTAAGATCTAATGAGAATTAGGATCATACCAGTTGGTAAATAATTCATAATTCATTGATGTGCTTAGAACTTATACAGTTGCTTTTCACTGTCTTTTTACTGTGGTATTATGCTATTAAGAACTTTTCCTCCACCCCCACTGTTATCCTACAATGGGTCTATCACCAATATAAGCACTTCTGATCTGCTATTGCAGTATCTCTTTTATTATAGTTCCTCTCCCATGAAGATATTTTCAGTTAGAGAGATTTTGACAATTTTATTAATGTTGCAAGAATAGCTCTTAGAAGTTTTACATTAAACCATCAAAACATCACAAATCTTCCTGCATTCACTGATTATGAAAGCTTGCACTTGGTGACAGTACTATATGGAGAGTTTTCTATAGTTATTAAGTTTTACATTATAAAAACTCTTCCTCTTTTTTTCTCTCTGTCATTTTTTCCTCACTTCCTCTCTCTTTAATTAACATATATACAAAGAGAAAAATAGTATCAAGAGAAATTACGTATATATATATATATATATATATCAAACCTTTTACATTTTCAGTGCAATGTACTTAAAAATGCCTATTATTAAATTATGAAATATTTATCAGTATAAAATATCATTGATTAACAATTATACAGATAAACTTCCCATTAGATGAGCAAAGATTTGAAACATCTGAATATTCCCAAGAAAAAAAGACTGCCCCATTGTAATCTACATGATATTTAATTATCAATCCATTAGTGTTCATATTTCATAATATTTGAGGATACTCTAAATGCCTTATCAAACCTAATAGAAAAAAGTATATTACAAACATGACTATATGTAATAAATTGATTATGGCCTATTAATCAACTTTTATATATAATTATGAACTTTTCATTTTTATACTTTGTAAAAATTCCAAATTTATAAAAGCAAGAGCAGATTTCATTGAGATTTAGTGCATTTGTAGATTGACCAAACTAAAAGCTACAAATTTTTGGATTGATTCTTAGCTAAATGAAATAAAAAAAAACATGTTTGATGAATTTTCCTATTACACCCTAACATGAGCAACTAATCATATATATATATACAAACAAATAATTTAACGGTAAAAAATATATTTTAAATTCTTTAGTAACGCTTTCAATTACATAGTAATTCTTGTCAGCTTTAAATGAATTTCAAATTTTAATGTTACGTAAATTTCCATAAGTTGTGTATGGTCATATTTGCAAACTTGCCTATTAATAGTATTATCTTTATATTTATCTATTAAAATTGCCTCTTAATTTTGCTCTTTTTATGATTCCTTTTTCCATTAATATTTTTATTTCATTAATATTAAGTGTAAACCTATAATTACAAGACTTTTTCTGGTCAAAGAATACTGAAGCTGTATTAAATTGATTATTTACACTATTTTTAATCTGATTATATAATAACTGATGCTCCTTTAATCTTTTTTTCACAGAACATCTCAATTCCCCAATGTATAATTTTTTACACCAACATGAAATCTGATAAATTATATTACATCTTTGCATTTTAGGAATTATATTCTTAGAATTATTAATCAATTGACTAACATTCAGAAAAACAAAAAAAGGAAATATTATACTTTTCTTTAAATATATTCTTAATTAATTTAGATTGCATGTTATTTACAAATGGCATAGATACCCATTTTTTATTATCTAAGGTAACATTGCAAACCCTCTTCTTATTATTAAATGAATTTACTGTACATAAAATTTGGTTTTTATCATAACCAACCTTTAAAAGTTCATTAGCAAAAAGTTCTGTATTTAAAATTTTATCACTCCTATATTTACACAATTTAACATTGCGATGCAGAAATGATTTCAGACTTACCATTTTATGTATCATTGGAACACATGATTTAAAATGAATATATCCTCTTTTTCCAATAGATTTAAAAATTAATTTATAATTTAAATCAGTAGCATCTCTATATATTTGTAAATCCAAAAATTTTATTTTTCCATTTTGTTCATTCTCAATAGTTCATTTTAAATTATTTAAATTATTCAGTTTATATAAAGAACATGATAATGTCTTGAGGATCACAAACAAAAACATCATCAACATATCTAGTATAAATTTTAATACTTTAAAAGTTATAAGAATTAAATATAATATCTTCATATTTTGATAATGTAAAATTACAAATTTTTGTAAATTTATAAATATTTTAAAAAAGGCTAAAAGTTGTTCTATGAATAGTTGTAAGTACTATAATATATATCCATCTACAGCTATATATCCAAGAATATTTGCTAATATTAAACATCAAAAAGTAGGGAATCCTCTCAGATTGATGATAGATTTTGGTGGATCATTTATGTATAAAACAGCTAAATATATTGGTAAATTGTTACAAGATATGCTGGGCTTTGGAAGATATACAGCTGCATCTTCTTATGAATTTGAAGATAGGATTAAAAATTTAAAAATAAATGACAATGATTTGTTGGCTTCATTGGATATAATAGAATTATATGGATCAAATGATCATCTTGAATCTATAAGTTTAATTAAAATTGCACTAATTAATATATCTGTAAATAAAAATTTGATAGTTTTTATTATTGAATCACTAAAATTTATAAGTGATAATATTATTGCAACATATAATAATAAATTTTATAAAATGGGTAAAGGATGGCCAATGGGATTACCTATGGTTGCACAAATTTGTAATTTTTCACTATCAAAATATGAAGGTATTATATTTAATTTTTATAACTTTGAAAGTATTAAAATATATACTAGATATGTTGATGATGTTTTTGTTTGTGGTTCTCAAGACATTATTGATGTTTTCTTATATAAACTGAATAATTTAAATAATTCAAAATGGACTATTGAGAATGAACAAAATGGAAAAATAAAATTTTGGATTTACAAATATATAGAGATGCTAATTTTTAAACCTATTGGAGAAAGTGGATATATTCATTTTAAATCACGTGTTCCAATGATACATAAAATGGCAATTCTGAAATCATTTTTGCATTGCAATGATAAATTATGTAAATATAGGAGTGATAAAATTTTAAATACAGAACTTTTTGCTAATGAACTTTTAAAGGTTGATTATGATAAAAACCAAATTTTAAGTACAATAAATTCATTTAATAAGAAGAGGGTTTGCAATGTTACCTTAGATAATAAAAAATGGGTATTTATGCCATTTATAAATAACATGCAGTCTAAATTAATTAAGAATATATTTAAAGAAAAGTATAATATTTCATTTTGTGTTCCTCCGAATGTTAATCGATTGATTAATAATTCTAAGAATATAATTTCTAAAATGCAAAGAAGTAATATAATTTATCAGATTTCATGTGGATATAATAAAATATATATTGGAGAATCAAGATGTTCTGTGGAAAAAAGATTAAAGGAGCATCAGTTATTATGTAATCAGATTAAAAATAGTGTAAATAGTCAATTTAATACAGCTTCAGTATTTTTTGACCATGAAAAGTCTTGTAATTATAGGTTTACATTTAATAGTAATCAAATAAAAATATTAATGGAAAAAAGAAAACAAAAAAAGAGGAAAATTAAAGAGATAATATTAATTGATAAATATAAGAATGCTGTTATTAATAGGCAAGTTGCAAATACAGCCATACACAGCTTATGGAAATTTATGTAACATTAAGATTTGAAATTCATTTAAAGCTGATGAGGATTACTATGTAATTGAAAGCACTACTAAAGAATTTAAAATATATTTTTTACTGTTAAATTGTATTAAAACTTTCAGGCAATGTAGATTATTATCAATTGCAATCTAGTTTTATTATTCAATGTTAGGTCTGCATTGTTTAGTGCAATGAAAGAATGTTAGATTCTGGAAGTTAATGTCTATGGATCATTGTCCAGATATGTCATTTCTGGTGCTTAATAATATAATTTTAATTTTTTTTTTTACTTAGTCTTATGCCATTTATCTTGGATATTCAAATTTCTAGACAGAAAACACACAATGTCAAGAGTAATTTAAAAGAAGACAAAAAATATTATGCCCCAGCAATAAGAATTAGTTTTGATCATTGTTTCGCTTTGGACAATATTTTAATATAACTTATACCTATAAGTATATTTTCTGTCATTAACTACGGTTTGTAGTCAGAATAAATACAATTCATTACAATTTGATTTACAAATACCAACTTTCTACACTCATAACTTTCATACCATCTACTTTAAATAAATACATTAAGGATCATTACAATTCATTTATTAGACTAGAGATTATCATATCATTTCCAGCCCAGATGTAAACATTAAACTCAGTTTAATTAGAAAGATGTTATATTAATTATTATCTGCATTTAAGGACTATATTTAATAATCATGGATGGTGTCAAAAAAGTTTAACATTTGTAAATCAAATTGTAATAATTGGCTATTAATTGACACTGAACAAATCACAAAAAGATATATAAGAGATTGTAATCAGGACCAAATGAAGAATGCTTGTTCAGTGTGAAATGCTTCCTGACAGTCTGTCTTTTTTCCCAGATGTCTATTTATATGTTTCAAGAATGTATGGTTGATTGAATGCTTTATGTAGTTCTTAAAAAGTAAATAAATATTACATATATTTGAGTGTAATCATTGGGTGTAATCTAATAACAATATAAAAAAAAACTATTCTCAGATCAAACAGGTATGCTTCAAAGCTAATTAATCTCTCATCACATAATTTGTATAAATTATGTAGAATGCTATACGATAAACAATATATATATATACACCCACAATATTTGAATACAAGTATAATTTATATACTTCGAATTTAGATGTAATTATAGGGGATTTGAATACAGACTTTCAAGTTCCCTTCAGCTATCCACTCTATTTCATACAACAGATACACATGACCACACACACAAAAAAAGATAAATAATCTCCAATATATATATTTTGTGCTGAACCAGCACTCATCAGTTGGTTTAGATCATCAACTTCCTTACATTTATATATAATAAGTGCTCAGTCTATATTAAAATAGCAAATCTTCAAACTTTAATGGACAGGCTTCAATCTATTCCATCCTCCAACTCTTCAGCCAGCTATATCATTGAAAATCTGATCATGGGATGCCAAATCCTTTGTTGATACCAATATTGGAGATCATTTATCTTTTTTACATGTGTGTGGTCATGCGTATTGTTTGTATAAAATAGAATGGATAGTTAAAAAGAGCTTGAAAGTTTGTGTTCAAATGGCCTATAATTAATTTATATACTGTAAAACTTAGTAAACAATTTTATCGGATTATGTAAGTTGTTTTTAATTAAGTGTAAAAGCATATAAACATATTTTCTAAGACCAACTTAATTAAATATTATAATTTTATTATTGATGTTATGTGCACTGGCCTTAAGTACAATGATAGAATGGTTAATTTAAAAACTAAATTTTGCAGAATAGATTCTCAGCGGAGAAAAATAAAAACAACTCAATTTGGCCAATTGAAACACTAATTTATCAATTGCTTGCTTGAATGTGACATGGTCTCCCAAATAATTTTTTATATAATTATTTATTCCAATTGTGTGTGTTTATATAATCAGAATTTTGTATAGCTAATACAAATATTAAATTATTTTTAATTGACTGAAGGCTAATTTAATTAATTTTAAAATCTGAAACTGATCATGTGATAGAAATATCAAATAAACTAGAGAATTTTAATGCTTTTGATATTATTGTAAATATTTATTTAAAAAAGAAATCAAAATACTTTAAATTGTAAATAAAATTTTAAAAAATTAAAAATATATTTTAAGTTTTTAGAATTTGTATATAGTTGTGAATGTAACTGATTTGCAATTAGTCAATGTTATTAAATCCCTTTAAATAGTCTTCTTGGTTTATTTATTGTTTTTGTACAATTTGTTTCCTATATCTTTGAGCACCTGGTACGCTTGTCATTTGTTTATTTAAGTTCTTAAGTTTTATAAAATATACATATATCATTTATTGTAAATATTTTTATTGAAATATTCAATTTAAAAAAAAAATAAGCCATAAATTAATCTACTTTGTAAATAAAACTCATTTTTAAAAATATGAAAGTAAAAATAAAAATTTAAAATGTGTGTGTTTTTTTAATGTACATAACTAACTTAGTAATATACGAGTAAGCGGCAACATGTATATAAATGTGAACAAACCGCTAGGCTGGTTTTAAAGCATGTATTGCAAATATAAACTTTAAATTTTGAATAAACTGACTTCATCAAGTGACGTTAAAGATTTAAACACCTATCAACACTACTTCTTGTTTATGCATATATTTATTATATGCAATATATTTTATTATTATTATGAAGCTAAAACACAACTAACATATATTGAACACTGAGACTGCATTAAAGAAAGAGTAATTACAACCCCAATGGAAGGCCTCTGGTCTTTGATTAAAATATTGTGTGTTTTTCTATTTTTCTATTTTAATTTTGTTTAGTTAGCTAAAAAGGCATATATATATATTAACCCATAAGTGCACAAAGTTTATTGCTTATATCTAAACCACATTCCTATAAAGAATGTTTAAATGAACCACTGTAATATCAGCAATTTGTTGTCAAGACAATAGTGAGATAATATTCTTAACAAGATATTGTTGATAATCTATTGGTTTATTTTCAGTTTCGGCTGCGGTAATGCGATGTATATATATATTTATTAGTACTATAAATGTTAATTTCGTGAAGTGAAATAATTACATTGTAATGACTGGATTTAATTCTTTATTTATTTCACCAAAGATAAGATAAGGCCCAGGGAAAACATCAACTTGAATTTATAGTTGAAGGTCACACTGAGAGCAAAAACAAATTCTATTTTTCCTATAGCTCAGAAACCTATTTTATACCAGTCTACTTTAAACTGAATTTAAGCTTAGTTGAACAAAAAGTTATAATAATATAATTTAAATGACTTGCTGTTTCATTACATATTTATTCATTCTGAAATTGTTCTCCAAATAACATTTTCTATTTATTATTCATAATTAATTTATTATCATATGGTATTTTTGTTCCATACATACTGAAGCAGTCGGATCTGAGTTCAATCCTAGCTTCATGACATCTAGCCATAAGCCCACTTCAAACCCTAATACTAACCTTAAATTTCCGATGCAATGGGGCTTTATATGTTCAATCCACACTAATTTCCATAAGAAAAACTTATTTTATAAATGTGTATTAAAATTAATTCGTTTCAGGTTTAAATTGATCAATTCTAGTAATAAATTCATGATAAAATTATTTATGAATTTATATATATTATAACTGCGTGGATTGTGCATATATATTTGTAAATATTTAAATATATATAATTGTTCGAAAGTTTCATTGCGTCAGGAATGCTTGTTTTTACTTTTAAATAATTTGTTAAATTTTTAGTGATTAAAAGCTACATTCTTTCGATAAGCTTTCAGATTTTCCCTTTCCAAAACAATGGTTAAAGTTTTATTAATTAGAAAAAAAGATAAGTATTTAAAGTGTAAGGATTTCCTAATTAAAATCATTTTTCTGATTTTAAGAATTCATTTTCTAATTAGAAAATGAATTCAAGTTAATGAGTTTGAAAGCCTTATCGAAGGAATGTATCTAACAACAACCAGTAAATTTTGTAACATTGATAATGAAAGAAGCGCTAGCCTGAAGGCATCAAATACAGTATATATAGCTCTGAAAAGTTTGGAGAGGAGAAGCCATCTTTGTTGTAGAGAAGTGCCAGTCAACTCTGTGCATTTTTAAATTATGAAATTAAATAGTGTTTTGATCATGGTGAAGGGCTAAAATGTCAGGAATCTGGCTGCGGTTCCTGAAGTCATCTGAAATCTTCAATGAAGTCTGGACCAATCATGCTGCCAAAATCAAATAAAATGCTGTTCAAGTAATCAACTCAATGCATACCTACATTTACCAACCCGGACATGTAAACTAAGGGAACCAGCCCCAGAAGAAATGGGTAATATATTTCCATAATGAACCTTAAACTTTCTGGCCAGTTTCCGAACTTTACTTTACACTCCCTTTAAGAGCTCTTTTCATTCTTTAATGTAATAATCTCTGTGTAAAACCTTTTATTTATGCTATTTTAAATTCATAGTAATTCTCTCAATCTCTAGTCCTTAGATTTAATTTTCCTTTCTTACGATGGTGGTTCATTTCCTATATTATATATATCTATCGTGTAATTTATTAATGTTTATTTTTAATTATATGCCAATAATCCTTCAACTCAATGAGCCCCTTTGTTCCATTTGCTTTATGCAAATAATATAATATTAAGTCTAATCATAATTCTCGCCCATTAGAACTAAATTTATATGTTCTGTTAATCACAGAGCTGAAAGAAATTATTAAATGTTTACTATTTTTATAATTGGCTACTAATAAATTATTAGCTCCATTTCTAATCTATGCCCCAGCTATTTTCTCATGTTCACCAATATTTAGTTATTCTTATATAATGTTAAAATGTTTTGAAAAAGGGTCGATAAAGGAATCAGCTAAATACATTCTAATTCAAATTGTTTTTACTATATATTAATATTCAGGAAGGGCACGATGTTTGGGGCATGATTCATATAATTTTATAATGCTTTAAAATAATTTTACTTAAAAGCTCGTTTGACTTTAATTAATTTGATCAGGTCATCACATAGAGCATTCTTTATAAATGGGTTTTATTCATTAACCATGATGATTACCAAGTCATCATTTTTCCGAACGTTGCTGACGCGAGCCATCTCCTGTTTCATAGGCTTGTTCTCGGTGATATTATTATTACTTTAATTCCATAGGAAGAAAGCACTTCCTCACTTGCTCATATTATAATTGGAACACCAAAGGTTCATGGCTATGACCCAGCCTGGTTTTCCCCCATGTTTCACATCTCTTCATAGGGCATTAAAGACTTGTAAACACAAGCTGCCCTCCTTCTTAAATCACCAGCAAGCCATTATCTTTCATATTCATTTTTTCTTATAGCTCATAAGATGTCACTACCTTCTACTTTTCAGTTCCAGTAAAGCCCGCCCTAATGCTTGTAAATCGTGATGAATTGATTTTATTAAAGTCGAACAAATTCATATTTTATTTATAATTAAGTTTCCTATTAAATATTAAAGATGCCCTAAATACGTATTTTGCTCTTCATGAATGGATTTGCGACTGTGAAAATAAATCTCACATTCTGTCATAATAAAATTAGAATAGTAATTTCCTTTACAACTGAATACCTTTGTCTGCCTTTAGTTTCTTGTTGGGGGCATAGACATAGAATTTCATAAGATTGCGTAATACTCATTGGCATATAATAAGGACCACCACTCTTATTATAATTATAAACTATGTTAAAGGCTAGAGGTGATTAATATAATCATCATTTAAAATTCAAACAAAACAAACTATTATTATTAAATATTTTCTAAACACACTTGGTTTCTTAGTTCTTAATTCTTTTATTCAATAATTATTTTAATGTTAATGCTCGCTGTCTGTGTTGGCAACCCGAACATATACATATGATTCGATTTAAAAAAGTATTTTTAGTTAATTTATTATCCAATATTAATGTCAGTTCAGGGGTCTCTAATCCTCACCAACCATTGAGCTAGTTTCTTGGTGCATAGCACTGTGCCATCGATTTAGATTTCTACTAATCTGAGCTGGTGAGTTGGGGTTTAAATTCAGTTTGAACTGACTGAGTTTGGATCCGACTTGCAGTTTAGGTGGTGGACGTTTTTCGACCGGTACATGGTTATGTTTTTGGCTGCCCAATCGTTGTGGCTTCAATTTAATAAACCCCACACCCTGTAGACAGTAATTATGATTTTAGTTACTCAGTCAATTGAGATCTCGATAAATTAAACGTTTCTGTAGAGAGTTATATTTTAAAGAGTGTTGTATATATTTAAGAGAAAAGTTATGCGATTTATAACGCATAACTGAAATGATTTAATAAATTAAAATGTCATTTTGTAATTTTCGTTCTTATAATTAAATGTTTTCAAGATTACTTTTAAATGTTCGTCAGTAAAAGATTCGTTAGTCAGAATAATTATGTAAAGAGAAAAAGTAATGATAGAATATATATATAAATTAATTATACGTGTACTATATCAGTATATATATTATACGTTTGTGTTATACGCGTTCGTGACAGTAAAGAAAATTATTGTTAGAAAAGTAGTAAGAGAGTATAGATCAAAGCAAGGGGTAAAATAAATGAAATATTTGTCTGTGTCAAAATTAACTAGTGTTTATCTCAGTATATATGTAAAAATATCCAATATGATATCATGTTAAAAGTTTTAATTTCAAAATATTGCTTGCTAGCACATATATTAAATGTTTGCTCCGTATTCTTAGTAGCCTCAAACCAGGCGAAGACCTTCAAACTGGGAATTATATGTCAAGCGGTCCGATGCAGTGTGACAACACGCTTTAATGACAATAATTTCTAGAGTAACCTCAAAGCAGGTGAAGACCTTTTGTGTACACCAAGCAGCCAGATGCAGTTGGCAAAATGCTTAAATGGTTTACACACTCTTATGCTAGCAAGATTGAAAATGATATCAACAAATAAAAGTTCTTGTGTAATATTAATTTTGACATTTTTTTGTGTGTGAAAGCCTCATGCTTAGTAAAAATAAAATAGTTGAATGCCTATATTTAAACTCAGGTCAGGAACGCGTCAGTTGTTAATAAATAAGAAATACTCATCAGTCAAATCATTTATCAAACAAAATTAAGTCAGTCATATGTGGTTAGGGGGTCAATGGGTTATTTCACATGCCCTATTGATCTCATTTTGCTCACTGGCGCCCATATAAATAAATTTGTCAGCAAATTTTAATTGTCAGCACAGCAGTGGGTCAGTTGTCTAAATAATAAAAACCAAATGTGTCCAATACAGAGAATTACTTGTACTACTTGCTAATATATATATTAATATTTGTATATCACTAATCATTTGTATAGTTTGTTTTTCAGACATGGGAGAACAGTTGAACAGAGGGAAAGTGAGTAATGTTTGTTTTTCTTATCTTTAATAGTTTCTTAAATAAAATACATGTCTCATTCAAAGAATTAATAGAAAGAGCTAACCAAGAAAACGTAGGTAAACTAAAACTAAACTAAAAAAGGCAGATTACATAGATTGAGGAAATAATATGCAGCAGCTAGTGAAGATAGAGACAATGGGACCAGTAGTCAGAGACCTAATTAAATGTACTAAAGAAAAAAGTTTTTTTTTAAGTATACAGAGAGAGCCATAAGTTTGTGATTCACATTGTTTATTTATATTATTTATTTACTTTCAAAGATGGAAGAACAATTAGATAAAGGATTGACTGATGATAGTGATGCACCTTCAACCACCTCCAGTGAAGGAGAGATCACTTTTAAAAATCGGATCAATAGGAAAGAACGCAACCATCAAAGCAGAAAGACAGCTAAAGATGATCACAACGATCGAGAGACTTTGCATACGATACTCAGAGAAATAAGAGAAGACAGGAAGTTAATGCTGATGATGATGGAAAGGATTTTAAGGCTTGAGGAAAAATGAGGCATTCAAACCAACTCAAACCCAGATAATGTAAAGCATCAGCAAGAAATAAATCCTTATGAAGCCCCAAAAAGAGATGAAGAAAATCAGACCACACCAAAAGAAGTTGTGGACAGCAAAGAAGATGACAGTGGAGAATATGAGTCAAATCAAGAAATGGTTGAAGAAGCTGATTTAAATACAGACAGGGAAAAAGAAGATGCTCAGACCACTAGTAAAATAAAACCAAAAGTAGAAATGGAACGGATGATAAACCCCGAAATGAGTCTAAGAAATTTGCAGAGACCATCCCTTATATCTTGTGTAGAAATTCAAATTTTTAGGGGAAACCCAGGAGAAAATCCCATAGATCATCTAGACAGCATCAAAGAATTTTTTTGTCTACACTCTGTAGCAGAGAAGGAAAAGATTATCCTAGCCAGCCATTACCTAAGAGAAGCTGCCAAGGCATGGTGGAAGCTATTAAAAAACCCACCTACCACGATCCAAGGGTATGAAAACGCCATTTTAAAAAAGTATTGGAGTGAAGAAAGGCAGGAGGGCATTTTGCATAGGCTGAACACTCAGAAGTATCAAGAAAACTGCAGACAGGGATATGCAGCCTACTTCATCCAAATCCCTAACACATTCAAATCCCTAACAGCCTTCAAATATGAGGACCAACACATCATCCGGATGATCAGGCATCATTTACTCCCATGGATCCAAAGAATCATGCTTGGGATGTGCCCTATGTCACTAGAAAAGACCATAGACTTTTTGACTGCAATAGACTATGGGAACTTGACACCAACTAGAAAAGACCAAGACTACGACCATTATCAAAAGTTCAAATCATATGGGCCACCTGATCCAGGGAAACAATAGTATAACCATTAAATGAAGAGACATATATATATATACAGATGACTGACTGACATGACCATAGGGAAAATGAGGCTTGATTAATGGACCTATTTATAAGCTAGATAATATATAAAAAAATGATCGCAATGAGACGTATAATTTTGTAGTTTGCACAGATGCTATTATTCACGTTCATGCTGTTCTCCCAGAGTCTACCAATTAGTCGAGTACACTTATGCGAATGTATCACGCATAAGTAAAGAGATTTTTTTTTCATTGTTTTTATTTTTTGAAGTGAAAAGAAATGAAGCAGTCGGATCTGAGTTCGATCCTAGCTTCATGACATCTAGCCATAAGCCCACTTCAAACCCTAGTACTAACCTTAAATTTCCGATGCAATGGGGCTTTATACATTCAATCCACACTAATTTCCATAAAGAAAAACTTATTTTATAAATGTGTATTAAAATTAATTTGTTTCAGGTTTAAATTGATCAAATCTATTAATAAATTCATGATAAAATTATTCATGAATTTATATATATTGTGCGTATATATTTGTAAGTATTTAAATATATATAATTGTTCAAAAGTTTCATTGCATCAGGAATGCTTGTTTTTACTTTTAAATAATTTGTTAAATTTTTAGTGATTAAAAGCTACATTCTTTCGATAAGCTTTCAGATTTTCCCTTTCCAAAACAATGGTTAAAGTTTTATTAATTAGAAAAAAAGATAAGTATTTAAAATGTAAGGATTTCCTAATTAAAATCATTTTTCTGATTTTAAGAATTCATTTTCTAATTAGAAAATGAATTCAAGTTAATGAGTTTGAAAGCCTTATCGAAGGAATGTATCTAACAACAACCAGTAAATTTTGTAACATTGATAATGAAAGAAGCGCTAGCCCGAAGGCATCAAATACAGTATATATAGCTCTGAAAAGTTTGGAGAAGAGAAGCCATCTTTGTTGTAGAGAAGTGCCAGTCAACTCTGTGCATTTTTAAATTATGAAATTAAATAGTGTTTTGATCATGGTGAAGGGTAAAATGTCAGGAATCTGGCTGTGGTTCCTGAAGTCCTCTGAAATCTTCAATGAAACTGCTAAATCCTTTCCAGACCAATCATGCTGCCAAAATCAAATAAAATGCTGTTCAAGTAATCAACTAAATGCGTACCTATGTTTTATCTTCCCGGACATGTAAACTAAGGGAACCAGCCCCAGAAGAAATGGGTAATATATTTCCATAATGACCCTTAAACTTTCTGGCCAGTTTCCGAACTTTACTTTACACTCCCTTTAAGAGCTCTTTTTATTCTTTAATGTAAATCTGTACAAAACTTTCTTTTATTTATGCTTTTTAAATTCATAGTAATTCTCTCAATCTCTAGTCCTTAGATTTAATTTTCCTTTCTTACGATGCGGTTCATTTCCTATATTATATATATCTATCGTGTAATTTATTAATGTTTATTTTTAATTATATGCCAATAATCCTTCAACTCAATGAGCCCGTTTGTTCCATTTGCTTTATGCAAATAATATAATATTAAGTCTAATCGTAATTCTCGCCCATTAGAACTAAATTTATACGTTCTGTTAATCATCGAGTCGAAAGAAATTATTAAATGTTTACTATTTTTATAATTGGCTACTAATAAATTATTAGCTCCGTTTCTAATCTATGCCCCAGCTATTTTCTCATGTTCACCAATATTTAGTTATTCTTATATAATGTTAAAATGTTTTGAAAAAGGGTCAATAAAGGAATCAGCTAAATACACGATGTTTGGGGCATAATTCATATAATTTTATAATGCTTTAAAATAATTTTACTTAAAAGCTCATTTGACTTTAATTAATTTGATCAGGTCATCACATAAAGCATTCTTTATAAATGGGTTTTATTCATTAACCATGATGATTACCAAGTCATCATTTTTCCGAACGTTGCTGACACGAGCGATCTCCTGTTTCATAGGCTTGTTCTCGGTGATATTATTATTACTTTAATTCCATAGGAAGAAAGCACTTCCTCACTTGCCCATATTATAATTGGAACACCAAAGGTTCATGGCTATGACCTGGCCTGGTTTTCTCCTGTGTTTCACGTCTCCTCATAGGGCATTAAAAACTTGTAAACACAAGCTGCCCTCCTTCTTAAATCATCAGCAAGCCATTATCTTTCATATTCCTTTTTCTTATAGCTCATAAGACGTCAGTACCATTTACTTCTCAGTTCCAGTAAAGCCTGCCCTAATGCTCATAAATCGTGATGAATTGATTTTATTAAAGTCGAACAAATTCATATTCATTTATAATTAAGTTTCCTATTAAATATTAAAGATGCCCTAAATACATATCTTGCTCTTCATGAATGGATTTGCGAATGTGAAAATAAATCTCACATTCTGTCGTAATAAAATTAGAATAGTAATTTCCTTTACAACTGAATACCTTTATCTGTCTTTAGTTTCTTGTTGGGGGCATAGACATAGAATTCCATAATATTGCATAATACTCATTGGCATATAATAAGGATCACCACTCTTATAATTATAAACTATGTTAAAGGCTAGAGGTGACTAATATAATCATCATTTAAAATTCAAACAAAACAAACTATTATTATTAAATATTTTCTAAACACACTTGGTTTCTTAGTTCTTAATTCTTTTATTCGATAATTATTTAATGTTCAGGCTCGCTGTCTGTGTTGACAACCTAAACATATACATAGGACTCGATTTAAAGTTAGTCAGTTTATTATCCAATATTAATGTCAGTTCAGGGGTCTCTAATTCTCACCAACCGTTGAGCTAGTTTCTTGGCGCATAGCACTGTGCCGTCGATTTAGATTTCTACTAATCTAGGCTGATGAGTTGGGTTTAAATTCAGTTTGAACTGACTGAGTTTGGATCCGACGTGCAGTTTAGGTGGTGGACATTTTTCGACCGTTACAATACACAAACACACACTTATATAACTCTAATAGTAGGATGATAAAAAAAACAAAATGACTATTAAGATTTAAGATAAAATAATTTACTGACTTAATAACAATATAAATATTACAGAGTATATATAAATACAAATATTATAATAAATAAAAAAATTATATACATCAGCCATATAAATATATATATAAAAAGTAATAATAATAATTACACATAAAAAGCTTTTTTTTTGGCATATGGTTTGTGCCCTTTTCAAATGTTAAACATCTTTTTAACATTAACCAATTATAGCAGATTGAACACCATCTAGTGCTCTATAATAAAAGTAAAATAACAACAATAACAAAATAAAACATCAGTAAAAAATCGAATAAATTTTTTTTTGGATAGAGATTCAATATAACTTTAAATAATTGACTATATATTATAACAATATACAGAATAAATAATATATATACATCTGGTACTGATCTAATGGCTGTCTACATTTGAATTTCTCTTTAATTAAGTCTTTAAACATTGGAATGACTAATCAAGAAATTATATTTATTTTTTGCAAAAATGGTGATTTATTCTAGTAATGCTACTACAACTAAATTTATAAATTCATTGTTTAATCCAAAACCTCTTGTATATGTATTAATTGACAGATCTTTTGGCTTTTTTGGAGAATTTTTATTTCTCTTCAATTTCCTATTAAATTTAAAAAAGTGGGGTCTGTTAGGATGGGGGAGAAAGGTAAGATCATGGGGAGGGCAAAAATAGGTGATTTACAGAATGTAGATTAATTTTCAATACCCAGTTTATTTATAATTGAAAAAAAAAAAATAGGTTTGGAATTTGAATTCTTCTTTTGAATTTAGAAAATTCTTCTTTTCCAAATAAGAGAAGGAGTAGAACAGACAACGATAGTCTGGGCTTGGGATTTATATTAATAAATACTACTATGACTAAATTCATAAATTTCTATATAATCTGAAATCTCATAGAATTAGTTTTCATTGACAGATTTTTTTTGGGCCAATTTTTATTTTTTAAGAATTCAATGTGAATTAAGAAAAAAGTCAAGGATGAAAAAAGGAAACAAGATTTTCCCGCCTCATCACTGTGCTACAAAAAATTTTTTTTATATCTTGTTAGAAATTAGTTTCAAAATAAACTTTGTTGTTGATTTAAAATGTTTTGGAAACAATAGTCTTGCTTTTTATTTAAATGGTTGTATTATTTTTTAGCTTTAATTTTTAAAAAAATCCCAATCAATAAAAAAGGTTTTATATGAAGCTTTTTCTTGTTTCATAGCCATTCAGTTTATCTTCATTTCAAGTGTTTTATTGAATTTTAATTGAATGTAACTGGATCAAAGTCCATAAAGCAATTATCCCCGCTCTCTCCTCACTTTTTGAAAAAACTAATAAGAAAGAAGAAATTTACGAATTTTTAAAGACATCTAAATTTTCAAACCAAATGTGTCAATTCCAAATCAAAAAAAGTTGTTTGAATTAGGACTTCACTTTTTAAAAAATCATTAAGAAAGAAGAAATTTAAAAAAAAATTTAAAGACAAAATCATTGACAATTTGAAATCGGATCTATTAATTAAAACATTGTTTGAATTAGGGATATTACATATGCTCTTCACTTCTACCCCTTCTCTCTCCTCACTTTTTATAAAGCCAATAAGAAAGACATTTACGTAAATTTTTAAAGATAAAATAATAAAAATTCCAAAACAAATTTACAAAGAAGAACTTTGAAATTCTAAAACAATCAATTTTGTATGCAGATATTAGGTATATGATAATGAGAAATCCAAAGAAACCTTGAAAACTTACAAATGACTTTTTTATAAATTGAAAAAACAATATTGTAAAAAGTTTGCCAAAAAAACCAACAACCTATCAATGAAAACTAATAGCGACAAGTTTTAGATTACACATTGAATTTATAATTAATTCATAAATATTATTACTAAAAAATCATTTTTCTAAAGAAATTTTTAAATGATCAACTAGTTATCCCAGCATTCTTTCATGACATCAAAACAGTGTTTAAAGAGTTAATAAATAAAAATGAAAATGTAGATGGTTAATTAGATGAGCACCATACAACTTTATATGTAGTATCTTATATAATTTTTCACTTATTTTTAATTGACTAGTTATTAATTAAATTTATGGAAGTTTCATAAATAATCATAAAATTATTTAAATTATGGTTAATATAAAATGTTTCATATATTTGCCTTCTTTGTGGATCTTTAATGTAATTTAAAGGTTTAATATTTTTTGTAGCATCTAATTTATGTCCATATGTTAAGTAGTGAATTATAAAACACATTTATTATCTTGCTTATTAATTTCATTGTTATGTTTTTTGGTTATTATCACTGTTTCTCTGTATGACCATAGTAAATCATAGCATGTGTCAAAAAAGATTTTTTACGTGTAATTATTATTAACATATATATTGTAATAGGATGTGTATCTAACTATGGTCACTCATTGAGTATTCAAGGCAGGATGTTGACCATTATGAAGCAGATAAGTTGATTGGTGATTTACTCAAATTTTTTGAAATGGCCCCATGATAATTAATGACTAAGTAAGATAGTATTCACTTCCGCATAACTTCCGTTACTTCCCCTCTTCTTGATCTTCATTATGCCACAGAATTCAAATTCAGAATGAATATACATGTACTTTATTTCAAGGTGTGGTTATTCCATATTTGGTATGTGAATTGGATATGCATCTGGCATGATTAATTAGAAAATAGATAAATAAAATGACAAACAACCAATTTAATTTAATATTAAACGTTTAACAAATTTATTCGAATGATGATTTTTACTCATGGTTGTTTTATAACTAAAATGATACGCTTGTTTCTCACATAATAATTGGATAGACATGATCATCTTTATCAAGTATTGAATCACCCAAACCTTTGATCCCCATGAAGGATGGTCATCCAATATCCTTATTTAATAATTTTAAGTTAACCTAGAATACAATTTAAAATATTTTAACATTTAAATCTTTGCTAACTAAACTTTTCTATCATAATTTTGGTCCATAATTTCTGATGCATTTTGATACACTTTGTGATATATTGAAGGTTAATATTGCATTCTGGGTTCCCTCCATTCTGGTATCATGTAGATATGTGATAGAACAGACCAATAAATTCCATGTTTTTAGCCATGCATTCTAAATAATAAACAATTAATAACAAAATTAATTGAACACAAACATTAATCATCAAATACTGTAACTGTTAGAGTGTGAGTGCTAAATGTTGTATACCTTCCAAGTCAGTAGATTGTTGAATCTATAAGCAAGCAAGCTCAAGAGTCTGTACCTATGTTTTATTACTAAATGGAAAAACTAATATTAGCATTGATGACTTCCCTTCCCTAAAAACTTAATTAATGATTGGATGGGTTAACCATCTATTCTGAAAAGAAAGAAATCAAAAATAAAAATTTATAAGCTGAAAGAAAATTATAAAAACATAATATAAGGTATTAATCCAGTGCAGTTCAATCACAGTTCATAATTTAATAGTTCATATTGGAAATCATCCTGATGTCTTTGCCTTTAGGAAAGTTCATTTATCAGGACTGTGTAGTAGTTCATCTGATTGTATCCGATTGCCATTTGGATATTCACAGTGGTGCCTCAGGCTATTTTATATGCGATCTTTCCTGGGTTGATATATTTTCCTTAATTAGTTGTAACACATTGTAAATTTTTTTCCTGGCGTGGCTATAGAAATGTTGATGTTGAATGATACTCATGTTAGAACTTATGGTTGTACGATGAGCATTTCCATCCCGCCAATGTGCATGATTTATTCTTTCCTAGCATCTAATTTGGATTGGAAATATTAGTTTTATAGAATTATTGGTGGGTTTCTTTGGTCAGTCTTCTCAGGTTGTGATTATAGTGGCTTATGAGCTTTATCATTGAGGATTGTTGAAATTATAAATAAATTATTTTAGACATTTATAAAGTAAATCTTTTTGAAAATGTAATTTATTTGATTTAGTTTTGCCAATTTCTCTTTCTCTTTCATTGTTATTTCTCTTCCTAGAGATATACTATTTTTCAATGGCCACCAATCTACGCTTTCAAATGACTGCTTTGAATTTAAATTTTAGTCGAATAAATCTTAACTTGCCGATGAAAAGATTAAATCTCCATTGAAGAAGAAAGAGCTTTCATATATATATATCCTGTGTCGTTTCTTAAAAAAAAACAGGTTATTCTATACTGCATCATATTTGACTTTCTGGTATATTGGTTTAAATTCGTGCTTTTATTTGCATTGTTGAAGTCTCGTTTTGTTATTTATAAAATTTTATACTGGATTAATAAACAAACAAATTTAATAATAATTATTGTTTCTTTCTTTTGTTTTTTGAGGTTTTGCTTGCTTGCATTTGTGGGTTTGAGAATTTTTTTTAAAAATCTGTATTGTTGTAGATATGGGTTCAATTTGCAGATTTACACAGTTATTAATACATAATTAATAATGTATATTTGGTTTATTTAATTGTGTGATTCTTGTTTGGTGTTGTACGTAAAGGGCGCTGGTTGAGTTGTTATTTTCCTACTTAAAATTTTATCATTACTTAGATCTATATATATAATTTGTAAGGTAACACCTTACAATATATATTTAGCAGTTGTCTATATATTTTTATTATTATAATTTATATGAAAAAACAGCATAAAGAACTTCATTAATTTCCATTTTTTATGATATATATATAGTGCAATCGACACATGTCAAGCTCATATTAAAATGTATGAATTAATTTCATAATTAATCTATGGTCTTCTGATAAATATGTGATAAAAATATTAACTAATACATTAACAGTATAGGTCAACGTTTGATTTGAATATATTTACATGCAAAAATATTAATTGCTCAAATGATTGAATTTCATTGCAAGATTTTCCTTTTAAATCGGAAGTAAATTCAAAATGATGATATTCACAAAATCTATTTTTAGCTAAATTTTTATATTTCCCATTTTTTAAACACACACAAAAAATTTTTTCTATGCAATAAAATTTGAATTTATGCCAATGAATCTTTTTAAAAAGTAAGTAAAGGAAAAATATTTAAATTATATTTTCATCATTGGTTAGAATGTTATCTTAAAATTCAATATTCAAAAATTTAAAGACATAAGATCGACTCCTATGCTAATATTGTCACTAGTCAGTCAGTAACACCTGAAGAAAAGTGGAGAATAACCCAAACGTTGTGTAATTACTAATCTGTGTTGTTTATTTGTGTGTTATTATAAACAAATTGCTTGGATTTGAAAAGTTTAAATAAAGTTTAAAATTTTCTAGACCTTTAATGTTTAATGATGGATGATGGAAATAGTCCAACATATTATCACATCTGATATACCATCATAACAAACCTTCAGGCAAACAATGATATGGATTGTGTTTTTTTCACTTGTTTTATTTAACTTTCTTGATTCAAAATTATTCAAACCAAATATTTTGAATTAGAAAAAAGTGTGAAATTTATATTGGATTGCTTACACAATAATATTGTCCTCTCACTAAGCATATAAATAAGAAATACAAAGTATAATTAAATATTTTTGCAGATTGTTTTACTTTAAAAAAAAAAAAAACTCAATGCAATTACTATGTTATGGTTTTAAATTTTAACAGAAAACTAATATTGTATGTATAAAACTAATATTGTAGGTATAAAATGAGCCTTTTAAAATAACTCAATGCTCAGCAAAATCCTCTCCATCACTAGAGGAATGGTGAAGGAAAAGACACTACTCACCAGGCTTGGCAATTGCTGGGTGATGAAAATTTTACTGATTTTTTATTGTTTTATTCTTTACCTACAAATTTCCAGATACCTATTTACTGTTAGTTGATTAGTAGATTGGTTATGAGCAAGTTATCTGGGAATTTTTTTTTCAAGATTATAGAAAAAAATATGTTTGCTTGGCCAAATTCGAACCCAAATCATCTGTGTTGAAACTGGATACTCTTCCATTGCACCATGAAGTCTTATATAATTGTATTATATATATATATATGGAGAGAGAGATTTGCTGAAAGTCATTTGGCATATGTTACAAACTTAAATTAAAAGAGAAATTTGACATCACAAATTAGTATCATTGCACAAATTGGATCATTATTGTATAAATATGCCAAATAATTGAAAAGATGAATGATTATCAATTAGAAGACTGCATATATTTCTTATTATAACCAGACATTTGAGTTAGTTGATTACTTTAAATTATAAAATATTTTTATTAATACAAATATATCAGAGCTTTTCATTAGTTTTGGATGAATATCTATGCCGAATCAAAAGCTCAGTTTAGCAAATAATGGATATATAAATTTGTATGCTGTTGTTCATCTACTCAAACTGTGCCCTAAACTTTCAATGAATTAAGACAGATTGCATGAACATAAATATGGATTCAGGATTGGTCAGAGAAATTTCATCAACTTTGGATATTTTATTGATATTAACCTTATAGTAAAATTTAAAAAAAAGATTTAAAATGTTATTGCAAATTTAAAAAATCAAATTGAAAAATTAGATTATGACAAAATAAAAAAGAACCCAAATATATTGATGGTCCAACATTAATTGACTTTAATACAAATGATAAAGGCATATTTTTGTCTCCTTGATAATTTATTAGCATGAAAACAATCATAAATCTTAAGATTTGCAAATGATTATAAATATCTGTAAATAAAGAACACAATAGTTGCAGTTTGAAATTTCTGTAATTCATTATGGGTGTAAAAACTAAATTTTGAAGAAGAAAAAAAGAAAAATACCAATGGTATGTGATATCAGTCAGAGACTTCTTAAAATATTGATGACACATACACAAGTAATCAAATAGATTCTTGATTAGGTTAAATCTACTTTCAAAATACAAAAATTTATATTACTTGACATTGTAATAATAACAATAATAATAATAGTAATAGCAGCAGCAGCAAACAGTTTACTTGCAAGGAACAAAAGTAACTAGCTCCAGTGTCTTCATCTTCACAGTATTCAAAAGACTAATCAAACAGGGTAAAATATTATCTATATACAGTGTCCTTAGTTCCTAATCACCTGATAATTTTTTTTTACTTACTACTGATTTTTTTGATTTACTTAACTGCTATTTTAAAAACAACCTGGTGTCAAAGCTGTCACATGACCAGGTGATTTTTTCTAAAATCACCAGTTTTTTTAAGGTCAAAGAAAAAACTCCCAAGGTTACCAGCAATGTCATCACCTTCTAAGTTGAAAGTAATGAAGTACAAATTCCCAACAAAGAATCATGATATTTCAATTGCTCCAATCAAAACTTCTTAGTTCAAAGATCAAATCTTAGTTGTAATAATATAAAAATCCCAAACAACAAAAATAATAATATTCAAATTACTTTAATCAACAGGCAGCAATTTACAAACCTCTAACAGCCAAAATGATATTATTTTCATCCCTCCAAAGCCAATGCCATGTTTCCAGAGAACTATTCCTATTAATATCAAAGAATTGGATCTTAATGCACAGAAGGCCCAAGCCCCCCTCCCTATTTTCAAGATAACAGAGATGCTAGTTGCAATAAATGATAGTTTTAATAGCAATATCCCTAGAAATCTGCTCACTCCATTCAAAAGATCCACCAGTCTCTAGTGTTAGCAATCACTGATTCCAATCTATCCCTTTATAAATTTCCCTGACAACTTCTTTATGACAATATCACAATGCATAAGCTGTGGGATACAATCAATCACATTGGTGACCACCTAAATCCAAGATATATTGCAGTCTTGTTTTATCAAGTCAATCAAATGGAATGCTTTCAAAACAAGATCAAAACACTTAACAATCATGCATTAATATCAGATGATCCAGATCACCATAACTGCATCACTGGGGTGTTAAAATACCTATTTTGGATGCACCCCAGAAAATTTCTAGTGAATAATGTAGCCTTTTAGAAAGCCATCTTCCAATTAATTATCCTCAAAGACACACCTGTACCCACACCCAGTAACAGCTATGAATTCAAAATTCCAATTGCACCCAAATATTGATGCAAATACAATTTCTACAATAATACTTCACCAGGAAGCAAGAAGTGCACCTATATATCCATGAATTAAAACCAGAATATTATTCCTGTGGTCAGCAGGGTCATCTTGTCTTTCAGTGTTTCAATGCACTGGCCCCATATTTATCACCAGCTATTTCCCAGACAGTCTTAAACAACCAGCCACCAAACAACATGTCATCATTTTTTAATCAATCCTAACAGCAATGTAAATCTGAACCCCCAATAATCCCCTATCCACAAATCAAAAATATATACCACTGGATCTTACACCCAAATCCAACCAAAAATCTCATATTATCCTCTTTTCAAACACACTGTCAGCTGCATACTTAGACTCTAACCAACCTGATACCCCTAATTTATCAATAAACTTTGACATCATGGTCCAACGCTTCCTGATATTTTTCTAGAAATAAACATGGGGGAAGATAAATATATATAAAAATCAAAACATTAGTGCATATTATGGAAACAATTGTTCCATGCTTATCCCTCATACCTCTCTCTCCATCATTCATTCCTAATGAAACCAAAAGAAAACCTGGACAATTTAAGAAAAATCACCAGCTGAAAAAAATTAAAAAGCATTGATATTGAATATATATATAACCAGTTACTGAAGTCCACTTGCTCTAGAAAGGTACAATCTAAGCATACCAATCCACTGATCCAACAAGTTTACATACAACAGCAAGCCAGGACTGAAGAGAGCCTCCTTACTACACCAGACAAACTCAAGATAAATGACCATTTACTATGAATAAATCAACTGCATTGTTAAGAAAAAGCAGAACATGTATAGAAATATAATATTAACATGGGGACATATATGTAAAAACCTGAAATCCTTGTAGGTATAGATATGCCAGCTTCACCACTGATTTAAAATTTGTATATAGATTGTATTTAAATTTTCTTCATGTACACTGTAGTTCAAATATATGTAATCATGCCATTTCAATTTTCTCTAATAAATTCATTGCTTTTGACCCATTTAGAAATGTATAAACCACACTCTGATTTATGTAGTATTATAAATTAAACCAATGAATGTAAATAGAATAATCAATTATGTAAGCATATAATAATAATAATAATAATAATAATAATAATAATAATAATAATAATAATAATAATAATAATAATAATAATAATAATAATAATAATAATAATAATAATAATAATAATAATAATAATAATAATAATAATAATAATAATAATAATAATAATAATAATAATAATAATAATAATAATAATAATAATAATAATAATAATAATAATAATAATAATAATAATAATAATAATAATAATAATAATAATAATAATAATAATAATAATAATATATAAATTAAACCAGTGAATGTAAATAGAATAATCAATTATGTAAACATATAATAATAATAATAATAATAATAATAATAATAATAATAATAATAATAATAACAACAACAACAAGGATGGTGATGATAATGATAATAATAACAATAATAATAATAATAATAATAATAATAATAATAATAATAATAATAATAATAATAATAATAATAATATATAAATTAAACCAGTGAATGTAAATAGAATAATCAATTATGTAAACATATAATAATAATAATAATAATAATAATAATAATAATAATAATAATAATAATAATAATAATAATAATAATAATAATAATAATAACAACAACAACAACAAGGATGGTGATGATAATGATAATAATAATAACAACAATAATATTGTAGTAGTAGTTCAGCAGCAAGCAGTTCATTTGCATAGAATACTTGCATAGAATAAAGTTTTCTAGCTTCATATTATATAGTCTCAAAGCACTTCAAATATGAAGATGACAAGGTAAAATTGTTACCTATATACATTACTTATAATTTTCAGGCACCCAATTACTTTTTTTTTTATTTCTACAGATTTTTTAAATAGTAAATTTGGAAAAAAATATTGCATTTAACCATAAATGACAAAAGTCAAATCAAGGTCAAACATGACAATGGTGCTATCAGTGACCAAATATCTCTGGCCAATATTATCAAATCTCAAGATCAAAGTGCAGATTTAAATCAAACATATGAGAACTCTAGTAGCAACAATGTGCAAATTCTATATGACAATAAAACAAAAAAATACAAATTCTATGCAAACATACAGAAATGTCATTGGTAGTGATGCACAAATTATCCATGGTAACCAGGGTATACATTCAACCATGGTAACCAGGATATAGGTTAAAATGGTATTACTTGCTTCAAAGCTCAAACTACAAATTCTAAAAAAAAACATATGCAAATGTCATCAGTAATGAACAACAATGTAATTCCAAACACTCTAAGGTCAATTCCATCTTTTCTGAAAAACTATTCTCAATGATACTGCAGATTTGACTTAAAATATATAACAGCTCTATCCCCCTACAACCATTCCCTGAACATTGAAAACACTAGCACATATTACTGTATATAACAGCTCTATCCCCCTACAACCATTCCCTGAACATTGAAAACACTAGCACATATTACTGATGGATTCCATAGCACCATACTCTGGGACCTGTACACAGTGTTTAAGTCTTTTTACCCCAGTCTCTAGGGCTATTAATCACTGATATGAATGATATGAATGTTTCTCTCTACAAGTTCCCTCAGTAACTTCACTATGATGCCACAGTATTGCATGCAATGGGAGATTTAATCAGTCAGACTGCTGATCAGTCAAATCCAAGGTACCTGGTGATTGAATTTTTTCAGGTTATTCAAATGGAGTGCTTTTAAAATCCAATCAAAATACTTGTAAACTTTGTGCTGATAATGGTTGATGCAAATCAGAACAACTGCATCACTGGGGTGCCCACAGAATACTTATTTTGGACACACCCCATAAGATTTTTAAGGACTTATGCAGCTCTTTGGCAAAGTTACATTTTTTCAATCAATTCTTCTCAATGATCACCCTATACCTATTCCAAGTAACAGTTACACATTCAAGACTCAATTGCATCCAGATATTGACCCAAACATAATTATTACTCAAATTCTTGGCTAAGAGGCAAATTTATATTTATATATTTAGAGTAAAAAATCTCAGTGCTATGTCTGCAAACAGTAGTGTCATCTTGCAACTCAATGTTTCAACCTATCAGCCCTATCTTCATTACCAGATATTCCTTGATCAAATTTGCAAACAAGCAGCCATCAACTAGTACCTGGCCGCTCCTCAGTTGGGGACTACAATTACAGTCAATCTGATGGTTCAACAATCTTCTTGCACCAGACTCAGTTGGGGACTACAATTACAGTCAATCTGATGGTTCAACAATCTTCTTGCACCAGATTTACAATTTATATCACTGGATCACATCTTTAGATCAGAGTAAATATCTCTGTTTATCCCCATTACATATAGACAACTTTGTATCTAGAATCTAGTCAAACTGCTATTCTCCCCAGTGCAACAAGTATTCCGGGTTATAACCCTATTGCCCAGCCTCCCTGTAAGATGGGGTCCACACCAAAGCACAGCACCATGCCTATCACCCATACCACTTCTCCTCGTTCCCAACCCATAATGAAACCAAGAGAATATCTGGACAGCCTAAGAAAAATCTTCAATAAAGAAAACTCCAAAACTAATAATACATACCACATACTACTCATTGCTGAGGTTGCTGACAATCCTAAAGACCATACAAATTACCACCTCACAGTATCAGCCTGATTACACACCTTGCTTATCATTTGAATCAGAACCAACAATATTCCAACATGACTACCCCTTTCCAACTAAATTCATCAATTACCCCCAGTCACAATTGATCAGCAAACAATTGCACTCATTGATATTCAATATTAGCAGCTTTAAATGCCATCTTACAGTCTTTTCTTTCACCCCCCCTCCAGAATCATTAACCATCTTTATACTTTATGAAACTAGAAATAATAGAGTTCAATGTCCACAGCTTCAATTCACCATCAAAGCTATACCAATTACACATGTGGTTAATATCATCCAACCTCATGTTCTCAGACTGCTGGAAAGCAAAATTTTACAGAGGATCTCAAATTGACCCTGCTGCCTATCTTCATTGATATTGTTACTGAGATTGCTTAGAAATACTTCTGTGCCCTGAGCAGACACTAGAATCCTCATCACCTCCAATTGCCCATTCAAGTCATTTAAAATTTCTATATATTAATGGGCACTTACTAATTAGCACTTTTCACCACCATAAGGTAGCACTAAACATAGTATTCATCTATATTTCCCCTGGTCTTATAGTCATTACCTATATCATCCAAACCATCAATTCAGTTCTTGCAACTAACTCACATCCCAATCATATTAATGGGTGATTTCAATCTGAATTACTCAACTTTTATAATGACTTCATTTCTTAAACTTTCCACTAATGAGTGCCCAGGGTTTTCTATCATCTCGCTCAATCATTTTTCACAATAAAACATGGCACACCTATTGACCTATGATTTTACTCTCAAATGTTGCATTACTTAATAGAACTTAACCTTAATCTCACTCCATTTTCAGACTATTCTGTTTAAGCAGTCATACTTAACCTTAATGAACTCCAAGCAACATCTATTCAATTACATAAAACAATTCATGTGATATTTCCCTCATTTACTACTGAGCTTATGTTTTCCAAATCCTATATCATGTTGAACAAGCTACACTAAATGGCTTTAGACACAGTTCAGAAGTATTTTGCTTTCATACACATATTTAATATACAATGCATAACATGATGACCCCTCCCTCATGTTTTCTAGCATTGACCAAATTTCTAGTTCACCTATCAAACACCCCAACAGCTAACCAGCATCACTCAAATTGACTATAATGTCTGCAAACATTAGAAGAATTACCTTGCTATCAAAAAAAGAAAAAAAAGCCTAATCCAGCAGCATAGGGATGAGAGCATATGTGCTCTGGACATTGGGTCACCTATCCTCATCAAAAGTCCCTATGGCACTTTAAAATAACATAGATGTATGTACTGGACACAATATTATCCACCCTATATACCTGCACTTTAAAAATAAACTTCAGTCCCATGATATATTCACTCTATTCGTATACTGTTTTGGATGACCGGAAAACTACTATCCTCTTCGAAACCAGCCAATTTCTCCTAAACTTGCCACTATTGAAAACTCTTGTCATCATTCTGGGTCTCATGGAATTTTCTGCATTTATTTTGAATCCTTTTAGTCATTTCACTATGTTTTATTTTTGGTATCTGACAAATTTCCTATCCTTAGGATATGTAATGTGAAAGGTTTGAACCCAATTGCAATAATGCCTTTCTATCTCCATGGGATCATTAGTCATTAAAATACTTGAGAAAGTAATCAAAGATGAAATTGATCCATTTATTTTTCTATTATTATCTCATCTATAGTTGGCCAAAAAGGCTCCTCCACCAGCCAAGCAGCACTCATATTTATGACAATTTTAATCTATCTCAGTTCACAATAAAAATACAGACCTTGATTCCATCTCAACCTACTTATTCAAATGCTCACTAATACACCATCTCACCCATTCTCTTATACTTAATCACCAATCCTCCTTCTGAATCATGAGATGTCTATCATTCTTATGGTAGAAATTCTCCATCCTTCAATTTTATTCAATCACTCTTACAAATGTCACCCCTAAGTTTATTACATTTTATACTACATAAATTCACTTTTACAAAGAAATACAAAATATACAGAATAACATTACCAGAATTCAAATTCCACATAACCAGCAATACATTCCCTTCATAACCTACATGGATGACATCATTGTCTTTCTATATTCTCAGAAACAACTTCTCATATTGCAAAGCATTCTTAATGCATTACACATCAGACTATAAACTGTACTTAAAAAGTGCTGCATGGACTCTATTTACAAAGAAATCATATTTCTAAGTTTTTTTTAAGAAAACTTACTCCATTCATAGGCTTTACCTTTTACAAAGACTCCCTTAATATGAGATTCACAATACAAACTAAGTTACAAACTAATGTACTCCAAATTACCAATTCACTTTCTAAGTTATATTTATACATTTACTCTAAAATACATATGTTCAGTAATCTTGATATGATACTCTGCACTGATTATCAAATTTTCAAAGATGTTCATCTGGATAAAGTGCTTTGGGACTGCAAGACTGTATCAATCTCCATAATACAATGATCTAGACCTGCACAGCATTTGGGTATTCTATATACAAAAAGTCATTAACTTAATAGCAGCTTTAGAAACTGATTTCAAAATCTTCAGTAACTGCTGACAATAACTTTTACAAATAAACATGCCCCTTTAATACCATATGTTACAGATCTTATTCACCCAATCCTAGATACCACCAACTAGATCAACCTCTTCCCATATTTCCACATGTATTTATTAGCAATGTATAATCTGCTTTATCCAAACCCTGGCAATAATTACCTCTTCTCAATGCTTGGCATTAATAACCATTGACTTCTTTCCCAATTTAAAAAAATGAGCATTAAAACCAAAAATTTTTGACTTCCTAATTAGACTCAATCTGTGCATGCTTTCAACATATTTTTTCTGCAATATTGCTGTAACTACAAAAATATCATGACATTCTGTGAACCAAGGAGATTCAACAACAACTTTTAAGTGAATGCTGAGCACTAAATTCCACATGCCAAATTATGTTAAATGCATACAGCCAGCCTGTTACTTTCATTCACCACATAACTCAGTACTGTCAAATATTAAATATTCCTGCAGCTTATGCAGACACATTTACCCTGTTTGACTTCTGGTGCACTTGTTGCACCCTCTTATTGGGCAACAGCACCAGGAAGCATCCATTCACATTTACTAATAAATTATGCCAGTTAAAAAGCATGGGATAACATCATATTCCTCAGAACTTTTTATAGCCACCTGGGAATTCACTAGAGAGCAATCCAAACTATAAGCTGCCACAACCACAGTAGGCAGTACTAACAATTTTCTTATTTATCTCCTTCATAATACAACTAGCCATATGAAATACTACATTCCAGAATAATTCAATGCCTCAGAATGCTGTATAATTATACCAGTCAAGCTCCGAGTAAATAAATTTTAATTCAAATGATATTAATTTTTTTTTATATCCTATGCTATATTATACAGAAAAGTATGATTAATAACAATCATTTGTAATTTCCAACATTCATAAAATTGTGTTGTAATCAACAATATTAATCATATTTATATAATAACCAACAATCATTATTCTTGAAATGCATTTGTAACCCTGGCAAAATCTTGGTAAACCATTTGTAAACTTATATAACATATCTTTTGGTCAATAAAGTATATTTTTTAAAACATCATCATCATCACAAAAATAATAGTAATAATAATAATACTAGTAGCAACAGCCCATGTAAAAAACTTCAGTTTTGTTTACATAAAATTCATTTAAAACTTTTATTTGACAAGATAAAATTATCTCTTATTACAATTATTTATCCCAATCACATGATAACTCATTTATCAAATTTGTTTAAATTTGTTATTCAAAATTTATAAAATAATTTATCTAATGATGGCAACTGAGTTGTCACATGACCAGGTAGCTGGTACCAATAGTGTTGCTAAAAATAATCCTTAACAGATCAGTAGCAAAAGAATAGTTATCAATAATAAAAATGATAATATTTCAACAATTCTTAATTTCATTAACATAGAATTCCACCATTCAAAGATAATACAAACATGTGCTAATGTTACTAAAAATAACCCTCAATATATTAAAAGCAAAAGTAATAATAGTCCAATAGTTGTTAATAATGAAAGTAACACTATTTCAATTATTCCCTAAGTCAGCTCCATAATATTGATAAACCATCCCGGGTGACATTAGGGAACTGAACATGATAACCAATGAAAATTTCAATAATTTGATCCCAAGAGAATTATTTGCAACTTTTAAAAGATTTTTTCCCAGTCAGTCCAGAATTCTATCTGCTACAGAAATCAATGTTTCTCTCTATAAATTTTCTAGGCAATTATTAGTTGGCACAATACCCTTGTATGGGTTGTGGGATACCATTGCATGCATTGCTAACCATCTGAATCCCTGGTATTTAATACTCAAGTTCTTTCAGACTACACAGAGAAACCGATTGCAAGCACAAATAAAATCACGTGGAAAATTTGCCTTAATTGCAGTTGATCTAAATTGCTACAACTGTATCACAGGAGTCCTCAAAAACATTTACATGGGATATACCCTTCAAAATTTCCATGGAAAAGTTACTGCTTTTCAACCCATATACCTGATGGATACTTATTATACCCATTCCTAGTAATTGCTATGATTTCAAATTACAGCTTTACCATGACATCGATTGAAACATAATTCCTTGATTAAGAAGCCACCCTGTGGCTATATATCAGAGAATTGAACCCCCAGTACTGCACAATGTGCTGATTTCCAGACATCACTTTCAGTAAAGCCTGTTGATTACCTAAATCCCCAAGCCAACAAAGGACAGTCAACAGCAAATGTTTTCATAATTACATTAATCAACAGCTAAGAGGGTTATCCATGTACATACTACCAATACTCACACCCCCAACTTCAATCTTGATCTACCACCTATTGATTTGACACTCCATGAGGCAAGATAATGATAATCTTGCCAACTCAATTCCTATACAGACCACCCCTGAGATATATAATATTGTTGCCAATACTTTTTCCAATGTAACAACCAAAGCCAGCTTTTCCTTAAGTAAGATTACCCCCCCACCCCGAAATCCTTATCTACACTCAGACTTATCACAGTGATAATACTATTCATAATTAAACCTCAATACATATCATAGATTTCAAGATTATCACATACCAGCCCCTCCCTCTTCTAGAGAAAGAAAAAGAAAGCCTGGATACCCCAAAAAAGACTTGGCAACTTAAAAAATCAAAAACAGATGATGGTGTTGATCTGTTAATGCAAGACATGAACTCTGTAGAAATCAGCCATTCTCTCATGCAAATTCAATGCCACTTTTCTAACTTCATAAATCAATCTATACCTACCTCCCATCAACAATAACAAATACACTCACCAGTCAAACTGCAAATCTTGTTAGTTACTGATCAACCACCATTATAGACTCATTTATTTAATTGGACATTAATGAAGACATTAAAGTTTACATTACTCTGACTTATGAGTAGAATTGATTACCTAAAACCCTCTGATAAATCAAATTAATAATTACTGCATTTAATGTTAGAAGTATCAACTTGTTATCTAAACTTTTTCAGTTAAAAAAGTGGTTAAGCAATATATACAACCTCAAATGCTTGGATAGCTTGAGACAAAATTATACAATAGATCCTATATTACCTTAATAAACAGATCTTTTGTGTTTTCTCCATGGACAAATCCTCACCATTATCTGGAAGTGGTATTGTTATCACTCCTGACTGCCCATTCTCATCATTCAAGATTATTTATCTATACTCAATATCTTAATCACCACATTTTACATCTGTATTACAATACTAAATACTACATATTATTATATGCCTTCTGGTCCTATTGTATTTCAACCATTGCTTGCCTCCCCCCATCCAACTGTGTTAATGGGGGATTTTAACCTTGATTATCAATCATTCATGTTGAAATGGATTCATCTAAGAACCTTTCCACTTATGAGTGGACAAACTTTCTGCATTCTAATTCTGTCATGTTCCATAATAAGCAGTATGCCTCACTTATCCATCTTTTCTTTTACTCACCAAAGTTACTTCACTTAATTCAACTTGATTTTAATTCTACTCTTTTCTCTGACCACTCTGGACTCTTGATGAACTACATATCACATCCATTAATTTGTGTAAACAATTCAAGTTTTTCTTCCCTCATATATCATAGAATTCTTATTCTCTGAAATATGTATTATGTTATGAAAATTGAAAGAAATAGAACTTGGTCCAGTCCAAAGGTACCTCACCTTTATACATGTAATATCATGCAATATCCAACATGTGGCACATAGTTCATCTCCACTCTTTGGACCCCTGGCATTGGTCGATGAATTGCATACATGGATTACTTTAATCAAGCCTGCATATCATACACATCAACAGCCATATGCACTTTCCCAGACTTATCAAAAAGCTATCAACCAAACTTAAGGCATATCTTAACATTAGAAAAAAAATTGTCTTACTCATCAACACAGATAGGCCCAAGCTATATTTGATGGGCCCTGGGTCAAAGTCTCTGGGTTCCTCCAAGTTGATAGTAATATGTATGCAGGCTATAACATGATTAATCCTATATATTGACATTTCAAGCAGAGATTACAAATGCAAAATACATTCACATCACTGTCAGTATTATTTAGACCACATGAGACTGATATCCCATTCCAAACCATACAGTTTGCCAATAAGCTTGCCACCATAAATAACTCATATCATCCAGGTTCCAATCCTGCCTTTGTTTTTGCCCACCTTAGACTTTTTACTGCATTATACCTCTGTAAATATGACATCAAAGGTTTATATCCAATCTCAATTGTACAGTTTATCAAACACCAGGTTTAACCTCTACTTTTTTCAACTTTGTTCAATTTTTATGAAGCCATTGGGAATTAAGATACTGGAAAAAGTTGTAAAGGATTATCTAGAGCCACACTTACTTTCTCTAATCTCCAATTTGCAGTTTGCAAAAAAAGTCTCTTCTGCCATGTAGGCTGCTCTGATTTTTAAAACAGTTTTGAACTCACTTCAAGACTAAAAATGTGCTTAAATTGCAATTCATCTAGATATAGAGTCTGCATTTGACCCTGTCTCTATTCTCATTCTGATTGATATGCTAGCTAACATTATTATTCCAATTACCCTGCTTTATTTAATTACCAACTTACTGCAGAGCAGAGAGATGTATATCACTCTCAATGGAAAAAGTTCATGACCATTCACCCCTATGCAATCCATCTCCCAAGACTCATGTCTTAGAGAACTGATTTTTATTTTCTACATAAATGCCTTCTTAAAGCATATACAAAAAACTTGCAATCAAATATTACAGGGAAAGGCAATCCCTTTCTTAGGCTTTCCATTTTACATGGGCTCATTTGCAATGAGGATTACCTTACAAGCTTCAAGACAATGCCACATGGATAATCAAGTCTCTCCCCAAAGCATATCTCTCTCTTTATATTAAAATTCACATATTTAATATAGTAAATGACTAAAATTACATTATTTTTCTAACTTTAAATTTTCAAAATTGTTCATTTCTGCTATCTCTGTCCAAGGGTTCTATATTCAAAAAGCCATAAATTCAATTACATCAATTGTTCAAGAAGTTCTCAGAACTTTGATCACTGTTACAAGTAATCCCTACTGATAGACCTCCCTGTATATCTGCTTTATTTCTCATCATACTTTACCAATCAATCTTATCGGCATTCAACCAGTCAATCTTCTCCATGTCTAATAAATATATATACAGGCAATTACTATATGTAGAAACCAACAAAGATTTTCCTTCTCCCATGCTTGGTATCAATACTGCCAGATACTCCACTCTTTCAAAAGATGGTCCCTGGAGCCTAAATGTTTTGATTTCCTAGTTTAACTCAACCTACATGCATTACTGACATCTCATTTTCTCTCATATTGCTATTTATACAAAAATATAAATAAATTCTGCACTTTATGACATGTGGCAGAGGAACCTCAACTACATCTCTTTCATCAATGTCAAGCCCTCAATCAAATCAGGACTACCATGCTAAATACATATGGATGACCAGTTTCATCTATGTATCAGCTAATTAAATTTCATCAGAAGATACCCCATCTCACAGCATATACAACAATTTTCATCCTGTATGCCTTCTGGTACAATTTATGCATCTTCAGCATTGGAAACAACACCAGAAGACATCTAGATACATTTATCAATAAGCTTTAACGAATCAAGGCTTAGAATAACAATACTGCACTCCCAGATATTTTTGTTGCCACCTGGTCAATTCCTAAACAACCTTCTAATCTCTAAAAAGTCATAATACAACAATAACCTTATGGAATAGCATTCAATGGTACAGTCTTTTACCCTCAACATAGCTTACCTACATTAACTACTTTCAAGATGATTCATCACCAGACTACAAAATTTATTCCCCATTTATCACCAATCACCAGATGTTTGTCATATGTAGTTCTACTCTGAATTGACATTCTTCATACAGCACCCATATTTTGATTTCATACCACATGACAAATAAGTTACCCTCCTATTGTACTACCAGATTAATAAATATAAAAACAATAATCAAGATTAATTTAGTGACTATATATAACTTCTAATACCAGATTTTATAATCTTAAGCCATATATATCTATGTATAAAATTATATTTTATATTGAACTGTTTTTAAAGACTTTAATGTTTAAACAGAACATCCATCTCTGTATCCAAAACTAGTAGCAGTGTTTATAAAAACATATCTTGCAACCTGATTAATGTAACATTAAAATCAACCCATACAAAAACCTGCACAATGTGTTTGCACCTGTAAGCTTTGCAATCAAAGTTATGCAATTCTATGTAACCCAAAGGATTAATAAAGATTGTTGTTAAAATATAATAATAATAATAGTAGTAGTAGTAATAGTAGTAGTAGTAGTAGTAGTAGTAGTAGTAGTAGTAGTAGTAGTAGTGTAGTAGTAGTAGTAGTAGTAGTAGTGGTAATAGTAGTAGTAGTAGTAATAATAATATTAGTAGTACCAGTAGTAGTAGTAGTAGTAGTAGTAGTAGTAGTAGTAGTAGTAGTAGTAGTAGTAGTAATAATAATAATAATAATAATAATAATAATAATAATAATAATAATAATAATAATAATAATAATAATAATAATAATAATAATAATAATAATAATAATAATAATAATAATAATAATAATAATAATAATAATAATAATAATAATAATAATAATAATAATAATAATAATAATAATAATAATAATAATAATAATAATAATAATAATAATAATAATAATAATAATAATAATATAAAGAAAAAAAAGAAGATGATGATCAATTATTAACATATTCAAATTTTCAGTCTTCAAATTTTGTTAGAATTACAAGTGGATTAAGAGAAAATGGCTGCATCTACTGAAACTTAAGTTACATAGGTTTAATTTATGCAAATGTGACAAAATCTACAGTTACAAAGTGAAATCTTGATAGAGATATTGATCCAAACAAAAGAATATTCACATCAAAAGTCAGTAACACAAATAAGGAGAAAACAGAAGCAAGATTCCATTGATCAATTTTAAATGATTTTTTAAAACTTGACACACTGACTCAGACCTCAGAACCCCATAATAATGTTATACATGAGATCTGGTCAGATGAAACTTTTAATATAATTTTGGAAAATTTAATGCAATAGACCTGAATGAATTGTTTGCCTCATTCAAATGCTTTTTTTTTTTACAGAACTATTATTATTATTGCTATAACTGATATGAATTTCTCACTTTAACAGTTTTCTAAGTAACTAACATGTGGAACTTAACTTATAAAATTGCTGATCACCCAAATGCTAGATATCTCAGTTTGGAATTCCACAATGCAGAACAAAAGGAATATTTTAAAATAAATATGAGACTTAGACAAGTATGCTCTAGTTGCTATTAATCTGAACAGAGATAGATTCATAACTGCCTTGCTAAAAATGCTCATTTAGAGTATATCATTGATGATTTTAGCAGACTGATTGAACCATTCTGCATCATGGTCAGTCTTCAACATATGTTCCTAAGAAACATGATGGTCCAAATATATGGAAACATATACAAATTTAAAATCAAATTACACAATGATATAAGTCCTAATGAAATCCCTTCATTAATTATGAACCAGGACCATGTTACTATTGCAAATAACATATCCTTAAACTGCAGTGTTTGTTTTCACTATGCAATACTTACCTCAATTTATCATGTAAATACTGTAACAGAATTGTTGTCGACACCAATGCATCAATCCTCAGAAATTTAATTCAAAACATTAGAATTACCTAGGAAAAAGACTAATACAGAAAAAAATGTTAATAAAAAAATCAGCAAATTTGATTGACCATTAGAAGGCACATGACAAATTTTCAGTATTCTATGGTAAAGAAATGTCAAAACTCTATCGTAGTGAACTGCTATAAATAGATTTGATTTCTAACAAAATCAAATAATTATCTCATAAAAGAAGGAAATGCCATTATTGCAAATAAAACACCTATTGAGATAATGGATACAGCTTCAAAATCTAATAATTTTAATATAACCAATAATATCACACCAAAATGGAAACCTGTAACTTTGAATTTTTTTTATCAATAATATTTTTTAAAAAGAAAACAAGATTGAAAATACTACAAAATTATGTAACTCATTTATGTAACTGGTATTAATTTATTGATGTAATCATTTGTATTTAACCAAATGTATCTGTGTTTAACAATTTGTATATTACTAATTGTGTTTAAACAAATGTATCAGTCTAACCAAATGTGTTTGTAATCATTTATATATAACTAATTATATGTAACCTCATTGATGTAAACTCATGATGTAACCTTTTGATTGTTTAATAAGTTGGTTTTAAAAGTAATAATAATAATAAAATTATTTTATTGACCTTAATCTTGTTACCATGTTCATTCCAAAAGCTACTGTTTCAAATCCTAAAAATTTGCATAATGCCAATTTTTTTAAAGATAAGTTTCAAGTCATCACAAAGACTAAACTTGACTAAATTGGATAATACACTAATTATAAAAGGATTCTGTGCATAGCAGATGATTTATGAGAAAAATATTTGACTAGCATTAGGACACCTTAGTATTTCTAGGCAACAAGCAAAAATTTCCAAATTTAAACCTTCACAAAACTACACAAAATCTGCAATATTTCAGATCAATTTAGCATATATTGAAAAAATTATTAACAATCAACTGTTACATATTTTTTCTAAGATAATTTTGAATTTACAAAAGATTTTACTTTAAAGAATGATATTTTTTAACATTTTCACTGTCAAAAATTCCAGTTGGTTGAGGAGTTAAATCTCTAAACTTTTGATTGGTTAATTACAAAATCAGCAATAAAAATATATTCAACATTTAATATTATATTCATTTTAGTTTTGTTTGTAAATACAAATTAATAATTTGTCAGATTATGAAAGTGAACAAAAGTTTTTTCAAAAATAAATTTCTACTTATAAAAATATTCTATAGCGGTGAACCTAAAACGAATGTTCATAACCTATTAGAAAATATTCCATCTTTGATTTCTTTTTCAATTTACATTCGTGTAAAAGTAAAGAATTTTTATTAAAATCTTAACAGTTTATCTAAAATAATTATAATTTTAGCATATTTTATCAAAATAATTTATAATATATAAAAAAAAAATACTTAAAAAATACTCTAAAACATTCATTTTCATTTTGAAAATCAAAACAAGGAAGTTGGAGTGGTGCAAATTGTTGACAAGTGCTTTCTTTTGTTCAATATGAGCAACAACCAATCAGCTCCATTGAAAGTCCACCTTCTCCCCTTGTTAAAACTTTAAATTTAAATATTTTTGATTTTTTATTTGTAAAATAATTCTAGAGAGGGCAACATCTTTCAGTAAGTTTTAAGCTTTTAAAAAGACTGTAAATTCACTACAATAATGCAAAAAGTTATGGTTTTAGAGCAACTTGAAGCCATGAACAAAAATTTTTGGTCGATGCAGTTGGCCAGTTAAAGCATTAAAACTAATCAAAATGTCTGCCATATGATCACAGAATCAAGTGGTTTGATACCAAAATGTATTCTACCATGTTTCCAACTTTTGCTCACAAAAAACTTATGTCAGCATCACCAAGAACAATTTCCATATTAGCAAAAACAAAGATATTTCAAGTCCATTAATGAATAAGTCACTTTCACATTTCAAGACAACCGATGCAAGCAATATTTAAAACCTAGACTTAAAAATACAACATTTTAAAACACTTCTTTGGGGTGTAGATTCCTGACATGCTGATAATCATTTGTCAAAATTATTACCATGCCTCGGGGAATATTTGCATCAAATATACCATCCCCCAGTCCATCATTATATTAATCACAGACTCTAACTGCTTTCTGTATTGCTTCCACCCCACTCTCTGAAACCTCAAGCAGCCAAATACCTACTACACATGAACTCATAACTCCACATCACACCATAATGAACTCTTGAATAAACACTGCATCACTTGAGAGTAGCATGGTACACCTGCCTCATCAATCCACCAATCCAAGAAAGTTTACAAGATCACCCCACTAACTTATTTGAAATAAACTTTCAATGCATGACAGATTAACAATAAGAGTTAGCCATGGCACTTATATTGGTCATGAGCAAATAAGTACAATTTATTTACAGCCATATACCAATGAAACATTAACTCAATCTATCCTCTGAAAACATATTAATAAATATCCCCATGTGCTTTCATGTATTTATTTCATAATGCTTTTAAAAATACTATATATACCTAAGTTGACATATCTATCTTGTTATGCAACAATTATTCTTCTTCCAATTACTGTAAATCTCTTTTTCTTTATAATACATATGTAATCTCATGTATTAAATTGTAACTAAAAACTCATGTTTTTCACATACAACTTAGAACTCATGAACAATAAGACAGCCATGAAAACTACAATCCTTCACACCAAATATGCTCAATTTATATACAATTATATATCAATTTTGCATCATCATCAATCACCATCATATATGTTTTCACTCATACCATCATGTGCTCCCATGTAGTTTTCCCAAGATCCCATTTAAAAATTCTGTGTAAAACTGATTTAAAACATTTATTTTGTTATGCGACAATTATTCTGCATTCAATTACTATAAGTCATGTTTTTTTTTTCTATTACAAGCATAAACTCTTATTGCATATATAATATCATGCATTAACTTGTATCTAAGAGATCATGTTTTCACATATGACTTCTGTAATTCTTTTAGAGTGTTAATAAAAATTACCTTTAAAATAATAATAATAATAATAATAATAATAATAATAATAATAATAATAATAATAATAATAATAATAATAATAATAATAATAATAATAATAATAATAATAATAATAATAATAATATAATAATAATAATAATGATGATAATGATGATGATGAGAAGAAAGTGTAGAAAAGGAAGTAGTAGTAGTAGTAGCAGCAGTGCTAACAATAGCAATAACAGTAGCCATAGCAGCAGCAGAGTAGTAGTAGTTAACATTAAGTATATTACATTATTTAAAAACTCCAAACAAGAAAAATCTTGCGCAAGGAGCTTATAGTAAAATTTAATAAATTTAAAAAAAAAACCAATAAAGTCACAAGTTGCAAAATGTAAAAAATATTATTTAACAAATAAATAAATATAAAAATGGAAACATGAATAGATACCAAAATTATTATATATTGCTCAACTACTGGCGTAAATACTTCTTAAAAGATACATGAGAAATATTATTCAAATCAATTAAACACTTATATATAAATGCATTAGTTTACGACCAGAATAAACATTTTGTCTTCTATCAGATTCATTTAAAAACTTGGTAAAACTAATTGAAATTTATTAAACGATTATTGATAACAGAAACTCTAGGATACAGAAAAAGTTTGCTATAAAAATGACAAGAATGATTCTGCATTAATACAAATAAATCACATCAAAAATGCCATTCAGCAAATATATTATGAATAGAAGATTGACATCTATCAAAAATAATGTGCAAAGTATCATTTTGTAAAACATGCAAAGAAGATAGAATATATGAAGAAATATTGCACCAAATAGAAATATTGTATGATAAAATGCTCTGATAACAGGCAATATAAATGAAAAGAAGAGATGACTTTGAAAGAAATTTGGCTAAATAAAAAAAACATAATATAAATTACATAAACATTGTCAAAGATATGTAATATGATTTGTCCAGAACAATATGGAATCAATATATATACCTAAATAACAATAATTATTTACCAAAAGAATATTCTTACATGTACACACATTATTAAAATGCAAAATAAATTTACAACAAATTTTAATCCTAAGAAAGAAACATGCTTATAAGAAAAAAGAATAGCTTTTGTTTTATCCAAATTTACCCAATAAAGAATTATATACTAGCCACTTTTCAATTAAATCCAAATCTTCATTTGTTGTTTTTTGAAATAGCTTTAAGAAGCAGCATTACCAGATAAAGCAATAACACCAGCAAAACCAAAAATCTTAGACTATAGCTTCAATGAAAATATAATAAAGGACCAAGAACTGAAACCTATGGAACTCCATTAGTATTTATGATCACATTACTAATACTACCATAAATGTTAGTTAACCGTTTTCTATCTTTTAAATAACTTTCCAACCAAAGACCAAGAGAACCATGAAAACTGTACAAATAACAATATTTAATTATAATATTATAATTAACAGAGTCAAATGCTTTAGATAAATCAAGATAAATAGCTAGTGTTTTAAGTTCATAATCTAGTGAAATTGTTAAATAATGAACATGATTCTTTAAAATATCTAATGTACTTCTGCCAAGAATAAAACCATAGTGATTGTCAGATAAAATTTTATTTCTGAACAGAAATGACATTTTACTCTTAAATATCATTTCTGGATAATTTAGAAATAACAGGAATAATAGCAATAGATCTACAATTATCCCTAAGAGTTGAATCCTCCCTTTTTATAAATAGGAGTAATAAAATTAAATTTCAAACATTCAGGAAATGATTCAGAATGCAAAGATAAATTAAATAAATGAAACAGAACAGAAATTAATGCTAACTTATTATCATTAAAAATCTTAGGAGTTAAACCATCTAATCCAGAAAAGTTGAAAATTTTAAAACTATCAATTAATACAGATAACTGAGCTTCGGAAACATCTGAACATAAAAAAAGACTTTTAGACAGACATGAATAGAAAGACAAAATTTGTTCTGGCACATCATGTATGAAACATTTGCAAAAAAACTCAATAAACATATCAGCGAAATATATTTCATTATTCTGTGATTCAATTAAATTTTCCCTACATTTAATAAATTTAATTCGACTAGAATTTTAATCAAAGAATTGATTGTTTCCATTTTAGGGAAATATTTTTATCACTAAGAAATTCCAGATAATATTGAAATTTTAACTTTCTAATATCAGATTTAATATCAGCATTGATTTATTTTAAATTAGCTGTTGCCCAAACCGAGGATTTAACAAATTTCTTTGATTAATTTTGCATGTCAAAGTTTCTATTACCCGTGGCAAATGTCTTTTATTTTTACTTGTCAATTTTAAGTGAAACTTAAGTCAAACGAATAATCTGAAATTCTAAAAATGCAGCATTATTTAACGCAAATAGTTTTCCCCAATTCTGAATAGATAATAAATAATTCAGTTTAGAAAAAAAATAATTTATCAATATATACACAAGCATTATTATTGTCTAAACCAGTGGCTCTCAACCTTCCTGATGCCGCGACCCTTTAATATAGTTTTTTATGTTGTGGCGACCTCCAACCTATAATTTTGCTACTGTTATGAGTCGAAAATATGTGTTTTCTAATGGTTAGGCGATCCCTATGAAAGAATTGTTCGACCCTCAAAGGGGTCGCGACCCACAGGTTGAAAATAATTCATGAGTTTTACTTCAGTAACAAAATAATCTGTGAGAATTAACTTAAGAGACGAATCAAAATACAAGCCTTGACTTAATCTAAAAAAAATATAATCTAAAAGAGATTGAGATAAGGGAGATATATATGTAAGTAAAAAAAGAGTTTGATTAAATCCACAACTATAAAGTAAAGACTTATGAATGTTATTTAATAAATCAATATTGAAATCACCCATTATCACAGCAGAAATTGAACCCATATTTGATAATGAAATATCAAACTCAGCAATGAAATCCAAAGTTTTACTTGTGCACGATTTATATATAGTTAGAATGGAAAGATCAATCTGAGAAAGTCTCAAAGTTAGTAAAATACATTCTGCAGTGTTAAGTATTTGCATCATCATCATCATCATCATCATCATAATAATAATAATAATAATCTAAACCTGTTTTTATAAAAATCATTACACCTCCGATCGCTAATGTATACGAGGGAAAAACATATACATGTAGCCACCTAAATGATATAAATTTTGCTCTTGTAAAGAAATCCCAGTCTCAGTCAAAATTATAATATCATAATAATATAAAGGAAAATTGCTTAAATAAATTACAAATTCATCAAAATGAGATCTGACACTTCATATATTTAAATGAAAAATATTAAATGAATTAAAATCTTTTTTCAGAGAAATTGTATCAAGTCTCAACGTAATAAATATATCTCAAAACAACTCCAATTCATTCTTATTTCTAATTAAAATACAAAGAGAATTAGAATCTTTTCTTACATAAACTGATCCATTTTGAATGAAAGCAAGACCTTGACCAGAACATAGCTTTTGTTTCACAGACCAAAAAAAACCTTCTTTTAAAAGAAGTTAACATTGATTAACATATATGTGATTATTGTTTTCCATAAGAAAAATATGAAAGACATTTTCTTTTCAATAAAAACTATGTGGCTAAATTGTAAGATTTAAAAAGAGCTACAATAAAACTCAGATAACCTCATTTACATTTGGTATGAAAAGAATTTTCCAGATCATCACGGATACTTGCAATATTAAGTTTGTCAATCTTTTTTTTTTTCTCATGTGTCATAGCATCAGCCGGGAAACGAACAGGGAAACGAACAGGCCAACCCGGGAAAACCATTTGTAAAGCAGCTATCGCTGACCTCTCGACCACCAATGCTTGACAAGTTTGTCGATCATTTTAGTTATAATTAATAGTAAATTTTTATTTTCTTGAAAAGGCAAACCCTGAATTTCAATTTCAAAAATCCAAATGAAACTATTCCAAAGAATGTAATTTATCTTGCAATAGCAAAATCTCATTCTCACTAGAAGTGCAGGAATTAGAAAGTCAATTTATTTCTTGAATATTACGGTCCACATTTTCACACAAAGAAGCAACTTTTGCCTGTAAATTAGTACCTGTTTTAGGTAATTCTGATATTGCATTAAATAATTGGTAACAATTTTAATTTATCTAAAATCTTCAAAATAAAATCAGATGAAATGTTTGCTGCCATAGAAGAATCCAAAACATCATTAACATTAGAAAAACGATCTCTAGAAGCAGAACATCTCTATGCTTTATTCTTATTTACAGACATCCTTCAGAAAGTAGATTCACCTAAAGATGAGTACTTCCAATACATATTTGCTGCATAACCTAAACATGATACAAAATTACCATTTGTAGTTGAAAATCAGAACATTGATAAAACATTAAAAATCAAAAGAACAAAAACATACGTGCTACTTCACCAGCAAAAATAATAATTACTAATAATAATGATAATAATAATAGTACTGCTGTTGATATTCTAGCAGAAAAAACCAAGGTAAGAACCTCCAAGTTCAAATTCTCAAAAACATCAGTAAAAACAAAAACAATATGGTATTAATCTTATCAACTAAAAAATGTTAACTTTTTTATATGTAATATCGTCTGGTCTGCATATTTATCTCATGTACATTTCATCAGGAGTAACCTATGTTCGGCATGATCTAGCCCAGTATGGCTGGGTGTAGTGGTCATCATTATCATATTAATAAAAAAATTTCAAAGCTTATTTCAACATAAATGTATAAAAAATATATGTGTTGGTCTATTTCCTGATATTTAATGTCAAGTTGTGCCCTAAACAGTTAATATAAATTTAAATTATTTAGATAGGTATAGCTTGACCATTACATAGTATCCTAGTTTTTGTAAATGTTTGACCTCATTAGTTGTTTCACTTATTTTTTTCAAAATTTTGACAAAATTCATTTAACATTGCCCATTATAATTAGATATCAAGGCTTATATTTTTTTGTTACATTGATATGTTTATTAAATCCTAAAATGCTTTAAATTAATATAAATATTTGAAAACCAGGCACTCTTCACAAACCGGGGAGCTTAATTGTAAGTATAGGGGATTTGAACTCAGATTTTCAAGCACCCTTCAACTATCCACACTATCTCATAAAACTGATGCACATGATCACACATATGTAAAAAAGATAATTAATCACCAATATACATATTTTGTGCTAAACCAGCAATCATAAACTGGGCACTGATTATATATATATATGGGAGATGATAATCTGGACCAACTGATGAGTGCTGGCTTAGCACGAAATACGTATATTAGTGATTATTTATCTTTATGTGTGTGGTCATGTGTATCAATTGTATGAGATAGTGTGGATAGTTGAAGGGTGCTTAAAAATCTGAGTTCAAATCCCCTATACTTTAAATTAATATTTAAAATCCGTTTTCAAATTTTTAATATAGTTTTATAGTCTTGTATTTTTTTTATCTCTATAACTTTCTTTAGATTCAGGTACATTATTTATTTATTTTTAAAATAAACTTTCTATAATAGGTTTCTTTTCTTTTTATAACAAATCAAAGTTCTGTAGTAAACCAGATAGGAAATCAAGTTTCTCTTTAATAGTGTTTGGTATGTTTTGATTTATAATATTCTAAATGGTTATAGAAAATGTTTCACTAGTAAAATCTATACCACTAATTTGTTTAAAATTTTTCAATCATAGTTTTTAAAAATATCATACATTTTATCATAGTTACCTTTTCTAAAATCTTTTTACATTCTGTACTTTTTATTTCTTTTGTATATTAGATCTAGTAATATTTCTAGTAGCAATTGATATTTATTACCTAATAATAATTTACATACTGCTTCATATGTATCATTGTGTAGAATTAAATCGAAAATCTTCTTTGGATTATTTTAATTTTTATTACTTTGTTTAACTTGAGAATTTGTATTTTAATTTAGTAAGCTGCATGTTGACTACGTCATCGTTGTGGTGGTGGCGGCAGTGGTGCATAGCAGCAGCAGAGGCAGCATTATCATCATCATCATCATTAATTCAATTACTTATTTAAGATTAATTACAGATTGCACATAAAAAAGTATACAGTACAACAGAATTATCAAAAAAAGATAAAAAAAATAAAGAAAAAGATTACTAATAATATGGGTCAGTTATGTATATGTGAAAATTCATTAATGTTAAGATAAAAAGGATTTTCTTGTAATTACTGGTAAAAGAAAAATACAGAAAATTTTTAAAATACAACCGTTACAATTTTCAACAAAGAAATAATTATGTGATCGAATTTTTACACTGAGAAGAATTAAAATGTTGTTTTGAAAGCATATTACAAGAAATACCATTTTTGGTATCATCTTTGTATAAAAATATTTATATCTCAAGCTCTTCTCTTTGCTAAAAACGATATATTTCGACCACTAAAAATTAATTGCAATTTTTATTTATATCTCATTTTGAATGCAGATTCCATAATACTAATCCAGATTACAAAACAGAAAGAACTAAAAAGAGAGAAAAAAAATTGATGGAGTATTCAAACACATTACCATGTCTGTAAATTTTCCACTATCTTAAAAGCATTATTGATTATTTATTCTATGTGATGATGGAAAAATACATTACTGGAAAATATGATTCCAAAATCTCTAAGAATATGAGCAGAGTTTATTTTAAGATTATTAATATAATATCGAATTGTATTACTTCAAATTTATTCTAATAAGATACAGAAAAGCATTTATCTATATCAGCTATTATTTCGTTTTTATCAGGCCATGTAGAAAAATCACTGTCATCATTTTGAAGCAATATGCAATCATGGAGAGAGAAGATGTATCTAAAAATGTAGATTAGTTTTGAGATTATACATTAAAAAGTAAATGAGACAAAATACTATCTTGAGGCACTCCAAAATAATAAACTCTGGCTTTTAGGAAGGATTCCAGCCAATAAATTAGTTCATTTGTTATACCAAGATTAGGTAGTTTACTAAAAAGAACATTTTGATAAACTTTATCAAATATTTTTGACATATCAAAATAGATAACATCTAATTTACCATACTCTTCAATTGCTTGAGCAATAAGGTCATAATGGGGATTATTTCTATTGATTTAGTTCACACAAAATTATGTTGCCCAGATACTAATGATTTGCTGATTTCTCCATATAGATATCTACTTATGTAAACTAGAAGCTGATTGTAAGATCAGCATAAAGAAATATCAAAATGGTTTATGCCAGAGAGCATTTAAATATTAAACACTTACTAATATAATTAAAAAATTCTATTACAAAGTGAGATCAAGTCCTCCAATAGTTGACAAACCATGAATACTACTCTCTTATATCACAAAGATAGCCAAAAACGTAACAAAAATATGTTCCAAATCCCATTGAGTAAGCTTCTATCCATCAACCTCAATAAACAGACTAATAATCAACTTGAAAGATAAACTCCATACAGAACAAACACCTCTCATAGTATACAAGATTTCACTTACTCAAGCAGGTTGCAATGAGGTCTACTATGGTGAATTATGTGCCAGCCTCACTACAAGGCTATCACAACACCAATATATTTACAAAAGGGCCAGAGATAACCCAGAATATAAATCCATATTCCTCAACCACCAAACTGCAATGGGACATGCATTTGAACCGACAGTAACCAGCATCATGTGTATTGAAATAAATGATGCCATGGCCAACAAATCCAACTTCATAAACAAAAATGAATTCTGTTTCTCCCTCTCAAAAAAGTGGGCTATCTAATTCTACTGTATACATTTGAATGAATTTAAATAAACTTTACTATATTTATACCCACTCTCATACTCAACATTCAGTGTTATAAATATGAGACCCTAAATAAGTTTCAAAAGTATTAAACTTAACTAAAACATGTAAATTCTAAGATTTTTCTTATCATAGTGTCCTAGCACTTGAAAGTCAAATTACTTTATTGTACAAGGCAAAACTCTCCATACAGTAGTGCCACCCTGTGCCTACCAGAGTAATCAATGGATGCCAGAAGGCTTGTGCATAAAATCCCTATCTAGTGTCTACTCATCCAATACCCCCAGACTAGTTTCTGGCTTGTGGCCTTCGTCAGTGAGGAGCCTTGGATCTGAAAGCACTGCACCTAGATCTTAGGATATAATGCAACCCTCCAGCAACCATTGATTACTCTGGTTGTCACAAGGTGGCACTACTGTATGGTGAGTTTTGCCTTGTTTAATATCAATTATGTGCTACTATGAGATAGTGATCATGTGATGTTTAGTGATTTACTTTATTGTAGATGCATTTTTTAAATATCCTTGCAATAGTATCCAAGAGTGAAATGGGTTGATAATTATTGATCTTATATTTATCTCTACTTTTCAAGAGAGCAATTTTTAGAGGTGGGAAAAGTAAAGCTTGCTATAGAAGAATTGAAAATGTGACAAACACCTTTATAAATAAAAATGGGAAAGTTATCTAGACCCAGATTGGAATTAATTTGATTAATGGATACCACAACACTACATTCTGTAAATTTATTGACATCAATATTTTTTTCAACATTCTAACTGATAAAAGTATGGTCATTATAATGTTGTGGTTGTATAAAAAGTTGAAAAATATTGAGAAAAATCATCAGTTGTTAATACATTTTTTAACATATATGTATAACCAAGCTTAGATTACAAAATGTATGTATGATCTTTTACCTTTGTTCAACCTTTAAAAAGTGAAAGAACATAAAATTGTATGCTACTCACAAAACAAGTTTTACTTCACATTTATTTGATACTAAAAAAGAAAATTGATTTATATTTTGGGAAAAAAAATATGAATATTATATACACATATCTCAGACATGATAATATTATTGATTTGTCAGGAAGGATGACAATACTTTAGATTTTATAAATAATGAATATGATATTAATCTATCACCCATCATACATAATGTCAACAAGTGTTATTTCTCTTTGGAGTCTTCCCATCATGCTCATGTTACGATTAGAAGTGTTTAATATATTTTACTGTTATATTAATAAAATGATTTTTTTGAATTTAAATTGGATGAAACTAGAAATTTTTTCTAGATCTCAGGCAAATTTAGGATTTTTCATTCAAGCATTCAGTTTATATCCAGTCTAGTTAGTACTAATCAGTAATTAGACATCTAGATATTATTAGTTAGGTCTATTTTGGATCTTTTAACCTTCTAGATATTAGCTAAAAGATAAAGTATGATGAACCATGATTTAATTTTTTCTTTAATCAAGTTAATATTGATTTTTATTCTTAGATTAAACAAATTATACAATAAAAAAAAAAAAAGAACAAATACAGTATTTTTGATCCCTAGTTTATAAAAAGTTTGTAAGTTTTATGAATGAGATTACAATAAAAAAAAAATCTGATCTGTATGTCTTGTCTAAATGCTTATTAATAGACATTGATTGATAGAAATATAATGATCTTATTTCATTAAAATATTAAATTAATTTATCACCAGTAAGCCACCTATCAAAATATCAGTTAGCATGTTTTGTCAAGCGTTGTTAGCTGAGAGGTCAGCGCAGCCGCCTTGCAAGAAAGCAGTTGTTTGCAGACAGTTGTTGTGGGTTCGCCTCCCGGCCAATGCTATGACATATGGAAAAAAAAAACATTAGATAGCACGTTTTACTGTCAAAAGATTCAGTAAAATGAAATGGTTTATAAATGTTATATATATAATTATTAGTGGGTGTAATGTTTTAGCTATAAAATGATATAGTTGGAGCCTATAATTCCACACATTTGTGCCAAATTGAGATTGTTTTTTTATTTATTTTTCCAGCTAATAGTATTTTTTTCTTTTTAAGTATGCTATTGTATTCTGAATTACATAATGCAGGACAATTTTTTAAAAACATTTCCGAAAATATATTATTCTTTAAAGAAATGCACCTTTTTTCAATATAAGCAAAGGGATTCTTACATCCATATTACTAATCATTAATGGGTAACAAACCATGAAATCAATTCACATTCATAATTACCTGCTGCAAAATCTTTTATAATATTGTATATGCTTATGCAAACACACATTTTTGCTAATTTTCTGAACTTCTTTAATTCAAAAATTTTCCTATCTGGTATCTGCCCCTCCAAAAAATTTATCAAAAAAATAAACTCGCTATGCATAAAACTATTCTGGGGACGAAAGGTTGCTGCCATCAGCTTCTGAAAACTTCAAATGCCTAGAAGGTTCAATGGCCTTTCATTACATTGTATCAAAACCAAGATATTCCAGAGAGACTATAACCTACTATTCTGGCTTTAAAACAAATATTCAAGTATATCATATCAAGAAACTGTCACACCAACTGATAGACCACCACCCACTAATAAAATTTGGTGGAATTTGTTATTTGATAATATTCGGAAAGTTATTGAACTGAATGAAAATCCAATTATATCCAAAATTAAATACTGGAATGCATATAAAATAATACATGGGGAAAATAACATAAACAAAGGGGCTCTCGGGATCACCAATCAGCAACTGATTTCAAGATCAAAATTTTGGTTCATTGAGGCAAAATTTCAAGATTTCTTAATTAAAATCAACCTGGACTCCCTCCCTATAAACTCATTTTTGGCATACAGGAGAAATTTCAAGAAGATCAATCCTGTGTGCCAGGTATGTGTGAGAGAGAGGAGGAATCAATTGATCATATTTTTCTTAAATGTCCCATTATGTCCAATTATAGATCGATATCTCATAAATGGTACAGCAATACAAGTGCAAACTACAAATCAATTAAAGATTATATAGGTCAGGGTCTATTTATGGACATAAGACTGGAAATTTTCGTGAATTATGCCCTGTGGTGTGTCAGATGTAAAGTCACAATTGAAGGAATGAGAGACCCACATGGGACTAAATTTAAGAATGCCATGGAGAAAATCATGAAAAAGGACCAACTAATTGCTCCAAGCTATATCACAAGAACAACATGGGAGAAGGTTGGATCTACTTTACTTCAAATAGATATGTAATTGATATCATTTTTGTATTTGTAACATTCAATATAGCTACAGAATAAAATTTTTCTTAAAAAAAAAATTGCAATCATCATTAATAACAATTTTGGATATTCTTTGGCCAAATAGGTTTTGTTTGTTTTAATATTTTTTTACCCTTTGTATTTAATGTTGTATAATATTTATCTAGTTATTTTCATTATTAAATGCTATCAGATGAAATCTGTCATTTATAACAATGTTTTTCCGCCCGTCATTAAATTTACAATGATAGTTGCTTTCTTCCATACAGTGTAGATTGGTTGCTGTTGTTAGTATTGTGATAAAACTTACATCATCACCATTCCATATTGGGCCCGCCTAATATGGATATTAGTAATAAAACTTAGGAAAAGTTTAACAAATAGATAAAAAAAAGAAAAAGAAAATGCAATTAAAAAAAGAGGCCTTACTTTATGAAAGCATTTTGAGAAGAAACAAAGTAACACTCAGTTTAAAGATACAATCGTTTATATTTTTCCAAATCCCATATATTTGTTTTATGTTCACCATTCTGATTTATTTAAACATATCTTCTAATAAGTAATCAAAAAAGTGACCAGGGAGTGACAAAATACCTTCAACAAAGATCAAATACTATTGTTTGTCAATAATATTTAACTGCTTTGTTATTTTAAATTGCTCTCAAAAAAGAACATAATATATATACAATTACTATTTACCAATATACAAATAGATTGTTTTCTACCAGAAACAGATTATATTATCTAAGCAATAAAAATAGTATCAACAAGTGATAACATTTAAACACCAATAGCGATATTTTGCCATTGCTTGGCATTCTCTTAACATAATTTATTCTAAACATCTTAATTTCCAAAGACATTATGAACCTCAATAAACAACACATTTATTTTAATTACAAATATAACAAGAATACAAATATATATATTTTTTGACTGTTAACACAGTATTGAAATGAATCATTTATTAAGATTAGATGTACAGTATAATTGTGTAAAAAATTTAAAAAGCCAGATTAAACATTACATAATTTGAAAACCTATTTTTAATCCTCAACTAATAAGTATAATTTTTGACAATCTCAGCGTTTGAGGCTTGACTTTGAAGCATTATTTTTTGCTTTTTTTTATATTACATATGAATTTCAGAAATATATATATATATAAATTGATAAAATTTCCCTACCCGAATTGTAATTAAATTCTAAGCGTTCGAAACGCTAAAATAAGAAAAGCTTCATGACATTATAACCAAGATATCGAAAGCGCTTTGTTCAATTTAAGATACATCTATATTGAAGCTTTTCTGATTTTAATGTTCCCTAGAAATATATATATACACAGCAATTTTAAAGTGACTGAATTTCGAAAGAAAGCAATTCCACCAAAAACGTTTCCAAAAAACCTAGTCTGGAAATTGTTTTCTAAATAAATAAATATTCTCCAAGTTTTGTTTTAATTTTAATTTTTGTTCTAGTAGATAATTTAATGTCTTCTTATTAATAATAATATTAATACTAAAAAAGCTAATGAGTTACATGAATTAATATTACTATTCCAATGCGAATATCATTATAGTGCCTCAATTTTTTATTATTGAAAAATAATAAATTGTTTGTTTTAATGTCCTGAAGATGTCGCCATATCTTAAAACAAAATGAGCGTTCGACCTATTTTAAAAAAAGTTTCTCTAATTTTATTAATTTAATAACTGACGGTAAAAGCAATTTTTAATAACTTGTTTCTAAGATAATAATTTAATTTAAGCAAAAGTTTCATTAATATAGTAATAAAATATTTTTAGCATTTAATTTTACAATTTTGTCTACGCAATTGCACATATATGTTGTTAGAATGTGCGTTTGGAGATTGATACCTCCCGATTTTTGAACGTGATTTTTATTTTATTTTTTTAACAAATAAATACAAGGTTTTTAAATCAAAAATTTAATTCTATTTTCACGCGCACACATTTATAAAAGTGATGTAACAACTAGTTCGAGACGGTCATCAATTGTAAATTCTGGAGTAACTAATTCTTGGCTCACCTCTGTGAGTCTTGCATTGGCATTTTAGATACTAAAAAAAGCGAACAATGATTTATAAACTTCAAAATCGATTAAAATTCCTCAACAAAATGTAAAAATGTTTTAAATATTCGAGTAAGTAAAAAAACTAGTGATTTTTTTTTTTAATAAACCGAAAGAGGATCTGAAAAGTAGATTAAAAAGATAAGATTAATTTCTAGAGTTTTTGTTGTTGTTGTGACATTTAGCATTTATGAAAGTCTAATTATAATAAAACTATAGTTATGTAAAATCTAATAAACTTAATTAAGGATATTTGAAAGTTTTGGAATAGTTTTAATAATGACTATTTAAAAAACCGTATCTTTAAAAAAAAAGATTTAAATTAACTTCCGGATAAAGTGGGAATCAAATAACGTTATCATTGATTAAAAATAATATCAATAGTCAGAACAAACTTACCACAGTATTAACGTGTATGTGTGTGTGTATCATATAAAGAAATTGCACACATTCCGTCATTCCTCTATAGAGAATCCTCGTGGTAGTCAAATGCTGGGAAATAATGATATTCCTTTACCTAACAATAATTCGATTAATAGGTGCTTGGTAAGTTTCCTGAAATACATGCATATTGCTTAAAACTTGAAAAAAATATCCACGTTTTGTTTAGGTTCATGACAAATATGATAAACTGTATGCTAAAATGTATATAAAAATAAAAGCTAAAAATTTTAAAACTATCTCAAATAATTGATCAAATCATGACACAATAATTTCAGTTTATAAATTATTGATAAAAGTTCTGTTGAACATGAATAATTCTTCAAATAACAATAATATTAGAAAAAAATTTATATTAAAAAAGAAGAAAAAAGTCATTAAGTTAATAGAATAGAAGTATAGTATCAGAAATATTTTAAAGTAAAAATGTTAGTCAATGTTCCAAATAAAAAGCATAGATATTAAGATTAAAAGATATGTTATTAAAATATTATTTCAATAAAAAATGGATAAAGATGGCATAATAAAAAAAAACAAATTAAAATATTTAATGCTTCAAACAAAAAGCATAGACTTTAGGATTATTAGATATGTATTTCAAATATAATTTCATTGAAAAATCAAAAATAGAAAAAGTTACTAAGTAATAAAAAAATGCCAGTGTGAACATTAGTATAGTCGTAATAAGGTTGAATATTAATCATAACTCCACTTATTACGACTTCATGGGGTTCTGTATAAGCATCTTGTGATGTATATTGTAATAGTCAGCTAAGATTATATAAATGTCATCTGATATCAAAACATTTCCCCTCATGTGCGCACACAGTATATTTACTGATATGATTATTGTATTCTCCTGCTAATTTACCTAAATTAAATATTATATAACAATGTAAGGGTACTATTACAAACTCCCCTTTTTTGTTTAAATAAGACTTTTACACTTTTTTTTATTCTTGTGTATATATTTGAAAGAAGTCATTTTATTTTATTTTTAAAAGATAAAAAACAACAAAACTTTTGTCTCTCCTTTTATAATTCAAAGAATTTACAAATATAGTTTTAAAAATAATATATAGTTAACTACGAAAGATTGTATATATTCAGAGATCATCTAAAAATAAACCCCCTTTTAAAGAATTCTTAGCACTTCTGTATATATGCAAAATCACGATAGAACATTTCTTAGCAAGGGTTCTTTCCACAGTTTGTGAGATTTTATAATTTGGACCGGTGTTTTTCTTGATAAAATGTACATGGATTTAATTTATTTTTCCTATTATTATTTTTTCTTTCCCAGTCAAAGATAAAACATCACATATAAGCTTCATTAACAGGAGGGAATTTTCCTCCTCTGTCTTATAGATTTGTTTGATGCATGTTGGCGCCTAAATACATACTGGTTCATCATCATATTTTCTCAGTTGCTTTATGAGTTAGAACTTCCTTAAAATAGAATTTCAAGTTAACAAATATTGGATCCAAAGTAGACTTCAGGTAGTTAGTAGCTTTCTTACTTAGCCACTAAATCATAAAATTGATTCAAGATATTAATAAAATAGAGAGCTAAGACTTTAAAGAGGTTTTAAAGAAAAACACACATAACCTTAGATATCTTAATTACAAAAAAAATATTTTAATTATCCAATTAATTGAATTCTGAACTTGGAATGAGCTATATTCTGTCTTTCTAATTACAATTTTTTTCTTACTCCACTGTCTCCAAACCCCAAAAATGTAACCTTAAAATTAAAATAAAATTATATATATATTCATCTCCCTTAATTATGTCGTTTTTGAAATAAATATACTTATCAACAAATTCTATCATACATTCGTTTAAGTACAATTTTTTTCTAATGCTAAATCTTATTTTCTGTTAACAAAAATTAGCTATTTTATATTAGTCCATATTATAAAATTATTATTTAGATTTCGTTACCCCTTAATTAAAATTACCAATTTGGTTTTCAAGCATACTGGGGCATGAAATTCTCTTAGAGATTCTTTAAAAACGTATAATACAAGTAGACCTTAAATCTGATCTCTGGGTAGCTTTCCTGAAATAACTGTATTATTAGTAATTTGATTAAAATGAAATAGGAAGAATTTTCTACTTAGAGTATATAACATAATGAATGTGACTTTTTAAAGGCAAGCTCAATGATTAATAAGAAGTCCTAAGAAAGGGATTAAAATTGCAAGCCATTCCCTAATTATATCCTTTCCGATATTTTTGATATATTGAAAATATATCGATCTAAAAAAACCTATTATAATACTATTAAACCAATGACAGGCATTCTATTATATAATAATTTTGTGATAGTGTATTTTGATTATCTTTTGAAGTTTGTTGCAAGAATATTTTATTAATGACTATCCATCTTATCTATTCATTTAGATTTGATTAGAGATATTTAGCTTATTAAAGTTATAACAGCCTTTTGAAAATTTAAAGGATGCTAAGAATAAAAATCGATTTGAGATCTAAAAACGCTTTGGTATATGTTAAATATGTTAGCTTCAAAACTTTTGGACTTTTTAAAAATATAAAAACCATGAATTCATAAGCTAATTTTAAAACTGATTTTGTTGTTCCAATTTATAAAAATAAAGGGCGATAGAAACGGTAGCAGTATATATACATGCATCATTGCTATTCACTAAAGCAAATGTTTTATCAAAATTTTATTGAATAGGTTGTTCCTATCAGTAGATGAATAGATACTGGAGATAAATCTTAATCAACATTTACTAACTTGATATCCTTCATCATTTTTGGGCCAGACTGATTCCATATTACTGTTCAATTTATTTCATTAGAATGCATTGATAAATTTTATTTTTGTCTCTGGTGTTCTGCATTCCAATGAGTCAGCATGCTGAATTAATTACTCTTTCAAATAATTAAATTTATAATCATCGGTTGTTGTAAAATCTAATCAGCATAGCATATATAGACTTAAATGATCAGAAGTTGTTTTCAAATTGCTACTAGGCCGAAAAAGATATCTGACACTATAAAAAAAAATCCAACTGCACAAATACTAATAGAACTTTTAATTTTAATATTATAGCTGGGCTTCTTTGTATTACATTTAGTATTAGTGTTCTGGGTACATACTATTTACTTTTCTTCACTATAAGTCAAATTGTTTAAGACAGGTACTGTGCTCCAAAGTGAATTGTTATTAGAGCCTTAGTTTGGGCAAACACATTTTTCTAACTTTCAATCCATGTTCACTTCTAATTTTTTTTAAACGCGGCATATACTAGGTAGGCGATTTGAGTCTTTCTGTTTAGAAAAGAATCAAAATAGGTAATTAGTCATTTGAAAAAACCTAAATTTTTTTTAATTCTTATTAGTCTTGGAGCATTTTGTATTTCTTGCACATTCTCAGGAGCAGATGTTTTACCCTTTTTAACAAATATGCATTCAGTAAACTTTTACTCAGTGCAATTCCTATGCTAATTTTAATTAAAAAATTATACAGTCTTGTGATAAACCTCATTCCAACGTTGACTCATTGATGTTTCTGTATTTGTTGTTGTGAGTCATCCATTTTGCTGAAACTCATTTAAAGATGTTTTTCTAAAGGTAACTGGTTACAATAATGCAATCTAATGTGTAACTAGAATTAATACTTTTGTGATTTTACACTTGCTGCGAATCTGTTGAATTGTGCAGTTTAATTCTAATTAAACAAAAAATGAATTTAGTAAAAGTCACAAGTATTTCTCTTGCATTTGTAACTGAGTAAATGCACTTATTTAGATTTTTGTTTATTGCATAATGATAATCGCTATGAATTGCTATCGTTCACAATGAGAACAATAGGCATAGCTAATCAGATTTTTCTATGGGTATCATTCCTTTTTTAACTAGTTGATTATGTATCTTATTGACTTTGAAAAAAAAAGGTTTTATATGGTTTATAAAGAGTAGGATCTTTTCTTAGATTATTCTTAAGGACTGGATTTATTTAGTCTTTCTTTGTTTTAAAAAGGCCCAGGAATCTTTTTAATTTATTATTTAATACTGATTTTTTAAACTATATTAACTTAGATGCCTAGTTTTGTGAACTATAAAAAAATAATTTCATATAGTAAAATATGCTCTGCCTCATGACCTCATTTTATCATTAGAGTTTATGATCACTGATACATGAGAATATTTACCTCATTTCTATTTACATATGAAACTTCCTCATTTTTACATGTTATGTAGATTCAGTTCTTTCTCAATATCAATAATATAGCTGATTTATTGTCAATTTTCATATTTATCTTTCTTCAGCAGATTAGGATAGGCAACATTTGTTTGTTTAAAGCCAATCAGCTGTTAATTACGTCCTGTTTTAGATACCATTCATTTTTTATTACATTTACTAAAACGTAATTGTGCCATCTCTTGGCCAATTTTGGTCGCATATTTTTCATTTTACACTTATTTTATAATAAATTCGAAATTTAAAATTTTAGTTTTAAAAAAATCTGCATTTGGTGATATATTTTGGAAAAAAAAATCAATTTTCATTGTCACGTACTGGTATATATCCCAGTTTTTTCCTCTGGTTAGACGGCTGTCAATTTCAGCCATTATTCTCCAGACATTTTTAAATGTCAACGTCAGCATGGGGAAAATGAACAACACTTGACCGCTCTCAAGGCAAGTGAATAACGAACCGCAATTTGCTTATCAATGACATTCACTGATAAGAAACAAAATGCAATTTTTTTTCATAAACCTTATTGGATTTTATGAAGCTGAATTGAAACAATTCTTTAGATTAATATTTTATGAATAGAAACAGACTAGAAATGTAATTGACAAATAAAAGGTCACAGATTTTTACGTAATGGACCAATACAATAATTAGACAGACTTTATACAAGTTGATGAAATCAGCTAAAGGTTAATAATGCATACTTTTGTATTTTTAATATGTTTTTTATTTAGATTTTTCAGCCATGTGACTAACCACATAGGCTGATTTTTTTCTGATTTATGACATGTCTGTGTGATGTGTCCCTTTAAATCAGAATTGATTTATTTCTCAATGTTGCATTTTCAATTTTGTGATATGAGATTTTTGGTCTTTTTTCTTCATAATAGAAGCATACAATTTTTTTATTACGATGTTCCACTTTAACCATTTTGTTTATGACCATTTCCTTTTTTTGAATTGCAAGTTCCTGGAATTCTTTGAACCAATCTAGTACTCTTGCACAAGCTAGATCTTTTTAAATTGTTTTTTTTATATGACAGATTTCAACTTTATCTACCACATCCCAAAGAAACTGTCCAAGGAATGCTTCTTTATCTTTTTACATATAATTTCTAGACAGGTTTCTAAGTGCTATGTCAAAGTCATAAAGTTTCTTCTTCTGGGTTTTGCTACTATTTCATCTAAAGTGTAGCTAGTAACATATCTTGAGAATAAGAAATTAAAACAATTACTTAGTTTACAAATTATTTCTTTGAAAGAGAAGATTTCAATTAAACCATTTTACAACAAACAACTGATAATTTTCAATTCTTTTTATCTAAAACTAGAATAGAGTTTTTTATTTTATTTTACTTTTTTCAATTTTATTCACGAGTAAATATTTTTTCAAATATTACATAAATAGCACTCACCTGGATAGATTTTCAATATCAATCTTACTAATCATATCCTGTGCTATATTTGTAGATTTCGTGCTATTTTACTGGTTATAATTTTTTTAACAGTGATTTGTATCAAATATTTTATAGGCTACTATTGGAATTCAAAACTCAATGTTAACCATATCAGCAACTTTATTAGTTGTAATAGAACTCAAAATCCTAGAGTGATTGCGTTAGCTACTTTTTCAATTGCAGAATGGGCAAATAATAATTTGATCAATAGAATTTAACAACCGATTTGTTTCTAATATAATACTTAATAAAATGAAACATTGATTATTCTGATATATACGTATAAATTAAATATAACTACTACATTGTATGCTTGAAATAAACGTAAATGAAATATAATCAAATACATAAATATATTTTCGTATAAATTTCTAAATATTTTTTTTAAAACAAATGAGGCAAAACAATAACTTCAAAGATTATTAATTACGATTTCAAATGTTTAATTGAACATGAAAACATGGTAACTTTTAAAGTTTTCTATATCTACATTTTCACTTCAGGATACCAACATTTCTCTTTATTTGTTATTGCTTTGCTGGGATGACCGTCTGAACATGATAACTTTAAAACAAAAAAAAAACAAAAACAGCATATAAATTTAATTTCACTTTGTTTTTCTAAGTTTTTCACCTATTATTTTCTAGAATATACGATCATTTAAATGATAGCTTTTTTTTTTTTAAGTGTCATAGCATCGGCCGGGAAACCCGCAACCCGGGCAACTGCCTGCAAGTGCAAGGCAGTCGCGCTCTCGTCCACCAATAGCTAATTAGCAGTGTTTTTCAAACAACTCATAGTTTATAGGGTTTTTCTTTTGGAAACTAAAATAATTTTTTAAGAATTTGAAAACATTATTCTCATTTTTAATTAGTTTGATGTTTATCCCAAAATCTAATTAATAATTTTTTATTTACCTCATAATTTTAGTTTTAGTAAATGGCAAACTATTTACTATATATTTATATATTTAACTATTTACTATATACTGCCTGAATTTCTTATATAAAACTAATTTATTCTTATATTGTGATACTAGAACGGAATTGCAGTATAATTACAGATAACATTAAAATATTTTATTAAAATATTTTTTTAAAGTTGTCATGATAACGAAGTTTACTTTATCAAAAAAAATATTTAATGTTATTACAACAACTGCAAATCTTTCTTTGTAATAAAAGTATTTGGTCATTGTTAATGCTGATAATAAGCAAATGTATACCTGGATGAAACCAAAATACGTAAGTTCACTTTTTTTTTATTTGTGGAAACTTTCACTTTAATATCTATCTATCTATCTATCTATCTATCTATCTATCTATCTATCTATCTATCTATCTATCTATCTATCTATCTATCTATCTATCTATTTATCTATCTATCTATCTATCTATTTATCTATCTATCTATTTATCTATCTATCTATCTATTTATCTACCTATCTATCTACCTACATACCTACTTACCTACCTACTTACCCACCTACTTACCTACCTACTTATCTATCTATCTATCTATCTATCTATCTATCTATCTATCTATCTATCTATCTATCTATCTATCTATCTATCTATCTATCTATCTATCTATCTATCTATCTATCTATCTATCTATCTATCTATCTATCTATCTATCTATCTATCTATCTATCTATCTATCTATCTATCTATCTATCTATCTATCTATCTATCTATCTATCTATCTATCTATCTATCTATCTATCTATCTATCTATCTATCTATCTATCTATCTATCTATCTATCTATCTATCTATCTATCTATCTATCTATCTATAATAAACAATGATAAAGCTATCTGTAAGAGATTGTGGTCTGGACCAACTGATGAGTACTGGTTCAGCCTAAAATATGAATCATGGGGATCATAGATCTTTTTCACATGCCTTTGGTCATATGTTTCATTGATTACACTCTCCACAAGGTGTTAAAAGGAAATAGAAACCAACCCCTACCTTGCAAAAGAGTGGTGTAGCTAAAATTACACTACAGAAATTTTATTCATTATTGGATAATCTCTAGTCTAATGAATAACACATAAAAATATTATTATACTTTTATTAAGTGATTTATGTCAAAGTTGTGAAATCAGCAAGTTTGACACTTAACAATTAAACTGTAGTAATTTGTTATATATATATATACTGAACAATAATAAATATATGTGTAAGAGATTGTAGTCTGGGCCAAGGGTGAGTTGAATAATGCTTATTCAGCACAAAACGTATATTTTGGGCATTATACATTTTTTCACATCTCTTTGGCCATGTGTTTATGATTACATCTCTCCACAAGGTGTTAAAAATGGATAGGAACTAGTCCATTTCTTGCATAAATGTGGTATAGTAAAAATTATACTTGAATAATCTCTAATCTAATGATGATGAATAAAGATTATTAATAATGTTATATTGCTTTATTTATTCTTTAGACTTTTTATTTAATTTAAATGATAATTTATCAAGTTATTGTGGACAAATAAATAAGTTTACAGATTCATCTGATTACTTTTTTATCTAAAACTTTTAAGTTAAGGCAAATTATTATTGAATAATAAGAATACTTCTCCATAACTTAACCTTTCTCAGTTCATTCTAATAACCCTTAGATTAATGCTAAATGTCAAATTTTTAGCAATTACAGTGACCTACTTTAGTTCTTGAAGTGGCTATATATTGATAACAATATTGCAATTTATAATGAATGATTCCAATGGAACAATAATTAATCTATATTTTAGCTTACATTTTTGTACCTAGATGCCAAGAGTTTTCAACATATAGGAAGTCTTTATAATTTGATAGTTAATGGTAGAATTTGTTTATTTTTTGTGTAAAACAGAAAAGATTCTATAAATATTTTTTTTTCTTTCAAAGTTGTTTTTATTTATGTCAAGAATATAGTTTTATGTAATGTAAAATATATTTTATATTTATAATTAAATAATGTTTTTAGAATGATTAAACTTATCATTGTAAGATGAATGCATTCATATGCTGATTGTGCATATATTAACTTTGTTTGCTTTTTATTGTTTTACTTAGATTATCTGTTCTATAAAGTGAGCTTACTGAAAATCCAGGAAGAAATAAAAAATGGATGATTCTGAAAAAGTATGCTAAATATAGTTATCATAAATATTAATAGCTAATATTTTTTATTGAATTAAGTTCATATTATATTTACGTTTTATTTGCTTTTTCATATAATTGTTTATATAAATTAGCAGTTATACAATTAAAATCAGCATTCATTTTTTATGTGTTTTTACTTTTTATTTAAATTTTAGAGTTTTTAGCAATGAAATAAATCAATAAAATCAAAACTTTTTGTGCTTAATAAAATATCAGAGTTAGGATTGTCATGTGACATTGTATTTAGTTATGTTGTATTTGAACATGGAAATTTAAAAATGTATAAAGCTAAAAAATAAATTCCAATTAAAAAAGTCAAGTAAGTCATTAAAAACAAAAATAATACAAATTTATTAATGGCAAATTTAATGTTCCACTAGGGCTTATGTGTTATTAATTCTGGAACTGAACTTTTGGTCAAATTAAATATATATGGTTACAAAACACATGAAAAATAAAATATGTTATATCCAATAAAATATGTTATCCAAGGCCAAAAAAATATCAAAAAATTAAATTTATCTAAATATAAATGAGAAGACACTGATTAATTACAAATGGGACTCTTAAGATTTTGATAAAGATAAAATAAACCTAATTTTAATATTGACTTTCATAAGTTTGGTATAAATAATACTTAAAAAAGACAGTGACATTAAAAAATAAATCTTTGTCATTCTAAATGACTGGGAATTAAATTTATTTCAACTAAAATGGAAAACCTTAAGTGACTGATAATAATACAAAAAAAAATAATGACATAGAAAAGTCATTAACTAGATTGTTTCTCAAATCAAACAATTTTTGAAAAAAATCTTTAATGGAAATGTGCTCACTCATCTACAACTTAATTGGCAATTGGTCCATAAAGGTATTTGATATATTATTTCAAGAATTTATCTAGCATATAATCTTTTTAATCTTAATTATGATATTTTAATTGACTGTAAAATATGAAACTCTATATTATGCTTTAGCTCTACAATATTATAAGAAAGTTTATAAAAAGATTGTAATCAAAGAAGTTCAAATACTATATAATAAAATTGAATATATATATATTATAATGAAATGGGGAAATTAGGTTGTGAATCTAGAGTGAACATAGGGTGATGAAAAATTATCATCAACCCCAGTTCAAAATATAAAATTTACAAATAAAGAGTATAATCAAAATATAAAAATTTCAAAAAGTATCATATTTAAGTAATGTTTAAAATAACAAAAATATTTTAAATAATTCTATAAGATAATAAAATAGAAATCTCTGTGACTTCAGCCCAGTTAACTCCTTAGAGAAACTAAAATTAACTATACATCAACCATCATTATAAATAAGCAATGGTAAGTATAAGTAATAATCATTCATCATCATGAATGATCAGCAATAAAAATAAATCAATAGTCAATCTGGTGACTGGATTTGAAATGGGTCTCATGTAGACCAGGCCAAATAATTATCCTTTGCCAGCTTGGGGCAATTATTTAAAAATAATTTGGATGCACCAACTTAAGTGCTCATTCATAAGAATACATACTAATCAAAACAATAATCTGTATTATTAAAATAGGCTAATCATCATCAATGTTCTGGCCACTCAGTACATTAATGTACAAACCAGCTATAAACATAAATTCTAATAGACTAAATTAAATAAAATGTAGTACATGGGCTTTGAAGAATATAATCCTCATGCCAAACCAGGACAATGTTATATTGAAATACACCTGCACTAAAATACATCCCTTTTAATACATCAGATCATTATGCTCAAATCTAGTTCAGAGAACATAAGCTCTATAATTGTTACTATGATCAAGATATGATGCAAACATATAATTTTCTAAACTCTTTTTAGAATTAAGTCACTGGAATAATTTTAACAGTTGAATACAAATTTATTAATAACAAAAAATAAATGAAGTTAAGGTCTGACAATATGGCTATACACTTATAAGCTTTCTGATTATGAGTAATATATATAGATAAACTATCACATTTGTGATTTACAAAATTATTAAAAAAATTCAAGTTATTACATTGATTTACAATACCTTTTAATGGGTTTACATACAACACATATATAGTTATTCACACAGACATGAGTTTTATAACATATAATGAATATACTTCAATTGATATTTAATAAAATTTAAAAAAAATATTCCTGACACTCATTGGTATATATAAACACACATACATGTGACACAATAATTTCTGAACATGTGTGAATTGTCAAAAAATAAAAATACATGATTAAAAATTTTAAGTTATATTTTAATGATACACATACCTATGCTAAGTTCACTTGAAACAAATATATATATATATAATTGCACAGATGTATGATCTATTAACATAATATATTTGAACTTATCAAAATAATAAAATTATTAAAAATATTTTTCATAATTGATTCCATTTTACATCTATATAAATTTCAATGCTTTACTAATAAAGGTTTTTTTTTCACTTAAAAAAATACAATCAGTTTTGAAAGGTTGCTTTTTCGATTTCTTCTTTTTTTAAAATAAAAATAAAATCATCCTTTAACAGATTATGTTAATTAATTATAATGCTTTTAAAATCATCTATTCTTTACAGTTTGATTTTTTTTTTATTCAAGCAAAATTAATTGCTTGTATTTTTAAAATATCATTTTAAGGAAATTACTAAAACAATTTCTTTAAATATATATATAATCATCTATGAATTGATCCTTTTTTAGATGTTTGACTGAAGCAAATTATTTACTTGCTTTATTTGGTAATAGTATCTTATTTGATGGCGCTCTTGCTAATGAAAAACAATAAAATATAACATTACCTGGCCATGACCTTTCAATAACTAATTGACCCTTACTTGTTTTTTTAAATAATATTAAAAAACTAAATGCCTTTTTTCAATAATGACAAATACAGCATAATTTTGACAAAATGGCACATATTCTTTTTTAACAACAACAATAACAAGAACTAATTGACATTTTTATGTTTTTTTTTGTTAAATAACATTAAAAAAGTAAATGCCTTTTTTTTAAGATTGACAAATACAATGGCATTTGTAAAAAAGAAATGTATTCTTTTTTAACAACAACAATAGCAAAATATTTAGGTAGTAGTATCAACGACCATACCAGTCACTTGATGGTGCTACTCAAAAACAGTTAAATATACCATTTTTGAGGCAGCCAGTAATACCTTGTAGTATGTTATGCTAATTATCTTGCAATTCACACTACTTTCAAGCAGCCTGTTCTTACCCTACAAATGATCGGTATTGAGTTGGCACTGTCATATAATTTGAGGGTGTGTAGATTTGAAGTCAACATAACATTTGAAATGTCATTTAATAACATATTATATTACATTTAAATGATGTACTATGATGTCCAAAAATTTTTCAAACCATATCAGTGGTTGTGAAGACTTTGTGATGGTTTAAAAATAGGGAAAGTTTTGTTATAAGCACAACTTCTTAAACAGTCACAGCAGTCGCGATATCTTCATGAGACATTAGTTTGTTAATGTATTGATTTGCTTTTGTATTTTAATTTTGTTTAAATGCTTAATTTACTATTAGAAAAATACTGTACATATATTAAATTTAATGTAAAAAAGGTCATAAATAAATTTTTTTTCTTGTTGTTTAGTCTGATTAGTTTGTTATCAAGTAGTGCATCTTTTGGATGATCCTTCAGATCGTCAAAGACATTAGGATTCCCCCATGCCTATTCCAGCATTATGTGCTGACATTTTAATGTTTTTTGTTGTTGTTTTGGTGTTGAAAGTATTAGAAGAATAACATATATTTAATAAAATCTTAAAAACATCCTAAATAAATATTTTGTTATTGTCGTTAATCTTAAAAAAAAAAAGACATCTATTTTTTTTAACATTATTTAACAAAAAAAAAAAACAACATAAAAATGTCAATTAGTTCTTGTTATTGTTATTGTTAAAAAAAATACATGTCATGTTGTCAAAATGATGCTGTATTTGTCATTATTTAAAAAAAAGACATTTAGTTTTTTAATGTTATTTTTAAAAAAACAAGTAAAGCTCACCAGGTAACATTATATTTCATTGTTTTTCATTAGAAAGAGCATCATCAAGAGAATGGTATAGTCATTGATACTATTACCAATATTTATTTAGGATGTTTTTAAGATTTTATTAAATATACGTTATTCTTCTAATACTTTCAACACCAAAACAACAACAAAAAAAACATTAAAATGTCAGCGCATAGTGCTAGAATAGGCATGGGGGGACCTAATGTCGTTGTTGGTCCAAATGATCATCCAAAAGATGCATTTCTTGATAAACAAACTAATCAGACTGAACGACAAGAAAAAAAGTTATTTACCTTTTTAACATTAAATTTAATATAAGTACATTATTCTTCTAACAGTAAATTAAGCATTTAAACAAAATTATAATACATAAACAAATCAATATATTAACAAACTAATGTCTTGCAAAGATATTGCGACTGCAATGACTGTTTAAGAAGTAGCACTTATAACAAAACTTTCCCTATTTTTAAACTACTACAAAGTCTTCACAACCACTGAGATGGTTTGAAAATTTTTTGGACATCATAGTACATCATTTAAATGTAATATAATACTTTATTAAATGACATTTCAAATTTTATGTTGACTTCAAATCTACACACTCTCAAATTATACAATAGTGCAGACTCAATACCGATCATTTGTAGGGTAAAAACAGGTCTCTTGAAAATAGTGTGAATTGTGAGATAATTAGCATAACACACTACAAGGCATTACCGGCTGCCTCAAAAATGGTATATTTAACTGTTTTTGAATAGCACCAGCACTGTCAAGTGAATGGTATGGTCATTAATACTACTACCCTTTATTTTAAGTTATAGGTTAAAAAGTCATTTTTAAAAAACTCACTTTATATAAATAAGCTTATCTCTGTTTCTCTGCATACATAAATAAATCTTTTAGCAAGCTAAGATATTTCTCTTGGTGAGCTATCTGGTTTTGGTGAGATTGCTCTATAGTTAAGGATTGTAATCATCAGGAAAGCTATAGTCAGTTAACTGCAGTGACCCCCCCCTTTTATCCAGGATTTTATATACATCAGACAAGCAAACTGTCTTGTCAACATTTGTAGCTATGAAACATTTGAAGTTGACCATTTTCTCCATGTGAATTTGTGAACTATAGAGCAGCATTTTGACTTGCCTCCTTGCAATATTATATTGTCATCGTAGTTTTCTGTCCTGATCTGGATTTCTCTGCTAGCTAGCTACTTCTGACCAGATATAATTACTCCCAACTGCTTTTCAGAATATTATTAGCCAAAACTTACCAAAAACATATCAGCCAACTCTTACAACTAAAATTACTAGCTAAACTAAAATTAATATTTTTTATCAACTCTTTTTATATGGTCATTGAGCTGACAAAAACTGTTTTTATTTTTTTATCTTGATTAAAAATAATTCTAATCCTTTCAAGAGCAACAAAAATTTTTAAAAATAAATAATAGACATTTTTACAATTATCAAAAAACATGCTTGCTTTTAATTTCAAAATAAGAATACAATATTAATATTTATTTAGACATTTTAAATCTGTTTAATTTATAATAAAATTTTATTTTAAATTCAAAATTATGTAATCTTTTACTAGGATTATTTTATTCCAGGAAATATAGAAAAATATCTACAAAATTTTGGTTTGTGTTTATTTCTACTTTTCCTTTCAACTTTATATATATATTTATGCACATACACTATGTTATTATGTGCCATGTAACAGTCCTGTTTTTATATATATATAAATTATACATCATTTTTTAAGATTAAGTTTTTTTAGTCAAAAGCCATCAACTATATAATTATCATTACATAATTATTAAAAGAAATGTTTTCAAATATTCCCTACCAAAAGACATCAAACAAATCGAAGAAAATCATATCTTGACCAATTACCATATTCTCTTGCAAAAATCAAATACCATTCATCATCACCACAATAAAAACAAAATATTCTATGTTCTTTAGATGTAACAAGGTTGAACAAATTGCTTTTAATTATAATACTGGTATTTTGAGTGATGTTGTTAATAGAATATACTTAAAAAAAAAACAAATATAATAGGTGTTTCCTCAAGTTAAAAGCAAGTTGTAAATTAGAAATGCAGAAATATCTAGCTGAAATTAATTTATCCTGCAATTTAGATTCATATAGTATAGAAATGGTTTTTGATAGCTATGGATATTTCTATGAATTTCTAAATAATATAAATAAAATTTATTTCAATATAAGAATATTATTTACTTGAACTTCTGAAATATTGCTTTGAAAATGTAATCTTTAACTCTTTATGATGAATAGCAAGGACTTACATTAAGGCTTGCAACATATTGTTGATGTGATAAGTAGATAATAAATAACTTCTAATCACTTCATGGTACACAAAAACACATTCATGTAATAAACAAATAAAAATAGTTTTAAGAGACTTGATAGCAAAAAGGGACAACATAGAATAACATTTTTTTACTTGCAACCTAATTCTGTAACTGATAGCATCAGATATATTTCCTGTAGAAATATACAAGTGGTGTTTGGATAACAGAATGCTTTGCTAACAGAAGTAGAAAAGGTGTCAAATGCTTTGGATTGTTTTCAATTCCTGCCTATATGTTAGATGACTATTGTTGTACATGCATTGATGAATTTCTTCATCACCTTATTTATAAGTATTATTTCAAAATTTTGATAAGTTATATTTCATGAATTTCAATCTCAAGAAACAGCAATATAAGAAATTTATTTCATTATAAAATAAGTTATTTTATTGTCACTATCCCAGAATTATGTGAGAAGAGTTGTTTATGACTTAAGAAACCAAATGGAAGTTTCCTAGAGAATTGCATCCTATAAGTTATAGAGACAATTAATTTAGTATAAAGAAATCATTACCTAGAGCAAATTCATCCATTAAGCTTCATTGATTATGGAATCTAGAATAAAGAACTTTTCTACAAGAACTTATTCAAGCACGAGTGCGTGTGTGGCGCAAAAATTATTTGACTTAATCGTACAGGAACTTATAAAAAAGAAGAAATTTTCTCAGAAATAATAAACTTTCACTTATTTTTTTTATATTATGCATCCATATTTTTATGCGTTTTAGAGCTTTCAGAGATAATAGGTTTACTGACCAGATAAAACAATTTTAATAACATTTTATTTTTATATTTATGTGCACATACAGTACCATGCATGAATGTATAAACATTTAGATAGTTAGCACACATATTATTTATGTTTTAACAGATGAGAATAAACTAAAGAATCTTATCATTGTATATAACTTAAATGCTTGAGAGTATAATATCCTTTTGTCTGTTGTACTTATTCAAAGACTTATTGGAGTTTCATAAAAGTTTTAATGTAACATTTATTTATAAAACTATTTGTAACAGTTTCAGGATTGAATGTTATAAGTTGATTGGAGCTGTTTAAACTATTAAAGCCATTTGTTATATTATTTGTTAGAGATGTAAATAAAATTGGATGATTTTTCACTTAATCAGTTCATATTAATTATTTTATTTATTCACTCACGTCATATAAATTCACAATCATATTATTATTATTATTATTATTATTATTATTATTATTATTATTATTATTATTATTATTATTATTATTATTATTATTATTATTATTATTATTATTATTATTATTATTATTATTATTATTATTATTATTATTATTATTATTATTGTTGTTGTTATTATTATTATTATTATTATTATTTTAAGCCCTGAGATCTTTAATCATTTATTATTTTAAGTATATTTGAAGTTAGTAAACCTACCCTTTGGCTTTAAATGCACATTATTGTAGAACTTCATTTTCGGTTAACATTTATGAATAATTTTACAGATTTTATAGTTAGTAGTTTCATTCGATAAAGTTCAAATAGAATATTAAGGCAGTTTCAATATATAAATCTCTATTACTGAAAAGTGGAACCTGAACCTAAAAGACATCCCTTTTGACCACATTTACCGTTACAATATATATAAACTTGTTATATGAAGCAAAATTTTTAATAAATTTATTAATATTTTGTCATGTTATTTATTTTAGGTGACTGATACAATTTCGAATAGCACAATAATTATATCAAGCAAATCTAATTACTCTGAAGAAATAAATAGCAGGTAAGAGAATAAAAAAATCTTCATTTCAAAAAAATTGTTAAGAACACTAAAAAAAAAAATGCTAATGGCATGTTAATGCTGTTTTTATTTTCTACAAAAAATTTAAATATTACACATACTTATGATTAAAAAAATCTTTAAATACATAACTACATGTCAAAGTAACTTCCAATATCCCTGCAATGAAGACAGATTGGAAGAATTCAAGCAGTTTTTTATATTTCATTTACTCTCTAGCTAAAAATGACTATATACCCATTTATTGGTCAATATTACATATCTGGCTGGATTGGTTATTAGTCTAAATACACCAGAAAAAAATTCTAAACCTGATTGAAATCTTCAAAGATTTGTAAGTTTTATCTGGACTAACTTTTAATCTCAGATTATAAGTATAGCAGTTATTTACATTAATAACTGTGCAAACAAACACACACACACATATATAATTTTGTTTTAAAAAATATTCTATAAAATTACATCAGATGTGAAATAATAGGAGTTGGAAATTGAGCAATATATACAGATACAATACCATTTATATGCATTTTTGAAACGGGAGACTTATCAGTTTAATTATTTTATAAATTGAGAATTTTATAATGGTATGTTTTTTAGTATTTCCTCTCTCTCTACCAGGATTATAATTCTTCCATTTCTTTAAAGCATTTAAAATCATTAATGAATATGATGAATTCATAGTATTATTTCTGGGAACTTCCGTGTAATTATATATATATATTATAACGATCCGGAGAAAGAGCTTAACGTAATCTGCACTACAGGGCGCCATCTAGGCATTTGAACCTAGAAAAATTTATAAAGTAGGCAGATACGTAAGTAAAAAAAAAAATTTTTTTTTTTTTTAAATTTTGATTCCGGTCATTAGCCCAAGTCATTAGCTCAAGGAGTAGCAGAGATTAAATAATATAATATAAATTCTTATCTAAGAATATATAAAAAAGGAATAAAATAAGCCACTGCCAGTAATTAACATACAAAAATTTATTTACGCACATATATATATATATAAGATTTAACATTATTATTTTAATATGTTTATTTTAACATTTAACATTATTTTTACTTTTATTTTAGATTTTTAATTTACATTTTAAATTTTATACTATTATTAGTTCGCACAGATTTGTTTAAAAATGTTGAGTATAGATCGGTTACATAGATTCCACAGTCAAAAACATTTCAAAATAAACATGAACGATCAAAATACAAAATCATTGATACCGTCAATTGCAGAGGGAAATTTATAAGTAACCCAATAGCATTCACCATAAGATGCTTGCATTAACACCAATAACTTAAAAGACATCTGAATAAATACATTTTAGATACTCACCATAAGGTATCAGTATTTACCGAATGTCTATATATATTTTGATCGAATATGAAAACCAAAAACATAATCAACCGGTCACGAACCCATGCAAGCGTCTATACCCAACTTAAATTTAATGCATCTTTATTTAGAGTGTTGAGTATGAATAGACTACATAGATTTGCATTTGAAAAGAAAATATTCAATCCTTGTTTAACCTTAGGCCAAAGGTTCACAGTCAAACCAAACTTCAATCCATCTGATATATCGATGTGTTCAATGTAATATGAATACGGCAGCACAATTAGGTTAAGAGAAGAAACTGCTTCTCATCAGATAGGAATATTACATCTATCAGACAAGAAGAGTGATAAAAAAAACTCCATCAAAAGGAACAGCGTTCTATGTCTTATAATCCCTTGCATAGGCAAAACAAAGTGTGCGGCGTATAATAGCGATTCTGCCCATAGCGAATCTCATACTACATCTACTAATTACACCAATATATCCAATCCATTGACCTAATTCAACTACAAAATGAATAACCTAAGATTACCCTCTCCTAATATAAGTTTACAAATCTATATAGGCATTCACGCCCGACTTAAGTTTAATATTTATATAACTAGTTTAATGAAAAACAGAAATCATAATAAAACTTAAAGAACAAATAAATAAATAAATGGAAATGATTTTACAAAAGAAATACATTAAATAAAATTATAACTAATTAATAAATAACATTGGTCAGATAGGATTCTATTTCTTAATAAATTAAAGACTGAGAAAGTTTATATTTTAAAGTTCTTAGTGTTTCAAAATGTTTTTAAAGTTCTTACGATTTTTTTTTCAACGTTCCTCTTTATTCATTGCATGCTGTTTGGAATCCACATTAAATCCCCCAATGATCCTGTTGTCCTCAGTATAAGAAAAGCGATGTTTCATTTTTCCATTTTTATAACAACTGAAGGAATTGAAAGTGCATCTTTCAATCCCTTCACCTCCAACTCTCCGACTTAACACATCTCAGTCCTCTCTTAATAATAATAATTTCCAACTTTTCCTTTTATATTAATCTTAAGGATTGACTCAACATTACATCATCGATGATAGTGGTCTTTTCGCTGAGGTCCGATTCCATAGGGATTTCTTTTTATTTGCTAAAAGTTTCTATTGTTTTCCTATCTGACCGTTGTTTATACATTTAAATGTCCAAGGGCTTGTTCACTTGGACTAATTAAAATAATCATTTCCATAACATTAATTAACCTGTTTTCCAAATCCAAAGATATATTTAAAGATAAATTTAAAGATATAATTTTATCTCCAAATCTTTTTAAAATTTAGTTTTAAAATACTTTTTCTTTAATAAAGTTTTATTTTAATAATTTTTCTCATCTGTGCGATTTATATATATACGTTTAAGGTAGAATTTATTTTCAATTTTTCTGTCTTAAAAAAAATTTTTTAAATGTGAACTTTTTATTTTAATGTTTAATAATAAAAAAAAATAATGTAACGTCGTGCTCGTTACAATATATATATATATGTATGTGTGTGTGTGTGTACTATTTGTATCCACGTTTTTGCTCATGTTTGTGGAATAAAATAAGGTAAAACAATATGGAACTGTTTACACATTGCAGATTCTATATTTATGTATTATTTAAATGAAATAATAATACACGAGTTATGAAATCACTAAAATATATAGGGTATATGAGCACAGACTTTCACACGACCCACCACTCTCCACTCTATCTAATAACAAGTGTATCAGTGTTATTAGACAGAGTGAAGAGTGGTGGGTCATGTGAAAGTCTGTGCTCATATACCCTATATATTAGATATATATAGACACAGGTATATAATAAGCCTGTGTTTCAGAAATCACTAAAATGTAACTTTTTTGATCAGTTATACCATTGAATAATCAACTTTTAGTATTTTATTTTTAATATATAGGTTATATGAGCACAGCTTTCAGATGATCCACCACTCTCCACTCTATCTAATAACACCGATACACTCAAGCACATATATGCTGAAAAGATAAATAATCACCAATATATGTATTTAATGCTAAACCAGCAATCATCAGTTGGTCCAGATTATCATCTCCCAAACATATATACTATAAGTGCTCAGATATATATTAAGATAGACAATCTTCATACTTTAAAGGACAGGCTCCAATCTACTACACACTCCAATTCTTCAACCATCCATCCAATTGAAAATCCGATGATGGAATGCTCATGGCCACCCTGAGACCGAGATTCTTGCCACGCCCATGTTGACCCAAGGTCAATCTGTCCCCACATGTTCAGGACATAATCCATTTAATACATATGCAAGGATTTTATTTTTAAGTATATTTCTCACATGATACACCAATAATTATTAAGCGTACACTTTAATATATATAATATATTCAAGACATGTCAAAACACAAAAACATGTAACAAAATTGCTTACTTACAAATAATAATCATTTATAAATAATTAGTTTCATCGAATTTGTTCCTGGCATACTATTTAGAATTTATAATATATTTAAATATGCTTTTTCCCAGAAATTTTATTATTATTAAATTTTATTCCACTGAACATCACATGATCACCTGAGTGGCACTACTGTATGGAGAGTTTTGCGTATTTGCATGTTTGATTCTACTGATGAAAATAATGCATTTTTAATTTGAATAATTGCATATAATATTCATTTATATAAGACATTTAGTTTCAAGAGATACAGTTCGTGATAGTCTACTTGTAATACATATGTATTTATGTGTTTTTCAATATATATATTTCTCTCTCTTAACTAATAAATATTATCATTTTCACATATGGTGAGAGGAGACACTCTAATTTAATCTCCAGGATCACCTGATAATGTCCATATTCCTGGCTAAAATAATGCAAATTTATGAGATAGTTGCTTTTCTTTATGCATTAACATAAGTGCCTTACTAGTTATTCATTTCCATGCTTCTGTATCATTTGATTAATAAACTTAATAATGGAAGTAATTGTAATATGGGTATACAAGTAAAAAAAGGGCTGGTACTCTCTCCAAACTGTCCAAACTATCTGAAGTATAATCTCTGAATCAATCCATGGGTATTGTATAATAGCGTACTTGAGCTATTCACCACAAACATTGCAAAATATTGGAATGTATTGTATATATAATAAAAATATATTTTAAGGATTCTTTAAAATGTATTGGACAATTTTTAATATTGTTTAAAGTATATAATTTATAAAGTACTTAATAAAAGATTAATTTATTATGCAAACTGCTATTATTTTTAAAAGTAAATAAATTATTGTATTTGATAAATTTTAATATTGTTTCAAATAATTTATAAAACACTGTGGAAAAATCAATTTTTTTTAAAATTATAGCAAGTCAACATTTTTCGAATATAAATAATGTGAGGCTACTGCTCATGTTTATTTTTATTGGTTTATTGCTTTGAGTTAAATACCATAAAGCAGAAATTCATAGTCTCTCTCTTTCTCTCCCTCTCTTGCTCTCTCTCTCTTTCTCTCTCTCTCTGTATATATATATATATATATTATATATCTATATTGTATATATATATATATATATATATATATAATACTTTGATACTCTGCCATTATTAGTAAATTAAAAATACTATAAGAGAGATGAAAACAAATTAAGTAGTTCGAGTATACTTTGATGCATAAGCATCATATTTATAGTTGTAAATAAGTTTGAGATTTAATAGACACATTTTTTATTAATTTAAATGCTATTGGATATATTCATTTTTCATAATAAATCACCCTCTTTGATTTTCTCTTTTCTATCATTTCCTTTTCCCCACATTATCTTAACAAAAGTAGGGTCAAAACCATGTCCATATTTCTTTTTATGATTATAAAAAACTGATACATTTGTCAAATCAGTCTTAGATTTTTTTACATTAATGCATGATGTATCATTCTTGACCTTAAATTTGCTTTTGTTTCACCACAGTGTGTGTAGGGGCAATCTGGCTGTACCCCACTGCATACACAATATATCTGTCTAAATTACATATTTTATCTTTAGTATTATTGATTAATCTAATTAAGTTAATGGATGTTCAAAATCCAATCAATATTGACTGTATCTGCACAGATCTTTCCAATTTTCTTTTCAACATACAATATATTTTGTAGAGCTAATCATTTTTAACATTTTCCTTCCCAACCATAATATTTCTTTTAAAATGCTTGATATATTTCTGTATATCAGTTACTTTATAACCTGATTTTGTCATATCTGTGATATAAATCTCCATGTTCTCAATCTTGTCATATTTGAATTGCCACAGACAGTTGTTTTGATAAAAATATGCTTTTAAATCCACACACACACACATATATATATATATATATATATATATATGTAGATAATAGATATATGAAGAATAGAGTAAAAAATAACATTTCTTCAATACTATAGAAAAGTTATCTTTTTTTTTTTTATTGATGTGTAAGTGGATATTTTTATAAGATGAATAATGGAAGCCTACCTCTCAAGCTTTTTTTTATATATATTTAGTTTATCTGTATTTTAGTTAATTAATAGAGGTTAATATCTTTAAAATTAGACAAATAATCATGTTGTTTTAAAAACAATGTTATTTAAATATATTTAAAACTTACTTTATCACATGAGAATATACTTAAGGAAATGGTAAAAAATTGTCAAATTCAGTAGTCATTCTCTTACTTTCTTGTAGCATTTTAAAATTTACTTTTTCATGTGTTAAATATATTTAAACTGACATTTCAAGAAGTTTATCAATTTCATAGTAAATGTTTATCAAATTCAGTCGATTTTCTAACCATGCTCTTTTAAAGTTTACTTTAAAGTGTGTTAAATATATGTTTAAACTAAAAGTCTAAAAGTTTATCAATTTCATTATTATAGCTGATATAAATTGTCATTATACAAATGTGAAATTAAATACTGATACAAATGCAATTCAATTAATTTAAAATTCATTTACCTTGCTTTACTAAAAAACTACACTTCTCATTAATTTTTTTTTTTACAATTCTGTAATCTTTTAATCAGTGCTGACCTTTTTTGTTTTAAACTGTTGTGATACAGATTTTCCACCACACATTTTTATATTGCAAATTATATTTTTTTAAAACAAAGCAAACATTTATATGCTAATAAAATCCTATATAAAAAAAGAATATATGCAAGATTTTTTAAGATTGATACAATATTTGTTGAGTTATAAAGTCACAATCAAACAAACAAATAAGCATTCACATTTATATATTGAAATTATGAGTTTTATATGAAAGCTAGAAAGTATTTAAAATAAAAGCAAATGTTATATTATTATTGTTAAAAAAAGTCATTTAAAGGTAATTCACGTTGACTTTGGATAAGTAACCTTGTTAATACATGATGTGTGTGCATATTATAATAAATGGATAATTATATAAAAAATATATACATCGACATTAAAATCTTTTATAAAATTAATATTGTTTCTTAGTATCTGGAATAAATAAAAAATGTGTTTGTTGTTCTAGATTATTAAATATTTATTATTACAATTTATAAAAGTATTTTTCTTGGTATTATTTTTATTTATGTAAATTAGTTGATTTATAAGAATGCTAGACATTAGGCGGGAAAAGTAATAAAAATTTATTGAAATTATAGCCTGCTTTGAAAAAGAATGTGATTTTGGATTAAAAATTGAATTGAAAAACACATATTTTTAACTCTTATGATTTTAAAATTGAACTGTAATAATAATTTTACATTTTAAGTGATCAGAAATCAAAAACATAAATTGCTAAATGGGTTTATTCCCTCATTTTCTATAACATTTCCTAGGAGACTGAATGAAATAATTAACATGAAATAAGAATTATACAATGCAAGTCTGTCTTTAAAATAAACAAAAAGTCACAGCATGGAAGTATAGCATTAAAAATCTAACATGGATTAAGTATTGTATAATACAAATCATTCTTTAAAATTAATGGATATATCATAATTTAGAATATTTGATCAACAAGGAAGCAAAAGGAATAAAGAAATATGTTTCAAAAAACAAAGTCAGATATTGAAAGTTAATATTTATTAACAATAATTTCATTCATTTAATATTTCATCAGTTTTGAGGGATTATTTGTGCCCCCCCCCCCAAAGAAATAAATATGTGAGAAGAATTAATAATTTTTATTTAATATTGCACTATCCAGAGTAAATAAAAATGGTAATATTATTGTTTTTAATAACATAAAAAAATAATATCCCAAGCCATACTTTGTGAAGTATAATCTTAATAACACTTGTATTTAGCAAACATTAATAATGGAAAAATATTAATTAATACTTAATATGCATATGCTAATCGATTATAAAGTTGATTGTTCAATTAATTATCATGATTATAGATATAAATTTTTGTTAGATTTTAAAGATGTATAACTTGAAACAGAGTAGAAATATATTTTTAATATATTTTTTACAAGAAGAATTAAATATTGTCAACTCTTAATAAGATATACTTCTCTGTTTCACAATGATAATATCAGAGTTTTTTAAAAAAAACAATCTAAATTGTAAATGATAAATGTGTCTGATTATTTCAGTTATTATGCAAGAATTCATTTTAATAAAAAACTTAAAATGATATTTTATACTATTACATCAATTTAATTTTAACAGAAGTGAAATATTCTATTAAGATAGTAAAATTATATTAAAAATTGATAAGGAATATAATTAATAATTTGTGGTTTTTATTATTCTTATTTAGTGTTTCAATTATAATAATCATAATGTATATTTTGTATAACAAAATTCTTACTGTTTCTCTAAATTTTATTTAATTTACTATTTTATTTTGGAATTAGTGCAGATCTGTCAATTATAGGTATTGCATTTAGGTTTGTTAAATCTATTCATTGTGTTACTCTTATTTTAATATTCCAATATAAAGGTTTAAATCATTCATAATTTGCACCTGGATTTTAGACCATAAGATCACTGTAACTGGATTAATAAGCGGTATTCACCTGGTTATACAATAAATATCTAGCTTGCATGGTGCTCATCCTTATCAAATTGTAAATATTTGCAACTTAGAATATATGCAATGTTGATGTCACACCTCATTTATGTGCTTTTATTTATTTGTTTCATTACAGTACATGTGTGTATTGTAATGGTAAAATTTCCACTATACATGAGATTTTAACCAGACACTAATGATATATAATGATCTCTCCAATATATACATTTTCATTCAAATAAATATGAAGATTGAATGGTTAATAAAAGTCAAATAAAAATGATTCAATTAAAATATATAATAATATTAATCAATGTGATGATGATGATTTATAACTTAAAGGTACAAGTACTCTCAAAAGAATTTTATTTGTTTTTCAGTTTCAATAAAAAAGAAATTTAAAGGCATCAAATCTTTGTAAAAAAAAGTTTACTCTTGGAAAACTTTTAAAAGAATGATCATCATCAATTATTACTGCCATCCCAGTATGTCTCCCAGTACATTGCATGATTTCTCAGGGCTGTAGATATTAACTAGCACATGTGTGTAAAAAAACATAACATTTGACTTGAGTTATAAATACAAACTAAATGGATTAATAAAAAAACTCTTGGGTATATACTCGCAACTATTAACACATATACAAAATATTAAATATTATAGTAATAAAAGTTGTTTTAAAGTTAAGTTTAAGTTTGTGGCCTTGTAGTATTTATAATGTTAAGATCTTACTACATTAAATATTGAAATAGTTACAAACCATGTTTTTTTCAGATATCATTCTTTTAATATTTTACTGTTGTCTTCCTTAGTCCCCACCCCCAATGATCATTGTTATTCTTGTTGAATACTAGAGATATTAAAGAGAGTAAATGCTGCAGCAGACTATTGATGTAATATAATGTATGATATCAGCAGGTCTTGGATAATTTATATGCCATAGTCTATTTCTTTTTCATGGCATTATAGAGGCCTTGCACAGACTAATTTTGCAAACATCAACATCAGTTTCTTGATATGACTGCATTTTCCAGGTTGTTTGGCTGATATGGTTTTTGATTATATAGCCACATGTGGTAGATATATTTCTTCTAAATAAAATCATCATGGTGACTGCTATAACTGGAGTATTGAAATGTACTTAACAGTCACTAAAATATAGCTGAGTTTTAATCAGTGGTTGTTTCCCTCATGAGCATGGAGCATGGCAACATAGCTTCAATAGTTGACTGCACTCTAATTCAGAATACTAATAATAATGCCTAGTTTCTTGTTTCAGACCTATTTATACATATTTGATGTTGTTCAAACAACATGGTTTACAAATAACATATACACCATCAGCTAGGGAAAATCTGTCCTTTGTGTCATTACAACAACATATTTTTTGAAAAACACCCTCTTTGCTCTCTTCAAAATTTATTGTGGATACAAATTTTATGTATATTATATCATGTTTTTATATATAAATAAGTGAAGTAAAAAGAAGAGAAAAAAAATTGTCTTTTTCTCTCTCTCTTTATTTACCTTTTGTTAATATAGGAAGAAAGAAAATTCATTGCCAACCTTTAAATTTATAAATTATAACTTCTAAAATATTATCAATCCCAAAATATTAATATTATATTTAGTTTTGCCATAGATTTTTACTATAGAAATATGGGAAATTTTTATTAAAACAATTCAGGAAAGGCAAACTAGACCAGGTTCAAATTTAGATTTAAAAAAAATTATGCAATTCTTCTGCATATAGAGACTACTTTTCTTTTTTCTTTATAATGTCCTTTATTATTCAGTTTGTCACATATTACAAAATAAACATTTAATAATCTTTAATATGCATAAATAATTTTTTCTCTAAACCAGGCATGTCAAACTCATTCAAACAATGGGCCACTTTATGCTACTGGTAAGATTCTCGCGGGCCACATCACACAAATTTTCTTAAAATTGTATTTTGAAAGTGAAAATGCAGGAATATAGATAGGGTAATTAAAGCATATTATGTAGTTTAGTGAATTCACTTCAATAATATACAATTGATATAGTATTGCTTTTATTTAAACATTTATTTTATCTGATTACATATTTATAAAACTACAATTTATTGTTTTTACTGGAAACTTGCCAGCGTTTTCCTCTTACTAGTTTTTCAATATCTGGATTCAAAGACTGAGAACAAGCAATTTTCATTATGGCAGATAGATGTTTATCAGTTAATCTTGATCTGTAAGCTGTTTTATTTAATTTCATGCATGAAAATAATTTCTCACATAAGTATGTACTTCCAAAAAGCTTAAAATTTTGCAGCAGTCAATTAATTTCCGGGTATCTTTCACCTAAATAGGATAAATTTTCGGAGTTCGGCCTACTTCTCGATATTTGTTTTTAAAATCGAATCATTCTGGAAATCAATTAATTCCAGTTGTATCGAAGTCGGAGCTTTTTCGCTTCAAAGGCAAATGGTCCGTGAAAAGAGAAAAAATTTCTTCGAACTCCTTGAAATCATCAAAACGTTTATCGAATTCGCTTTTATTTTTTCAATTTTTGCAGAGTGATGTGAAAACGGCAACTTTGATTTGTCTTTTAACTGCTCACATGTAGGAAAATACGTCAAAACGTTCTTTTGCAAATGATTTTTAAACAAATTCAGTTTTTGTACAAAGCTTGCAACTGCATCATACATATTCGTTATCAATTGATCTTTGCCTTGCAATGTAATATAAAGATTATTCAGATGGCCTGTAATATCTATTAAAAATGCTAGGTCTTGTACCCACAATGGATCTTTTATAATTGATATATTTTCGTTGTTTTCATCTTTCATTTCAAAAAATAATATTATTTCCTCCAAAATCAGATAGAAGCTCTTTAAGACATTGTGGCAGGACAACCAACGAACTTCTGTGTAATAAGGAAGATCTTCGAAGAGCGGACGTCTAAATCTTTAAGTGAAATTGGCGATGGTTAAGTGCTCTTGATCGAATAAAGTTGACTATCTTTGTAACTGTTTTAAGTACTTGATCCATTTTTAATAATTTTAAACAGAGAACTTGTTGGTGAATGAGGCAATGAAAAGCTTTGATTTTCGGTTTATCTGGATATTCGTCTTGTAATTTCCTTGCTAGTCGTGACGCAAAACCTTTAGTTTCACCTGTCATCGATTTAGCACCATCAGTTGTAACAGAAACAAGCTTGTCAACAGGCAAGTTAAGTTTTTCTAAAATGCTCCATACGGCATCAAAAATATCTTCACCAGTTGTTGTTCCGTGAAGAGGGATGAATTCCAACAATTCTTCGGTGATCCTCATGTTATTTCGCACCCCGAAAAAAAACCAACTTGTGCAACATCTCTTATATCCGACTTTCATCAATAGCAATTGAAAAGAACTGGATTTTGGTAGATATTTTCTGTAATTGCGAAGTGATGTCATTTGCCATTTCAGTAATTCTATCTGCACCGTATTTCTTGATAATGAGATGTCTCGAAACGCTTGTACTTTCTCTGGACAGACAAATTCGGCAGCTTTTATTAAACATTCCTTGATTAAAGAACCATCGGTGAATGCTTTTGAATGTTTTGCTAATAAATAGCTTATTTCATAACCAGCTCTTGTTACTGATTCATTACTTATTATAAATTTTGTAAGCACTCCTTGCTGGCTACTTAATGAATTCTTCATTGTTTTTAATTTTCTTCTTTTTATTTTGCTTCAAAACCGAAAATTGTTTTTCGTGATTAGTGCTATAATGTCGCTTAATATTGTATTCTTTAGCAACACTAATAGTTTCTTTGCAAATTAAGCACGTAATCTTATTGTTCACTTCCACACAAAAATAATTCAGTTCCCACCTTTCTTGAAATCTTCTCGTCATCAATCTTTCGCTTTTTATTTAGCGTTGGAAGGGTTATTTTCTGTAATAAAAATAGAGCTTTAGATTTAATTTTTAAAATTAAAAAATTGCAACTACGTTTATGCAAAATCATTAAAAATTTAACGCTACTCTAGTATTTAAATGTAAAGAGACGGTACTATCGATTTCCTCCTGGAATTATGCTCCGATAAATGGAGGTAGCTATAAAAGGAGATACTTTTTTTCTCTCTCTCAGTCCTGACTTCCCAGCCGGAGCAATTAAGATAGAGATGTGACAAAGAAGAAAGCTGTGCATAAGGGGGGGGTGGAAATGGTCGAAGGCCACTAAAGTTTCCCAAGGCCGAACATACACTGGTAAAATTGTAGAACTTTTAGTGTTTTCCAAACTGAAATGTAATCGTTACTAACTTATATGTAAAATATTATTGTTTCTCATGTTTGATTATAATTAAAATATTATATAACAAAATGCATGCTCGTTATTTCTTATGCTGTCTGACTAGTTTCAGAAAGATATAAACTCTTGGATATAGCAGTTTACTTATATTTTTTGAATGAGTTATAAAAGGAAACAACCCGCAAATTTTTAACACACCCATCCGGATAAAGAAACTAGCGCAACTGCCTTTTGTTACAATTCAAAGAAAAAACAATATCTGCAGATAGGATTGCTACGTTGGTGGCGGAATAGCCTGACTAATGTATTTATGTTCTCGGAAGCACAGCAGCACATTATTAACGTTGCCAGCTTTGGTATCACATATCTCAATGCTTCATCATCATAAAGGCAAAGCTATGCGTGTAACCGAAATAAATTAGCTATGTATGTAGACAACAATTACTGTATATATTTTAGTTCATGTAATTAAATATAAGAGCTTTTTAAAAAAAATTAATTTATTGTTTGCAACATATCGTTCTGTTTTCATTTTATTACATAGCATCTTAGACGAGGGCCATGAAAAATCCTTTCGAGGGCCGCATGCGGCCCTGGGGCCGCCAGTTTGACATGCCTGCTCTAAACCATTACGGAGTTTACATTTTTATTTCTTAAGTGAGAGATGTATCTAAGCACACACACTCATGGCAATTTGTATATTTATTAGTCAGTTCACATGGTTTTTTTTATCAAACACATTTTTTTTTCTGTCACATTATAGTATAACCAATGTAGGTGCATGGGATTTGTTATGGCTACAAAATATATTAAATCACCCCACATGATTAAGAAATCCAGTACCGCCCTCTGTGAACTAATATATAAATACATTAGAGTTGGTATTTCAAAATAACCAGCTCAAAATGATATATATATGTGCTGAAGTGAAGATTTAGAAAAAATATGTATTGGTTAATCAAATAAAATATTAAAAAATTGTTTTGGCAAATAATATTTGCAATCAATTGAATAAAATTATTGTGTGGTCCCTGCGAAAATGTAAAAAAAAATGTAAATTAAAAATTTGAGTTGAAATTGCAAAACAAAATAGACGATACATTTTGTCCAATCAAATTAAAAATAAAAATCAAAAAATTAAATCAAGGTCAAACTTAAGATATTAAGGAGGCTTGTTTAGATTTAAATTTAATTCATAATTTTTATTACTTTGTGTAAAGTAACTCTTCCATGTAGGTGATAATAGTTTGGCTTTTTGCTGTTTCTTAATTTATTAATATTATTTGGTCTTAAAATCTCTGTGACTTCTCTAAATATTCTGTGGCAATGATTCTTGCACCTGGATAGAACTTTCATTTTTGTGAAATCTATATAATGTTTAGTGTGTAAACTATGGAGAAGAAGTGCTAAAGAAGATGTTGATGCATTCATTCTTAGATATGTGACTGAATCTCATAGAATTTTTGAATCTCAACAGAATTGCATTTTAGTTTGATCAAAATATTATTTTTTATTAAGTAAAAAATATTATCTTAATGTTGCAACATCTCAGCACTCAATCAATTTCATCTGTAATTCACTTTATATAAAAGATGTACACCTGGATCTCGTTTTATGCAGATTTTTTTAATGTGATTTTGAAGTTATGCAATTCATGTTTCTTCTTAATATCTTTTTATATGGGTTTTCTTTTATGTGATAAAAAGTTCATATTTCACTATATTTATTAGATATCAAGAAATTTAAATAATTAATAACTTATTTTGACTTGAAATAGTATAACGTTATATTAGCAGATAACATGAATATGGCCTGAAGCTGTATTTAGAATCTTAGCTTCTACGTAAATAACCTACGTATACTTATGAGTAAATAATAATAATAGATTTATACTTATGAATATAAAAATATTGCAATAAATATTCAAAAATTTTAAACTTTTAAAACATATTTTGTTAGATATAACAAAAATAAATATTCTTTTAGATTTTTAAAATACATAACAAAGTTTTGTAAACTGAAAATAATCTTTCTACCGATAATGTATAATCTTTTTGTTTTGATTGCAATCTCATTTTTTTAATATAGAAACAAAATGTGAACATTTAAAATTTATTTCAGTAGTAATCACAAATATCTATCAAATGAAAATAAATTTATTATTTATCTAATAAGTATTAATCATTTAATCATAGATTTTATGTTGATGTGTGAGACAAAAAATGTCAGAAAAATCTGAAATCTGCGAGTTTGTTGCAATGAATAACCTTTTAAATTCCAACAAGAGCTAAATTAGTTATATGTCTGAATATCATGAGCTTTATAAACAATTAGTAAAATCATCATCTCAAAGTTTAATCACTCATTACATTGTCAACAGAAAACCATTAACACAGCACAAGACTGAAAGTGGCACTTGTTGTACTTCCTCTTGTGCTGAATCTGATTTCTTACCAATTTACAAATGAACCTCATATTGTCAAATGGTGATAATAATTAAAATATGTATGAAAAAATGTAAAATTAAATATTGTAGTCAATAAAAAAAGTAAAAAAAGTGTGTCTTGTATTATTTTTTTTCAAATATTTGATATTTTTTATTAGTCATACTTTATTTCCTTATTTTTTTAATGTGAATTTTGAAGTAATTTTTCCTTATTGCTTTGCTTTTATGCAATTTTTAAAAATTACAGAATCTATCCCCCATTTTCAAGGTAAGTTAAGTCTGTTTTTGTGCAATTTTTTTAATGTGCATTTTCTGTGGAACCTATCTCCTGCATAAAATGAAACTCAGGAGTATATTCTAATTGTTGGATATGAGAATTAATCTTGGTACATTACTCTGTTTATGGCATTATTGTTATAACTATTATTCAAATATCATATACTGTTGGATTTCTTTTGCCAGAATAATTTCCTTTTAAAAGAAATAAGAACTTTATAAATAGTAACCTAGGAAAAGATTTCTTCTGAATATTGTTGTGATGATGTTTTCAAGTATCTATCAGAATGTTTGTGATATATATATATATTGAAGCAGTCATTCTTAGCTTAAGATTGTGCTTCATGTTTCTATCTACTAACCTATGTTTAAATCTCTATTTCCCATCCTGCTCCTTTTGTTGTGTATATATATTTTATGTATATATTTGAGATGCGCGCCTAAATTATAAAATGTAATATTTCAATAACATGTTTTAAAATTATTATTAATTCTTTTTTATCAATTATTAATTCTTTTATTAAAATACATAGGTGCGACTCAAAAATATATATAGGAGCAAAACTTACTAACAAAATATTGATTTTTTTAAAAAAATATTTTATTATACATCATTTTTTAACTTTTTCTTTTTAAATTGCTTGTTTTTATTAAACTATTATAAAATCCAATATGGAAGATGCTACAGTTGATTGTCTAAGGTTGGAAACACTATTGTTTTAATCTGGGGAAGGTATTTTTAATTAAAGTTTTTACTTAAAATGGGATTAAGATCAGAGATACTTTTATTGAAAACATGTTGTCAAATCTATTTCTAATCTGGAAATAGATTTCAATTTATTTTTGGATGTTATCTTACTGTTGCATCTTCAAAAATAACTGATAAAAGAAAAAAGTATAAAATGACTGAATTTTGAATCACAGAGAGATTAGCCACTATTGAGACAACTGATTGCTACTAGACATGTCACTGTGAAACTAAAAATGATGTAGTATAAATTCACCAACCTGCTTGGCCCTGTCAGGTCATCATCTTCAGTGGCCATCTCATTCTGCTGCCCAAAAGGAAGCAAAAGCCCTACCTAAGAACTTTAATGCTAATAGAAGCTTGCAGTTATTTAAGAACTTTCATTTCAATTGCTATACACGTGCAATATTTTAAATCGGACTCTTAAAATTGCCAGGTAACTTTTCAAGCCATCACCACAAACCAAATCTAACCTAACTCATCTATCAAGATTTCTTTTAATATATTATTTAACTTTGTTTTTGTTAATATGTAATTTTCTCTTAGTTAATTTCTATATATAATATGTAAATTGTTCCCAAATGATTTCTTTAAATTTAATTCTATCTCATATGCTCTTAACTTTCTTTAACTTTGGTGCAGTCATTTATTTATATGTATTTATTATTTGATTTATATATCTGTTATTGATATGCCAATTTCAAACAATCTGATGAGTTGAATTTTTTAAAAAAAATCTTTTCTGTCATTTTTAACTAAACCTTCATGAAAAGGTTATTAACGTCCTTCTTAAATATACATATATACTGCATTATAAATTAATACATTCATAGATTGTTTTATGAATCAACATTTTAGGTCCATTTTTAATATAAAAATTGATTTGTTTAACTCTGGATTTTCTACCCGGGGAAAATCCAGAACTCAAGCTAATTAACGCTCTGAAACATTTATTTTATAATTATTTATTAAATTCTAAAAAGGTGACTTATAATTTGTTTTCTATATAACTGTTAATCTTACTTCATTTTTCATACTCTTAAAATATCAAGTACAGTATTTAAATATTCCAGTTATTATAAAAATCATGAAGGTGGGATTGAATTATTTTAAATATCAGAAAAGGGGTGGGGGTAAATCTTAATGTTTTTTTGTTTACTAAATAAAATCTTCATGTATATTTTATTAATCTAAATATCTCTCTCTCTATATATATATATATATAACTGCTTATATATCTAAATATCTCTCTATATATATATATAACTGCTTATATATATAAAAGTTAAGTTTAGAAAAGGTTGGTATCAACCTTTTCTATCAAAATCTCTGTCTCGTGTCTAAGCTTGATTATTTATTAGATATCTGTTTAAAATCTGTTTGGCTTTCTCTGTTATAATTGCACATGTGAGAAAGGCTAGCATACTTTCAATTTATTATCAATTTTCAACATGCGCTTTAGATAAATATTGTTTACAAACGTTGCTGCTATGAAAATTGCAGTATAATAAATCTGAGATTTTGTGCCGTAATATATTATATTTATAACACAATGAATGATAATTGTATTTGTTTATATATTTAAAGCTTTCGGGCTAAGATGCTTAAGACTGGCTTATATATATATATAAAAGTTAAGTTTAGAAAAGGTTGGCATCAACCTTTTCTATCAAAATCTCTGTCTCGTGTCTAATCTTGATTATTTATTAGATATCTGTTTAAAATCTGATTGGCTTTCTCTGTTATAATTGCGCATGTGAGAAAGGCTAGCATACTTTCAATTTATTATAACTGCATAGTGATATTATTTATATAAATTATAGCATTCAAATAAGGGGCATCTATTTTAAAGCAGTAAATTATATTTCATGTCATTAGTGACATTTATCATTACTGTGTTGCCGACATTTAGCCTATCTTTGTATATATATATTACATGCTTCTAGTCTTCTAATTTGGGGGTTGCAACAAGTTCGAACCCATAGATTTCTTCTCATACCTCGGTCCATAGATAGTTGAGTTATCTGGAACCACATTAATTCCGTATAAAATGCCTCTGGTGGTGATCCTGTAAGTTTGGCACACGCTATGCATATCTACTTTCTTTGTATAAAAAGGCCGCTGGCAGTGATCCCTAAGTTTGGCACACACTATGCCCATCCATTTCTTCATATAAAAGGCCTCTGGCGGTGATCCCTAAGTATGGCACATGCTATGCCCATCCACTTCATCTTTTGTCCAGAAGCAAGATTTTTCCTGTTATTTCTTGGTTACAATGTCAGCACCACAAACTTCTTCCTATTATTATTATTTTTTTTTGCTTCATGACCCAGTTTTAATGCTCTAGTATTAAAAATGTGCTCTGCTCAAAATATATATCAATGCCAAATATTAATAGCTAGATTAATTACTAATGTTATTTCAATCTTATCATACAATCCCATCATTGTAACTTATTTCTATATTTAAGCATATCTGTATGCCTTTGGGAAAATAAAGCATTCCTCTTACCAGCGCTAATTAAAAGAATGTTCTTTAAATATTTTGTCATAGATTTAAATATAATCAAATGTTTTCAAATGTATTTTATGTATTTTCACGACCATAATGGCAGGAAAATAGTTTGTATTTATATCTGTAATGAATCTCAGAACACTTCTCTAAATCATATGTTAGTCACCACATTTCACAACCATAACCCAAAGCGTTAATAGCAATTCTATGTACATTTTTTCTAATAATAGATTGGCATCTTAATATTGAACCCACCAAAGATGTGTGTTTATTTATAATATATCATTTAGCTAATAAAGAGCATATGAGAAATAATAGCATGAATGACACTATGTAATCCTCTATCACTTGGTAGACTGCTTGCTCATTCACGCACACACTAATGTACTTAATTTATAAATGTATAATAATTTGTCAGTATATTAAAATATATTTTATTGCCTAACTTATTTGAGTAGTTCGAATTCCTTCTTTTCTTCACTTCCAAAAGTAAAGCTTGCTTATATATATTTTAGTTTAGTCATAGTTAATAGATGTCTCATTGTTTTGCTCAGCTTTGCTAGTCGTCCAGATTTAAAATTAATTCTCATGTGCCATCACTACTATGTTATTCATTAGGTGTTAGATCTGGGGCTTAGAGAGTGGGTTCGAATTCAGGCTGGTCCCTGACCTAAATCTTGGGCTTGACTGGGTTTGAAGTACATTTTGTGAGTTCCAACTCATGTTAGATGGATAAACATGTTTTGACCGGTATAATATATATATATATAAAATGTCTGTTAATTAATACAAAATTGTAATAATAATAAATATAATAGTAATAAACTATTACAAACACTCTTTCAATCCACAGAAGCAGAAGTACTTTTGGTTAATTTCTTAAACCTGCCTTAACTGCCATTAAATTCAGAAACAAAGTGAAAGCAAATGTCATCAATTCAAATCCCATAAACCTCATATTTTAATGTTAGCAGCTTGTTTATTTATTAAATGCATTTTATTCCTATTTATAAAAATTGCCTCTTCAATTTTTTTTATTATGATTTCTCTCTTCATGAAGAATTTTCACACTTTCAATATCAAATTTAAATTTATATTTACATGTTTTTTCATGATCAAAGAAAACTGAAGCAGTCATTAAATCACCATTATTCTTACTTTTTTTATGCTTACATAACAATTCATGCTCATTTAATCTCTTTTCAATACTGCACCTCGATTCACCTATATACGATAATATATGCAAAAAGTTTGACATTCAATATTATTTTTCTGCTTGGCAGGTATGACATCCTTAGAATTATTCACTAATTTATTAACATTGTTTGGTACATAGAATGAAACATTAAACATGTTCTTATATATTTCCTTAAAAAATTTTACTTGTGGATTTGAAGTAAATGGAATAAATATCCATTGTTTACTATCAATCTTCATTTCCTTTAAACCATTATAACTCTTTTTAAATTTACTTAAAGTATTGTTTATTTGTTCCATTTTATAACCAACATCAAGAAATTCCTTGGAAAATATTTTAATATTTTTCAGTTTATCACTTTGGTAATGACACAATTTTTTATTAAAAACCAAAAAAGATCTAAAACTTACCATCTTATGCATAATTGGTATTTTTGATTTACAATTTATATATCCCCTTCTTTGGAATAGCTTGATTATTAATTTATAATTGAATATACTCTTATCTTTTGAAATAATTAAATCCAAATATTTAATAATTTTGTCCTGTTCCTTTTTAATAGTCTATTTCAAGCTATTCAAATTATTTAATTCCTGTACAAGAAAATTTATAGTATTAGTATTTCCACAAACAAAAACATCATTCACATACCTTTTGTAAATTTTAATATCTTTAAAAGAGCACATAATTAAAATATCACTCTTATATGTAGACAAAACAAAATTGTGCAACTACAGGCAGACCCATAGGCCAACCTTTAGACATTTTATAATACTGACCTTCAAAAAAGCAACAATGTTATCATCAAAAAATTTTAAAGAATCAATAATAAACTTTATCATATATTTATAAACACCTTTACTTTTTAATGTATGTTCAATTAAACAATACTTTATGCCAATTTAAAAAGAGTTATACGATTTAAAAGAAATGAAGATTGATAGTAAACAATGAATCTATTCCATTTATTTCAAATCCACAAGTGAAATTTTTTAAGGATATATATATATAAGAACATGTTTAATGTTTTATTCTATGTTCCAAACAATGTTAACAAATTAGTGAATAATTCTAAGGATGTCATACCTGTCAAGCAGAAAGGTAATATTGAATATCAAATTTTTTGTGAGTGTATGTATTGATGAATTGATGTGCAGTATTGAAAAGAGATTAAAGGAGCATGAATTATTATATAAGTATGTAGAAAGAAAGAATAATGGTGATTTAATGATGGCTTCAGTTTTCTTTGATCAAAAAAAATATGTAAATATAAATTTAAATTTGATATTAAAAGTGTGAAAATTCTTCATAGAGAGAGAAACCATAATAAAAGAAAATTTAAGAAGGCAATTTTTATAAATAGGAATAAAATGCATTTAATAAATAGACAAGCTACTAATATTAAAATATGGGATTCATGGGATTTGAATTGATGATGTTTGTTCCACTTTGTTTTTTTGAATTGAATGGCAGTTGAGATAGGTTTAAGAAATTAATTGAAAGTACTTCTGTGGATTGAAAGACTGTTTATAATAGTTTATTACTGTTATATTTATTATTTTTATTATGATAGTCTGTACTAAACTTAATGTAATCATACATGTATTGGTTGTATAAGATGGATTGGATAAATGTAGGGAGATTGAAAGTCTGGGTTCAAGTCCCTATATATATATATATGTTAAAATGAAGATTTGCACGGGTTAAATATATAAAATACATATTGGATGAACCCGCAAAATATGTATTTTATATATATATTATGGAAATGAGAAGATTAAGAATGAACTATCCATCCTCTTTATCTATAAGTCTATTAATTTGAGGATAGAGATTATTAATATGTATGCAAAAATCAATCAACTTTTCCCATTATTTTCAACTAAAAATATATCATCATTATATCTGAGAAAGTTAGATGACTTATGCAATATAGAATATACTGCTTGCATATTTCAAGTTCTTTCATAAATAAACAAGCAAAAAGATACATATAAGAGATCCCATGGAGTTACAAACACTTGTTTATATTATTATTCATTGTAAATAAAAAGAATATTAATAGAATAATGTTTAAATAATACAGTAATATGTTTTGGTATATTATAAATGTGAGCAGTTATATCTAAACATTGTCAACTAGAATGTGATTAAACAATGTAATGACATTGAATTTGTCAAGAATATCATTTAAATATTTATTGTATATGCTATTTAGCATCAATTTTCTCCTCAAGACAATGTGCAAAATGAAATCATCTTTGTAGATTATTGACTTTGTTTTAGGCAAGGTGTTAAACAACCAAACTGCAGAAAAAAAGTAACTAGTTAATAATGTCTTGTTGTTATATGTTTATTGTGAAAGCTTTCTTTTGCCATCATAATTCAAACCTTTCTCTTTTATTTCTCTTAATCTCTGAAGCTAATAAAAAAATTTTTTTTATCTCTATTGCATTTTATATTATTTTATTAGTTTACACTTCATTCTGACAAAAAAGTTTATTATACTCTTGTTGGCCAAATAAGTTCTTAGACATATCTAGTCATTCTATTACAATCTTGAATAAAATAAGATTATTTCATAGTTTGTCAAAATTTGCTATATGTTCTGTAAAACACATATGTATTTTACATAATATCATAATTTCATATATTGCACATAATTTTATATATAATAAAAAATAGAAATGAGGAAATAATATCCATGTAAATGGTGAAATAACATTTTATCTTTATTGTTGTCAAAAAATTATCAATTACTACCAATTGACAATTCTTGAAGTCAAGCAAGTTTTCTCATTATCCTATAATAGCTCTTTTGTTGGAGTTTATGTTGAAGTAAAAGAAGTCCTTTTTTACTTCAAACCCAAGTTCTTATAAAAATTTAAACTCAACTATTTTTACAGGGATGGGAATGTGAAAAAAGAGCATTTTTCTTGACATTTTGCAAATATTTTTTTAAAGTTCTCCAAAAAGTTGTATAAGTTAGATTAAATATTTCTATGGATTGTTATTATAATAAAGAATAGAAATGAGAAGATAATATCCATGTAAATTAAATTAACCTTTAACCTTTGATGTTGCCCAAAAAACTATAAATTACTACTAATTCACAATTCCTGAGGCCAAACAAATTTTCTTATTAATCCATAATAGCACTTTTTTGGAGTTTTTTATTGAAGAAAAAGGAGTTCCTTTATTACTTTAAATCCAAGATCTTGAATAGATTTAAACCAGAAATGTAAAAGAATAGAACATTTTTAACATTCTGTAAATATTTTAAACTTCTTCAGAGAGTTTTATATGTTGAATTAAATATTTACACAGATTGTGATTATAATAAAAAAAATAGAAATGAGTGATAGGGATACTTAACTTTTAATATTGCCAAAAAATGAGCCAAACATGTTTTCTCATTAAACTACAATTAACACTATTTGTTGGAGTTTTTTATTGATGGTAAAGGGTTTTTTTTAACTTCAAATTCAAGTTCTTATATGGATTTAAACCCACAAAGTTATGTTTTATAGATATTTTTTATACTTAAACAAAAGTCTCAAAAAACAGTAATTATAGGTTACATGTTTGGACTCAGGAATTATCAATTAGTAGTAATTGGTAATTTCTTAACAACATCAAAGGTTACAATTTATGTCTATTTACATGGATATTATTTCTTCATTTCTATTTTTTATTATAATAACAATCCATGAAAATATTTAATTCAATATATATTACTCTCTGGAGAAGTTTAAAATATTTTAGAATATCATGAAAGATGCTATTCTTTTACATTATCACTTCTATTAAAAATAGCTTTCTTGGTATAGGTCCATATAAAAACTTGAGTTTGAAGTAAAGAGAGATCTGTTTTACTTCAACAAAAACTCCAACAAAAGAGCAATTATAGGTTTAATAAAATAACTTAGTTTCCAGATAGTTGTTACTGAAATGTCAATTCAGACCTCTTGAAAACAGGATGAATATGTACATGAATGATATTTTTATTTGTTAAAATAAATATTTCCAATAAATTTAGATAAAATTAAATTGTAATTCTTAATTTCAGGGAGCCATAGAGTCATTACCCAAGGCAGAGGTTAATGATTAAAAGCAAAGACTGTGTAAAAAATTCCTGATTTAGACCCAAACTGCCATTTGATGATGACCTTTATCTTTAAATTATATCATCTTTAAGTAGAGGAAAAGTGCATTAATTATAATAAAAACTGCTTAATATTAATGAGTTTGATGAGGCAATTGATTTAAAAAGTGGGGGTGTATTTTACCACAAAGGCACAGATATTCAAAGTACAATTAGAGTAAAAGAGGAACAACAACATTGTGGAAATTGATGATATATCAGATAGAGTGAGAAGACTAGTTATCCAACTAAATGAAGGATATCAAGTGCAGATAATTCAGATTTATGCTCCAATATAGTGCTAAAGTATTTTAGCAAGAAAAGTTTTCTGCTGTAGAAATTAAAAGACTATTCTTTTTTAGAGTGTCTTTAATATAATTCTTATAATGTAGATGAGGTCTATCTCTCCAAAAAAATCTTACTCATGTTTACTATAAAATATCCTTTTAGGGAGTCTTGCATTATTCATTTTGTTTTAAATGGCCAATCCAATGAGTGTGTGATTTTACAATTATGGATGTTATAATATTATATTAAAAATAATAATTGAGTAAAAATTATAATATTGCATGCACTTTAAAAATATATTGATTGATGTCATAATCTCCCAATTGTATTGTTAAAACCTTACAAAGAATCCTTAAGTAGAACATTTCTAATGTCCTTTATTTTCTTCTGTCACTGGCTGACAAAAAAGTTTTTAAAAAAAAATATTAATTAATAAATCAGAAGCTTTATATGTTGCATTTAAAACATCAACTACATTCTGTTAATCGTTTTATGAACTGCAAAAATAGCGTAATCAAAAGCATACCGTATAAATCTTTTCACTTTTAATTCATTCAAATTTCACCTAGCAATATGTACCCTGATTCATGTTTGATTAAGCCACCTATAAACAATTCAAAATATTATTGTCATAAAAATTGAAAACAATATTACAGAAAGTACACATCCTTGCTTAACACGAGTTTTTATTTCGCATACTTCAGTTACCTAATATTTCCTCTCATTTCATCAAATAGAAGTTGCTTAATATGAATACATTTTGGTGGATAGACTACTAATTTCAAACAATACCATAGATCTGTCAGATTGAATGAATCAAAAGTATTGACCAAGTCATTAAAAGCAATATATACCATTTCTTTGTTCCTTACACTTTTTTGTATTTTTTTGACAACAAAAACTATAATCACAATGCTTTTTTATTCTCTAAAATCACACTGAGTTTCTCATAAGCATTCATCTATGAATGGAAGCAATCTATGCAATAAAATACTTGAGAATACTTTGCTATAGTAGATAATAATGAGACTCCATAATAAATGCTATAATCTTGTCTATTATCTTTATTTTTAAAAATTGAAACAATAGAAGCATTTTTAAGATCAGGCAGCACTACTTCTTGGGTCCATATATTCCTCAAAAATACCAATATTTTTGAAGGTCAGATATCACAATCATAGTTAAAAATTTCTCCTAGTATTTCATTAGGACCTGAAGTCTTTATATTTTTAAAATTATAAAAACTGTTTTGATATCACTAAATTAAATGTTTTTGTTCAAATCTAAATGAGTAGCTACAATGAAAATATCATTAAAATTTGCAATCTCAATTTTATCATCATTGTTCAAAAGATGATCAAAATACTCGTTCCAATCTGTTTAAAATAATAATTGTCATCATCTAAGAGAGTGTCATTAGGGGATTTAATATAATTGATGATCATTTCTTGGATCAATATGCTGCTTCCAATGCATCAAGAAAAAAAAGATTTAAAATAACCATGATGAGCTGATTGCTCATCTCTTCTTTACAGTTTTATCGAAACTCTATCTTCAAATTTTTCTATTTATTATGATATTTCACATGTAATTTATTATTTTGTCAAGCATAAAATAAGATTATTAACCGAAAATATGTCATGATTCTTCTTTTTAGCGAACTCAAGAATAGATTTACTTTCGTAACACATTCCTTAAGTGAATTTCATGCTTTAGTGATAGGACAGTTCCCAAGATTCAAATTACCAATTTCTATAATAACTTTTGAAAATGAATACACTTAGTGCATTCTTTTGGAAGAATGTCTACTTTTTAATGCACCTATTATTTTAATCTTGGATTTTATTAATCTATGATTTAGGTTGTAAGTGTTTGTACCAAATGTGAACTTTTCATGCATTTTAGCTCCTAATTATAATATAATCTATTAAATGTTAACTTTGAGCGTGCATGCATCCATATCCCTTTAGAGCAGTTTTTCTTCTGCTTAAAAGTATTTGTGATTATCAATCCATTTGTTTGTTTATTTATTTTGATAACTGCAGGAGGATTTTTGATAGAAAATTTTATGCAGTGTATTTAAAAATTCCACTATAATTAAAATTTTATAAAATATAATCCCCATATAACTTCATTATTAATTATATTTGTCAAAACAATCTTCAAAAGATATTTAAAAAAAAATAAAACCTACTATAATCATCAATTTAAATTTTAAGTGCAACCTACTTTAGGTTTTAAATAAATTGTATTATGATCTTTACTAAAAATATAAATTTATTAAAAGATTTAACAAATTAATAAAACGTTTTTTTAAAAATAGTTAACTAAAATACTAAAAAAATATTTTTACTAACAAGCTATCTTTTTCTAGCAATTTTATACTTTCAATTAATTTATAAACAAAATATTTTCATAGTTTGAGATTGTGGGACGTTACCGATTCAGCATCTTTATTTAATAAAATATTAAGATAATTAAAAAAAAAGTATAACTTTCTATAAGCAAAATTTTCATTTAAGCTATTAGCACGTTTTAAAATAATACAGCTGTTATAGCTTGTTTGAAAGTATCACAAATTATTTTAACCTCTTGGGAATAAAGGTAATTAAATGGAGGCGTCTCCAATAATAATAATAATTTTATTCAAAAGATAATAAATCTTCCTAACTAGCTATTAAATAATAATAATTATAGAAAAGGAAATGAATCTTCAGTCATGCACTGTAAATATATATTAAAATCCCGTGCTCTCACCCACCAATAATAATAATTTTAAAAAGCCTAATAGAAATTTTCTGAAATTAAGTTATCATTTTATTATTTAATTAATAAATATATTAGATTAAAGTAATAAATTTGTGTCATTTTGATTTTTCAAGTTACTCTAACCCAGGGGTGGGCAAATAGCGACCCAAGGGCCACATGTGACCCTCTAAGAGTTTTTATGCGGCCCAGCAAGACAATTAGAAAAATCCAATTTGAACTGAGATTTCCTTCCCATGCATGACTGAAGATTCATCTCGTATTTTCCACTAGGCTGACCAGGTCAATACACATGCACAGTGTAGATACAATGTGCACTGCTTTTGCAGTTGATCTGGTTAATTTAAATTTTGTCTTTGCATTAGCAAATATATGTATTTCCAACTTTAGTGAAACTATGAAACCTCTGAAAAAATGTAAAATCGGTGATGAATGTCATGTGTTTAATGAAGAATGGACAAACAAATATTTCTTTGGTAATACAGGGAATAAATCAGTGTGTTTATTGTGTCATGAAAAAAAGGTATGGTCTTCTGCTAACCTTCACTTCCACAAAGTGTCCCCCAATGGGGCCCTCCGCCAACCTCCGCAACCCCTGAGCCGAAACAATTGCCCACCCCTGCTCTAACCACAATTTTGACATGAACCTCCAGATAAGTGTATCGAAGATCATCACTAATTATTTATTAAATATACATTCTTTAGCAACCAAACATATAATATAACTGATATGATGGAAACTGAATTATTAATAATCTGGAATATATAAAATAATGTACCTGATTAACGATTTTGAATTAAGTTCAAGACTCATGTATATAATATATTTTAGTATCATTATTCTTTATCAATATTATATAGAGCATGTTTACTTTTACTTTTTATATTCAGCTCTTGGAAATTTACAAAATATTCACTTATAATAATGTTGTTTCTAATTCTTGGTAAAAGTGCTTTGATTTTGTGATTTCTTTTTAGAGACGTTACTTGAACTTGACATATAGTATGACTTAAAACATATTTATATACTTAATTCAATATTTTATTAGCTTGGTGTCACACAATATTGAGAAAAAATTAATAGAATTGCTTCAAATGAAGCAGTATTCATTAGCTCAGCAATTATTTCTTTAAGGTAAAACTATCTCTATATTAGTTTCACTTACAGCAATTAATTACTATGCCATAACACACAAATAAAAATTGCCTAACATACTCTCCTCAAAATAGAGTACTCTAATAAATTTGTTGCATTACATACTTACATGAAATCTTGAAATATGAGGAAATAAGTGAAATTCAAAACTTCCAATTTTATTTTTGAACTCCTATTTACAATGAACTAATAAAATAATAGTTATTTTATACATGCAAATAAATGCACATCTTTTCAGGGGTTATTAATATAACAATTATCTGTGGCACTTAAATTACTATTCACCCATTAATCTTTATTATGAATGATGCTTGTTTTTTCCTCTTGCACATCCATTCATTTATTAAATTTATATAACTTGCATCCTTTTAAATTTAACTTTAAAGTATTTAAAGGTAACATACTTAAACCAATTAAATATATAAGGGATTCAAATTCAGACTTTGATGCAACTCTCAGCTCTCCATGCCATCTCATATTGCTGACCCACCTGATCATACACATATTGCAAAGATAAATAATCACCAATATACTTATTTCATGCTAAACCAGCAGTCATCAGTTGGTCCAGATTACTATCTCCACACATATATACAATCAGTGCTCAGCTTTATATTAAGATAGCCAATCTTCATACTTTAATGGACAGGCTTCAAACTACTCTAACCCACAACTCTTCAACCATCCATTTCATTAAAAATCTGATGATGTAATGTTCAATTTAATAAACTTTATTGTAAATTATTTCTTTACTTAATTATTAACTTAAAATACTTTTTAAATATCTTTATTAAAGTTATTAATACATTTGTGAATGTTTAACTATATTGAGTAATTTTAAATTTAATCGTAAGCATTTCAAGGAGAACAAGTTTTAGTAGTAAGGGATTTTGTTTCAACATTTGATATTGGCAACTTTAATACATTTACTTTGGATACTCGAATCATATCAATAAATGTTGATATAATTCAAAATTAAAATGTGTTTCTCTTATAACTCCTTTTATAACATAGCAAATAAAACAATGAATTAAACATCTGCCATATAAATAAATTAGCACATTAATATTAAAAAAGTATATTATATTTTCTTTATTTTTTAAAAACCAAGTATTCTATGTAAATGTCTTCATTCTGTTTTTATTTTCATTTGTGTTCATCTTTGAAAAAAAACTTTCTGATTATTAACAACATTGGTAATTAATAGTATTAAAATTTGACATATAGGAATTCTTAAATTTGTTTTTATATATAATGTGGATTTCTTTTGTAAGAATATCATATTTGTTTTCTAGGTTCTATGAGATAATTTGCATTTTCTAGCAATAAAGTTTTTTGATAAAGACCCCATGTAATAAGGAAAAAATCTAAAGGCAATTTATTTTAAACAAAATTTTAAACCTGAGAGCTTTTTTAATTTGCCATTTTAAAAAGATAATTTTATTTATCATTTATTTAATTAATTCCAATTGGAATCCTTAAATTGAAACCTTTAATATTTATGGGATTTTTAATTTTGCATTTTAAGTCAGATACTATTTAATTTAGAATATTATCTTTACTTAGTTTTAATTTTTTGTTAGTAATTTGTTTTCAATTAAATCGCTCAAGTTTTTAATTTTTTAACTTTTTGCGTACTCATATTAAAAATAACACATTTTTTAACTTTGAAAATGTAAGAATTTATATGAAATTTTGTGCACCCCCCCCCCCAGAAAAAAAACCCAACAATATTAAACTCTGGTTTTTGAAAAAAAATATACTGTTATTATATTCATATTATTTTTTTAAAAATTCGAACGCATCATTTTCAAAATATTCAATTAAAGTGTTTAAAATTTAAATAATATTTCAAGTAATTTAGCTACATAAACCTGCAATCATATTTTTTTTGATATAACCAATTTTCTGTTCATTTATCTATATTTAGTTTCTATTTAACTAAAGCTATGAATTTAAATAAACACAAATAATTCAAAAATAATATTAACGATACTTAATTGTTGAATTCCTATTCAAAGGTAAACTCATCGAACACTTACTTATTAATATTTTAGCAACATACTTTTTCACCATCTCTAAGCCGTTTACTGTGAACTTTAGTAAGTAATAATAGATGCTAGATGATAATGCTTAATAAATATATATTCTGTGATATGCTATACAATATTCCCAGACTAATTTTAAGCTTATGGCTTTATCAGTGAAGAGTTTTGGATCTTGGAACACTGCAACTGAATCTTTAAGATCTTAACACACCTTCCAGCTTTTATCATTTAGTTATCTTTTATACTAACAAAATAGGATCCCAAAGTGAATAACATAAATGTTTTCAATCTAATCCTACTAATGTGTGTAGTCATATGGATCTGAAACCAATTTAGCTTCTATTTTATTATGGCACCCTTAATTTTTTAATAACTATAGACTTATTTTGTGACCAGGACTTGGTATAAACCAATAAACTTTTCACCATCTATATCATCACTTGATTTAAGTTTTAATAAGAAGTCATAGATGTGAGATGGTAGTGCTTAATAATTATCCTGTGCTGTCCTATCCAATATCCCCAGACTAGTTTCAAGCTTATGACTTTCATCAGTGAAAAACTTTGGATCTTAGAACAGTGTATCTAGACCTTTAAGATCTAATGCATTTTTCTGCCATCACATGACTCCAGTTTTTGTAATTGTCATTTTAACAGCATACTTTTTGCATCTTCTCATGACTTTTAACTGTAAGCTTTAGTAAGTAATAATGGATATCAATGATGATGTTTAATAATTTCCTGTTTGTGTTATCGTATTCAATATCCAGGTCTAAATTCAAGTTTATGGTTTACATCAATGTGGAGTTAAAAAACTAAGGATCATTATATATAAAAAGTGTATTGATTTCAGATTTATATGAGTATACAGGTTATTTAGATAAGATTGCAAATATTATATATTTTTCAGTTTGGACTAATAATCATGATAGTATAAAAGAGAGGAAAATTATACCAGATAAAAAAAGATGTTATCGGATTGTAAAAAACTTGGTGCACTGTTCCAAGATCCAAAAATTCTTGCTGATGAAAGCCATAAGCTTGAAACTAGTCTGGAGATATTAAATAGGTAACACAGAATAGGTATTTATTAAGCACTATCATCTGGTATCTGTTATTACTAACTAGAGCTTACAGTAAGTGGTTTAGAAATGGTGAAAAAAGTACTCATGTTAAATTATTTGTTCTCTATAGAAAAATTAAACTTGCTTTATACATTTGTTTAATCTCTCAAATTTCCTTAAGCATAAAAAAAATTTCAATATTTGGTTTTGTCTATTTCATTATATATATATATTAAACATTGAATCACTCCACATGGTTAAGAAATACAGTACCGCCCTCTATGAACTAATATATAAATGTATTAGAGATCGTATTTCAAAATAGCCAGATCAAAATGATACCACTTGTCTTGCATTGGTGGTCGAGAGGTCAGCGTGACTGCCTTGCATTTGCAGGCAGTTGCCCGGGTTGCGGGTTCGTGTTCCGGCTGATGCTATGACACTTAAAAAAAATATGATACCACTTTGACCTGTCTGCTATATGATGTTATATATTGAAATACGAACGAACTCAAACAAAGAACTTGAAATTTTAGCAAGCAACGATCTTAACTTTTTGCTAAAACAAACAGGTTTTACTATTATTACATAAAGACAAACTAAACTTTAGTGATTTTAATCTTTAAACCACCTAACACAAATGTATAGAAAATAATTCCAGTGCATAACATTATACTGAAATAAATATACAAATATTAACAATAAATCATCCCACATGGTTAAGGAATCTAGTACCGCCCTCTATGAACTAATATATAAATACATTATAGTTCGTATTTCAAAATAGCCAGATCAAAATGATACCACTTTGACCTGTCTCTTATATGATGTTATATATTGAAATACAAACAAACTCAAACAAAGAACTTGAAATTTTAGCAATCAACGATCTTAACTTTTTTTAACTTCAGTATAGCGTTATGCACTGGAATTATTTTCTCTATATTTGTGTTAGGTGGTTTAAAGATTAAAATTATTAAAGTTTAGTTTGTCATTATATAATGATAATAAAACATGTTTGTAGCAAAAAGTTAAGATTGTTGCTTGCTAAAATTTCAAGTTGTTTGTTTGAGTTCGTTTGTATTTCAATATATAACATCATATAGCAGACAAGTCAAAGTGGTATCATTTTGATCTGGCTATTTTGAAAAACGAACTCTAATGTATTTATATATTAATTCACAGAGGGCGGTACTGGATTTCTTAACCATGTGGGGTGTTTTAATGTTTAATATTTGTATATTTATTTCAGTATAGCGTTAAGCACTGGAATTATTTTATATATATAAACGAAATAGTTGGGTTCACGATGTATAATATATTGTAGTAAAAATATTTTATTTATCTGTCATTTTAATATATATATTAAAAATTGTCTTTAAGCAACTCCAATGAAATTCAACTAAAAGAAACTTGTGACTCTCAGGTTACTCTTCTAGAAGAAAATGATGCAAGTAAAGTTTATTTATAATAATATTAAAACATATTGGTTATTAGAGAGTATGAGTGTTTATATATAATATGTGAGTACATATATGTATGCACGGATTGATATATTATCTTTAATGCTTTAAAAATATATATTGAAAAATCTTTAATTGGATCTATAATTTTTTCATGATATTTGTTCCAATTTCTACATTGACTTTTTGGAGTAAAATATTTTTCAAGAGTATCATTGCACGCCATTTTAATCATTCTAGTATTGTTTTATAGTTGACATTAATTCTATCCAGATTTTTAAAATGGAAAATTCTAATGATATATATATAATTTGAAAATAAGTATCTATAATAAATGTTTTTTTTTATTTCTTCTCAATGTATTAAGATTAGAAACCCGCCACAGTAAAAGTTATTGAATTGATAATATGAACATGAAGATTTAAGTGTTAATGCCTCTAGATCTCTTGAAGTGTAAAGGATTTCAAGAAATGTATGGATAGTGAAAGATGATAGTCTTACTTTCTATACTGATTAGATGATTACAATATGATGGAGTTGAGATGCAGAGTGTACTGATAAAAATCAAAATATATAATGTAATGAATTGCCCACAAAGGTAAATAAAATATGTAAATTATTTCAGTCTAGGAGGAAATGATTATCAATGGGAAATTGTGTACATGATAGAGTGACTATAACAAAAAATGTGACCCTAAATTGATAATAGTCTTGGATAATGATCAGACTAAAACTTACAAGCCTTTATAAAAATCCAGTCATATTCCCTAATCATCATCCTCTTCACATATCTAAACTACTCTAATGAAATATGAAAATAATATACTTGTAAACTGATAAAGAAAATTTATTAGAACAAAATTTTTAACTATAACAACAATAAATTTATTTAATATAACTAGATTAAAAACAATATAACCCTTTTATATTTACATAACCCAATGATAGAAAATATTTTAAAATTAATGTTTTCATTCTATTGTATCTATTAATTTATATATAACAAAAAAAAAACAATATCAATATTTTAATTTTTACTATAGAAAATGAGTATTTAGCAAATAACATTTATTTTGATATTATTTAAATTATTATTTATTTAATAAAGCCATCTTAATAGTTCTTACCAAACTGACCTTATTTTTGTTTCTGTTGAGCTCAACACTTTTAGACATTAATCCCAATTTAGAATTGAGATATCTGACCATAACGAACATCCTTGTAATTTCACATTGAAATTTATAAAAGATTTCTTTAATATTTTTCTTGGAATTATAAGTTTATTTATAATACTTGTACTTTATAATTAAAAAAATCAGAGATGTCTAAGCTATGTAAATACTGTTCTCTCTGGTGATGGTTCTTGTAATCCAATTAATTTTTTAATTTCTTTATAATATTAAATTATCAAATTGTGACACAAACACAAAGAAGATCCATTATTGCTAGGTATAATTTAGGCATTATTCAGTATTATTAGAACATTATTATAGTTCCAGGAAGTAAGCTTAACTTCCAGAAAAATGAAGTAAACTATCAAACCAAGATTTTACCCTGTCATTGTAAATATATACAAATATATAAGAATCAAATCATTTTCATAGCAATGATTTTATAAGCAGCATGAAGAAGACTGATCTCTAAGATTTTATAAAACAGACGATCATATTTTTTTTTTCTTTGACTGACATTCATAGTACATTTGTGTTTGCACTATTAGTTGTTTTAATTTTTTATTGATTTAATATTTTTGAAAATTATTACTTTTATTTTCAAAATATTATTTTAAAAATAAACCAAGAAATAACTCTTCAGTTCTTATAAATTATTATTTTTTCTTTACTTATTATTACATTATGTTCTGCTTTTAAAAAAAATACACAAATAAACTTATTACAAATTTTTTTAAAAACACATTGTTTTTTATATTATTTTTTTAACAGTCATACGTGTAATCTATATCAAAGAAATTACAATATATATTATAATTAAAACTTTCACTTCATAGCATAAATTTGAAACTTGTGACTAAAGTTACCTGAAAATAATAATTCCCCAAGATGTATTTCATGCTGAACCAGCATTCTTCAGCTGATCCAGGTTACATCCTCTCACATATAGCATCTTCGTTTGTTCAATATTTATCAATAGCAAATTATCACACTTTCATTTATAAATATCAAACCGAAAAAGTGTAATAACTTGATATTGATAAATACTGAACAAATGATGAAGTTATTTGTAACATAAGCTTTGGTTCAGCATGAGATGCATTGTGGGAATAATTTGTCTTTGACAGATATCTTTATTTATATCTTTCAAAAATTTGTGGTAGCATGGAAGTTTTAGGTATATCTAAAGAAATTACACATAAAAAAGAGATATGAAGTTGAGTTATTTTAAGTAATTTTGTTTAATTAAAAAGAAGCTATATTAATTTTAAACTGAAGTTTGAAGTTTATATTTGGATTAGATATAATCTCTCATTTATAAATGTATGTATGTATGCATGTGTTCATATATATGAAAATATGTCAGATCTAATTATCATGTATAATATATTTATTACTGTGGCAACATGAAAAATTGATATCATTTTGCAGTAAAATTGCATATTAGGAATAAATTTCTTAATCAACTTCCTTGGAGCAATGTCAACTATTTATGCAAATATAGTAATCATTTCACTTTATATTGAACTATTGCCATCATCTAATATAGAGTATTGAATGTCTTTAAAAAAATTTAACTTTATTTAAATTTTCAAAGTACATTCAACTATTAGTAATAGCTCACAGATTATTATACACACATGTTTCAATAGGTATTATTTTCCTTTCTTCTTAAGATGTTGCTGGGCTGACCAGTGGTGTATTAACCTGTGTGCTATTAGTAATAGTTGAATGTACTTTGAAAATTTAAATAAAGTTAATTTTTTCTAAAGACATTCAATACTTTATATTAGATAATGAAAATAGTTCAATATATAAATACAACTAAAATGCCATCATCACAAACCTTCAGAAAAACACAGTGATTGATTTAATGTTAACATGTGAATATTTTGCACAGCAGTCATTTATTACAAATTATCCAATTATATTATATTTGGGTAGACTGTTGCTAGTATTCCAAACCAGTTGATAAAAAAATTATCTTAAAATGTAAGTATATTGCAGAATGGAAGCTGTAAAAAAATTATTATAAATGTTGACTGAAACTGACATCTTTTCAAATTTATTTATATATAATTCCAAATGTATTAATCTATTTATTATATATATCTTAACTTGACCATTATATCATAATTATATCATTTTATTTATTTTTAAATTATTTTACATTTATTTACTATAATTTTTATTACTTTTTAAAAAAATTTTAACTTGTAAAATTGTATTATTTAATACATATTATTCTTATTATTATCTTTTTTACTTATATTCTTTTTTAAATAAAAACATTTTAAATTACTCTAAACTTTTTTTATATTTTTTTTAATTTCATATTTTAATTAACTAATAATTTTTACATTACTAATTACACACCTCTTTAAAATCTACTCTTTACATATCTTATTTCTAAAATCAATTAACAATTTTTAAAAAAAATTATTTATACATGCTTAGCACTTCCCTCTATTATCATTTTTCTCAACTTTATTTTTTCTATTTTTTTAATATCTTTTATATGCAAACTATTTTTAATAATAATTGTTTATAAAATTATTGACTTTACCCCATATTCCCTATTAAGATTTTGTTTTACATTTTTAATTAATATCATCTCTTTAATTTTCCTATCCCCTCTATTATTTGTCTAATTAATCATTTTTATACTATCCTTCTCAAACATATGACCTGTTTTAATGTATGCAAATAAATAGGTGATATCCTACCAAATTTATGTTGAATTAATCTTCTATAATTTGAATTTTTTGTTTCACCTACATAATTTGTTTTTATATTCTTATCTTTACATGACTTGCATTTAATTTTATACACTCCATTTATGCATTTTTCTACTTATATAATCATTCAATTAATACATTTTATACACACGCATATATATATACACATAATGAATGCAAGTCATGTAAAAATAAGAATATAAAAACTAACTATGTATGTGAAACAAAGATTTTAATTTATAGAAAAGTAATTCATTATAAATATAATAGATCACCTATTATTTGCACACATTACAAACAAGTCATAGGTTTGAGAAGGATAGTATAAAAATGATTAATTATATAAATAATAGAAAAGATAGGAAAAAAGAGGCAATATTAATTAAGAATATAAAACCAAATTTTAATAGGGATTGTGTGGTAAAGACAATAATTTTATAAATAATTATTATTAAAAATAGTCTGTATATAAAAATATTAAAAGAAATAGAAAAGATAAAGTTGCGAAAAATGATAATAGAAAGAGTTGCTAAGCAAATATAAATAATTTTTTTAAAAAAACTTGTCAATTGGTTTTAGAAATAAGATATGTAAATGATAGATTTTAAAGAAGTCAGTAATTAGTAACATAAAAATTATTAGTTAATTAAAGTGTGAAATAAATAATATATACATATTAGAGTAATTTAAAAAAATTTTATTTAAAAAAGAATATAAGTAAAAAAGATAATAATAACAATAATATGTATTAAATAGTAGAATTTTAAAAGTTTTCATTTTTTTAAAAAAGTTATAAAATTATAGTAAATAGATATAAAATAATTTAAAAATAAAATAAAATAAATAAATTTAAAACTTGGTTAAAAGTAAAATCAATAAAATGGAATAAAATGTTATAATTATTATATAATGGCCAGGTTAAAATGTATGATTATGTATGTATATGTATAAAATGTATTGATTGTGTGATTATATATTTGGATATTATAGTTCTGATGATCACTGCAGGACAGTTGAAACTGTAAGAATAAATTTTGATAAAAAAAATAGTATTGTTGAAGTGTTTAAGAAAGGTGTAAATGGTACAATATGTAAAAATACAGAAATCAATACATAAGAAGAGAAAGAAAAAGAGAAAATTATATTATTGTTCCATTTCAGGATGAAAGTCTTACCAAGTTAAATCTAGTTTCTCTGATCCATAGCTTTTCTTTTTCATAATACACCAACAAATTTTCTTATTTTTTTTTGTTATTTCATATGATGTTAGTTATCTCATATGATGTTTTTTCTAGGTTTTTTACAATATTTCTAATTTGATAATTCAACTATCTATTTATTAACATCACTTCTAATAATATATTCAATTCACTTTCATTTCATTATTTTTTTTCAATAACATTAATGATACCTGTTTTTTTCTCATCCAAGTATTTTGCTTTCAATTCATTCTTGTTATTCCCACATATCTCTATACTTTATTGAATAATCTAAAGTATTAGTTTGTGTTACTCTTTTATTAAATGTTCATGTCTCAAATTCATAAATAAAAACCAATAAAACACCTTTATTAAATATATCCCTTTTCATAAAATCAAGGATATTATTAAATTATGTTTCATCAAAAACATTTCAGCCAACTTGAATTCAATGATTAATTTTATCCATTATGTTTCTATGTGTATTAATAATCTGACCAGGGCATTTGTAGTTGTTAACTTCTAATTCATAATTTTCAATTTTATTTTCTGCTTCTGAGAATTAGTTTAGTCTTTTTAGTATTTATTGTCTATTTTCTTCTGCCTGATAACTCTTACAATATTCTGAATCTCTGAAGTGTTATTTGAATTCCTAATATTTATTCAGAAGGCTTTAGTTTTTTGAGATTTTAAAATCATGTTTGAACATTAATAATATAATTAAATGGAAATTGTGTTTACATGTTCATTAGAATCTCAATTGATATCGAATTTAACTATTAAAAATACATGTTCAACAAGAAGTTAGTTGACTTTTTAATCATTTGCCATTTGAGCATCAGATTTTTTTAATAGAAGTAATGTTAGCATACTAAACCTCTGTCATTATTATAAATAATGTAAAAACACTTCAAACTAAAGAATAGAATTAACTTAAAAAACCAAATGTTAGTGTTACAATCATGATTATCAAACAAGAAAAAAACTACAGTATTTGGGTGTTAAATTTTTTTTTTAAAGTTCATTTTTTTCTTATTTGAACATTATTGGCTATCTCATTTATTCACTTATATACAAAAATGGGGAAAAAATTAAAATCTATCTATATTTTTGCTATATCTCTTCTGCAGTGATGAAAGTGATTGTAGGCTATGAATTTATATGTGACCAGTACATCAGTTACAAAAAAGGCAAGCTATATTATATGTAGCTAACTAGATTAGACTTTCATTGAATACTTGTCATAGATTTTCAAGTTCTTTAAAGAATAGATAGTAATAAATTATTAAATCACAATAAACAGCTTATCAATTAAAAAACTACTAGATGTATAAATTAGGGAATGTTTTCCAGGATCCAGGTTGATTTTGGCTGCAGGATTCATCCTGGGAAATTTTCTTTATGCTGGGATTTTCCTGTATGAATTACTAACTTCAATAATCAATGCTTACAGTTATAGTCTTACACACATTATATATATATATATATATGTCTGTGTGTGACCATCATGCGCTGGCAAAATAGTTTCTTTGTAATTTGAGATCATCAGCAATAAAGATGTGTGTTACTTTAATTTAGAAAAATATTTATTTTCATATATTTCATGCCAATTACCAAAACATTCTCAAAATAAACTAAAGTGAAACATTTTTTTTTAACAATATAGTTTCTAGTCTATCATAGTTTAAAAAGAAAATGTTAATTTTCTGAAAAGTAAGTTTAAATTCATTTCAGTTTGACGTTTATATATATATATATAATGCTGAGAAATTTTTAGTTTTAATTCCACCTACAATAATCCCAGGAAATCCTGGGAACCTGGTAAAAGAACATTTTTTAGTCCAGAATTCTGGGATTACCAAAATCTGAGAAAAAGACAATCCCTAGTATGAATCTTTTGATTACCTTTGCTCCTAATTATGAGAAAATGAATTTATAAGCAAAAAATATTTTCAGAATGAAATTTTTTACAATTCCAGTTATTTTATCTATCTGCCAAAGGCTTATTAAAATAATATTGTAGACTGGGGTGGCCTGTATAAAAAATTCCTAGATTCACTGTGGAATGTTAAGAGGCAAATCTCTCCTCAGGTGTAACTTCTTTGTTTGCCATTAGATGAGACCTTATTCTGTAAATGAAATAAAGTCAACAAAAATAATTCTATACAAACAATAGTTCTTTTTATATAACTAAGAAAAATATCCCTCCCTATTTACTCTAGTGTTTTAGTAACAAGAAATGCAAAATAGTCAAGCATTGTTAGCCAAGAGGGTCAGCACAGCTGCCTTGCAAGCAAGCAGTTGGTTGCAGACGGTTGTTGCAGGTTCACCTCCCGGCAGATACTATGACATATGAAAAAAAAGAAATGCAAAATAATAACTTAAATGAAAAATTCCATTACTTTAATATTTAACAATATTAAATTATAACAATAATTTTATTGAAATTTTCCAAAGCATTTAAAATATAATAAATTTTAAAGATTTATATCTGCAGTTTTTTTTTACAGTATATATATATATATAAAACATATTTTATGGGTTTTTACAGTATATATATATATATAAAACATATTTTATGGGTTCATCTGTGTAAGATTTTAATTGAATATTCCAACATTTCTACATAATTACACAAGTTCTCAACTGGGATATATATATATTGTACATACATATATGTTTTCATTCCCACACACATATGTATATTCTTTAATTAAAAAAAATTCTTTTATATGTAGATTTATGTGTGCAAGTATTCTTATATAGTTTATAAATAAATTAATAAGCACTTGTAGAGAGAGAATATAATAAGTAATATTTAATATATTTATTTATTTATTTTTATTAAATAATGTGTTCAATTATTTAGCTGTATTTTTTATTAAATGAAGGAAATAAGAAAGGTGTAAAAATGATTAGTAGATAAACTAGGCACACATGTAAAAGTGTGTGAAAGAATGAGTCCAGCTGCTTTTAAACATAAGCATTTTTTTACATATATTTCTATGGACTATAGATTACAAACTGTAATTTTTATGTAATCTGTATCTTAGATTATCATAAGAAATGAAGAAAAATGCTTAGACAAAATAAATAATTATTAATCTTTTTTTTTTTTGTTAATGACTTAAAACCGTCTAGGTGAGATTTGATTGCTATCTACAAAATCACAATTAGTTTTGATAGATTTTTTCTTTGATCAGAAATTGAAATATATAGAGGGGGGCAGTTTTTGAGAGGATTCAATTAATAATTTTAAGAAAGTCAGTTTAGTTTTGCTATGAAGTGAGTCACCTAACAGTATGTAATTTTTGGAAGGCAGTCTTTTAAAAGTTTTATTTTCTTTTGCCAAATATGCAGTTCTTTTAAATTAAAAGAAATGAGCAGTTAGAGTTAAAGTTTTTTTTTAAACTCAGAAGGAGTTGTTTGATTTATTATTTCTCTCTTTAAAAAAATTAAAGAAGAAAATAAGATGTGCACATATATAAGTAATTTCCAGCAAAATTAGTTTAAAGAAAAGAGATGGATTTAAATTGAATCCTTTGAAAGAAGTTGTTAATATAACATATAATGATACTTATATATATTTTGGCTGTTTGTGAAATAATCAGGAGGTCATGCTAATATTGCCAATTTCTGTTCCTTGAAACCTGTCATCTATGGGTTATTTCACTGATCTATCTATGGACTCATATACCGGTTGATAGTAACCAAAAGAATGATTGAGTTTAAATCCAACCACGTAAGCTATCTGAGAGGCTTCTTTTCTGTCTCCTAGCCTATTATAGGCTCATCACCTTTGAATGGAGGGAGAGGGGGAAAGAAGAGGGGAAAAATGTATAAAAGCCATATAACCAAGTTTTATTAAGCTATAAATCAATTTTTTTAAAGTTTTCCTCACATTTATCTAACACACACATCTACAATAACTCTTTTTAAAATGGTAGAAACAAGCAAATCAACCAGTTCATACTTATCTAAAAGTATTTGCAATAACTCTTTTTAAAATGGTAGAAACAAGCAAATCATCCAGTTGGTATTTATCTAAAAGTATTTGCAATAACTCTTTTTGAAATGGTAGAAACAAGCAGGTCAACCAATTCATATTTATCTCAAAGTATCTGCAATAACTCTTTTAAAATGGGAGAAACAATCCAAACCAACCTGTGGAAGCTATAAATTAGGTAAGCGGTCTGAAAATTCAAACCTGGGACATTCATAAGAAATGAAAATGATCGGGTAGCTGTGAACTTTAATTAACAAATCTTTTATTCTTACTTATTAAAAGTAAACTTTAATTTCTAAAGTCAAAGCATTTTTTTCTTTTGATACAGAAACATTAAGAGTTTGTTCATTGATTGTGTTATTCTCAATAATACATGGCAATCACACACAGTTTAAATTCATTAAACATAGTTTTTTTTTCATTATTTTGAATTTATTTATTTATTATTATATATTGTAATACTAAAATGTTTTTTATTATTATTGTTCAACCTATCAATATATGCTTGATAATGTTTTTTTTATTGTTATTTATTTTGTTACTCAAGGTTGCAATAATATTGTTTTTTATATATGTGATTTATGTAATAACCCATAATATAGAGGTATACATTTTAAATATATGTGTTGACATATCACAGGTTGTGTGTGTGTATAACTGCTTATACAAATCCATCAAGAATAAGTTTTGCATGGTTAATTTAAATATAGCAAATTGAAGAACAGGGCTTCACGTATATATGAAAGTGAAAAAACACACACATTACATAAATGAAATTTACTTTTATGATATGTAATAAATAGGGAAAGTCTTAAGTAAGCATTCAATGAAGTATTTTTTTTAATGTTATTTTGAGCTAACTTATTTCAAAAATATGTAGTGACAAAGAAAAAGCAGATATGTAAAGTTAGTTGATTACGCATATAGTAATAAAATATTTTGTTTAATTATATATATTTAATAAAGTCAATTGTACATTTATTAATTTAGTTTATAAAAAAAGAAAAAAGCTATATCATATTTGGTTTATGAGTTAATATTAAAAATATTGCTGTACTTTTCTTGTCTTGATTCTATCGTTTTAATTAATCATCATCACTCGTAGATATTGATTTGCATATAAAGATGTTTAAGGAATGCGCTTGACACATAACCATTTTTTTTTTTTAATAATTAGAGGTTAATTATAAAAAGCTAAAATTATATTGTGCTCAAGAGTTATGATCACCATCATCATTAATTAAATAATAATCATTAAATCCAATTTTAAAAAAAAATAATAAATGGGTTTGGTAAGTAGGGGTTTATAGAAAGTTAAATATCATGTGTAGAGATTCGTGATGATCAGTCATCATCACTGGTATTTTTGAATTTTAGTTTTAACTATAAAAGTATTTTGAGTAAATAACCATAAACGTATATAAATGCTAGTGAGTGTTATATTTAAATCCCAGTTTAACATAGGATGATTTTAAGAAGTGCCTATAAGTTTACAAAGATAAAGTTGTTGTTATGAGTTCATTATTAAGCTATGGCTGGTATCATCATCATCATTATATTATGATAAATAATTAAATTAAGTAAATAGGTTTAATGACCATATATGTCAGTAATGGTCTTCACTATGTGTGTTTGGAAGCCATTAATAAGAGTACACTTGCATCTGGTCATCAATATACTTAAACTGAGCTAGTAATTTCTATAAGAGTCTTGGATATATAAATTTTGTGATATTGGGATCTTATAATTTTATTGACATGGATAAAATATAAGAATGTCATTTTTTGGTTCATTAGTCATCTAAACCATGAGTAGTAAAAATGTATCAAATGAGTTTGAACTCAGTACACTATGTGCAGATAAAATTTATCTAGGTTTAAAATAATCTAGTGGCGCCTGGGAAAAACTCATGTACTTAGCTAAGCTGAATAAAAGTGATCAAGTTCCTTTTCAACTTATTAACTTTCTTTGATATTTTTTTTATAAGTTACTATAGATAACCCCAGTGTGTGCGTGTGACCACGAATGGTCTTATATATATGAAAAGAGGAATGGGAAGGATTCTTTGTTGAAAGAACCTATTATTGGAGATAAGCGTAATGCACTCCATGGATTCACAGTAATTTTATTCAGTTGCTTTGGCTAGTATTTATTTATCTGATGACAATGGCTAGTATATTTTATTGGTCAAATGACTTCCCCAATATCGAGATAAGTTAAATCTTAAATGATGAAAGTGATTAATTTTCATTTTTATTTTTATGTGTTGAGAAATGGGATCATTTATTTATCTCATTATTAGCGTGACTAAATTAATGTTTATGATAGTTGCAAACGGGCTATGGTGTTATATATAATTAGTTACAAATGGACACCCAACTAAAGCATGACATATATATATATATATGTTCTTATTCATATGTTAGCGTCATCCTTATTTAATTATAAATTGCATATCAGCTAACATAGTAAATTCATTTCACATTTAATTTTATTCGGTTACAAATGATGAACCGCTGGAGCATATCCTGTTTAGTTTTTAAATGATAGTGACTATCATTGTGTCATCTATCATTTCAATATATTATTTTTTTAGTTACAATATATATCAGTACTCTAAATTGCCGGTATGTATAATTCATATATATACAACACATATCTATACATAAAAACACATACCATATATTTATTTTGCTTACATAATATATGTATATGTACAACACTCACATATATAATTAAATACACATACATTAAATATATAGCAATTTTATAGTCAGAAAAAATATATAAACATGATTTTGATTCCAATTCTGTTGAAATGAATTGATTAAGGAGGAGCTAATAGCATTCAAAGAAGCAAAAGATGAATTTTTCAAAAAAAAATTAACGGTGAAATATTGTTTTGTTATCTTTAAAAACCATGATTATGATGCTAACGTGTTGAAAGTATACTTGGTTTACTTAAGTAATATTCATTAACGCTGTAGCCTCAAGCATATGCGTATAAAAATGCGATAGTAGGGACCTCTACAGGTCTTATTTTTAGTCTATATTGAAATTGTTGAAGTGTTATATATATATATGTGTAAGTGTGTATGCTTTTAACTCCAGCTAAAAAAACGGAAGTCCAAAAAAAATATTCAAAGTGAGTTTTGGAAATAACTATACAAATCTGTCCCCGAACCACAAATATATCCACATATCATGCTTCTAAATTTTGTTGATTTAATTTTTTTAAGGCCAATTAATTTCTCCGGATGAAACTTTTTTTCTGAAATACTTCATTACTGTGCCCAATTGTAGATTTATATCTCATTCTTTCCATAGTGGTATATTTAGATTGAAAGCAATTATTATTGTACTTTTTTATAACATTATTGATATAATTTATTCATTGTTCACTTGCCCAATTTATTAGATCCAATATCACATTTAGAAAGCCATTCGTTCTTATCATTCTATAAAATACAATTTTTCCATTGCCTTAATATTGCATCAATGACGCCTATGTCTTATATATAATAAATTTGAAAGAATAACATGCAACCATCCAATTTAATGGAAGTAATTACATCACTATAATCTCCTTTATCTTATTAAATATAACAGCTCCATAAACTATGGGTCCTATCCCAACATTTAAATTCATTTTTCTATCTAAAAAGCCATCAACATAATTAAATTGATTTATAGTCTCAAACTGATAACCATCTATATTAAAATTTTCTGAATTTTTTTTTCATCATTGGCTGGTGATTCACCTGAGTTTTTAAATATTAATTATCAAACCAGCGTCCTTATTATCTGCTAAAAATATTCTATAGATCAATCGGAAGGGAAAACATAATTATCAGCATTCTCCAAATGTAAAAGATACCCTTGTTTTTAATTAATTCAAATTCAGAAAATCATTGAAAGTAATAAATCTTGAGGATTGATATGTAAAATTAGATTTAAACTTTTACCAAACTCATTGTCATAAATTGGAAAATTATCCATTCCTGTTTTTATTTCAAATATCTCAAGATTTTTCACCACCAGTGACAATCTTTTCTTTTGCATCATCATGTAAAAGGCTATAATATAAACAAACTTTGATGTATAACTACTTAATTCTGAATTTTGCCACAAACCTTTTGATTAGTAGAAACAAATGCTTTGACTAGATTGATAAATGCAATATAAAAGTCTGCTTTTATTCACAATATGTTTTTGCATTTTTCTGGCAACAAAACCAATGTTTGTAGTGCTTTTAGATACTCTTAAACAATATTCATGTATGGCAATAAGCAGTATTTTCAATAAAGTCTTTTAAAATAATTTTTTATAATGTATAACACTGAAATGGTAGTTAACATCAATTTTCTTTCTTTTATTTTTATAAAATAGGACAATAGAAGCATTCTTAGATCAGATGACACAATTTTATATGGATAGATACTTCTAAAAAAATCCTATGGTTTTAAAGTTCAAATATTACCAACCTACTTTAAACTTGTTTTGAGAAAATTTCTTTAAATTTATGAAGCTGGATATTTCTATCCAAATCTAAATAAGTTAATCGAATAAAAACATATTAAAAGTAGTTATCTAAATTTTAGTATAATTAATCAGAAGGTTACCAAAATATTCTCTCTATTTGTTTGATATATTATTCATCATCACCACCATCAACCATTATCAATCCACTGCAGGATGAAGTCTCTCCAAGTTTAATCCATCTTCTCTGATCTTTAGCTTCTCTTCTCCACATCACCCCTGCACACTTTCTTATTTCATCCATCCATCTCACATGTGGTCTCTTTCTCAGTATTTTACAATCTCTTGGAATCCAGTTTAAAATTTCAATTGTCTATCTATTATCATCTCTTCTAGCAATATGTCTAGCCCAACTCCACTTCAATCTTTTAATTTTTCAATGAAGTCAGTAACACCTGTTTGTTCTCTTACCCATATATTACATTTTCGATCTCTTCTTGTTACTCCCAACATACATCTCTCCATACTTATTTGAGTGGTCTGAAGTCTCTGTATTGTTCTTCTATTAAGTGTCCAAGTCTCTGCTCCATAAGTAAGAACTGGTAAAACACATTTGTTAAAAATCTCCCTTTTCAAACACATATGCATATTTCCTTTCAGTATCAAGTTATTTCTACCAAAAGCACTCCAACCAAGTTTAATTCTATGATTAATTTCCTCCATTATATTTCCATCTGTATTAATAATCTGACCAAAATATTTGTAACTGTTAACTTCTTCTAATTCATCATAATCAGTCTTTATTTTCATATTTTGAGCAAATTGATTAAACATTACTTTAGTCTTTTTAACATTTATCTTTAGTCCTACTTTCCTACTTTCATCTGCTATACTCCTGCGACATTTCCTGCAGCTATGAAGAATTATTTGCGAAAACAATTACATCATCTGCGAAATCTAAATGACTTAAATAATCCCCATTTACTTTCACTCCTTTAGTTTCCCATTTTAATCCACAAAATACTTCTTGCAGCACTGGAGTCACCTTGTCTTACACCTTTCTTAATGTTGACTTTCCCAGTATCATTATGTAATCTAATTGTTGCTGTTGCATTTTTATAAATATTTTTTTAAAATATGACAATATCCTGGATCTATACCTTGATGAAATGTTTATAGAATCAAATGCCTTTTCATAATCTACAAATCCAAAACATAATGACAACTCATATTTATTTGTCCTTTCTATAACTTCTCTCAGTACCTGAATATGATCTACTGTACTAAAACCACTTTTAAATCCAGCTTGTTCTCTTAGTTGGTGTAGACGAGTTGTAATTATCTTGGTAAAATTTTTATATAAAACTGATAAAATGCTGATAGGTCTGTAATTATCAGCTTATATAACTTTGCTAAAAAAATTTCTATTCCTTCACCTGCTTCTTTTAATATATCAATTATAATTCCATCATTACCTGAAGCCTTTTTTTCTTCATACATTTAATTGCATGTCTCACTTCTTCATTTAAAATTCTGGGCAATTCAGAAGATGTAATAGATATAGGAGGTACTTGTTCTTTATTATTATATAATTCTTGGTAAAAAAATGTTCTACCAATTTCAAGATGTCATCTCTTTTTTTAGTAATAGTTCCATCTTTTTTTCTTATTGCAGATATAAATTTCTTACCAATACCAAAATGTTGTTTAACATTTTTGAGACTTTTATTTTCTTCTACAGCTTTCCTTGCTAGTTCACAGTTATACTTTCTTATATCATTTTAAACTCTTTCTGCACCATTTTACAAAATTCGAGATATTCAATCCTTTTTAATGCATCATTTTTGTATATCTTCATAATATGATTATATTTTTTGTTGTCATATTATTTTCAATTCTCAAAAAGAAATACAAAGGGTTCATGGCATGCTAATGACTATCTTTTTAACTACTTCAATCCAATAATTATTATTGCTTATTCATTTACTTGTTCTTCCAAGCTGAGTATGTTATATTAATAATTTTTAATAGTAATTTATCAGACTAGAGACTATCCATTAATGGTGTTTATGATTACATCCCTCCACAAGGTATTAAAAGTGGCTAGAAACCAGTCCCTACCTTGCGTGAGAGTGGTATAGTGAAAATTACAGTACAATAATAGTATTTATTATCGAATATGTTATGTGTTTTTTTAAATATATATATACATTAATGTAAACATTCAAATTTAAAAGATTTTTGGTGCAAACGTTTTTTGTTTCAATGTTTATACAAACCCTTACATATTATATAATGCTACCGTTATTTATCTAGACACTCTAGAAAATTTTTTTTTTTGTTTCAAGTAGCAACATTTATGAAAAGTATTAACAATAATGTAAAAGTCTATAAAAATATTTATGAATGTATAAATATGTCCTGTATATTCATGTGAATAGATTTGCGGTATATATTTTTCATTTCAGATTCAGATATCCACAAAGACTTATTAAATTCAAAATTAGTTTTGCACCGAAATAATAGGACCAATGTAAGTTATTTATGCCTATTTTACAAATAAAATCTTCTCTTTAATATATATATATATTGTGTTACATAATGAAACAGTAAGATTTGCTTTACAAATCTTAGTTTCACCATCTCTCACTTCTTTCCTACTCTCATACCCTAGTTTAAACCCCAATTTATCGTAGTGTGTCTGTACTGCCGCTTATATGCTGAAATCCCGCCTAAATTAAATCACGAATGCTCGTGATATATATACTTTTAAAATCCTAACATTAATAAATTATAGATTGCGAGTATGTGCATGTATACATATTTTAAAAAGTAGGTTATATAAGTAAATTTACACATAGACTGGGATAATACATTTTAAAACAAATAAAATCATAGAGTCGGTATTTAAAGTCATTTTGTTTAAATCTATTTATTTTAGAAATATTACACTCGTAATATTTCTTTTCATTTAGAAAATAATATTTACCGTAAATAGATTTAAACATTTATAATTTAAAAGTAAAATTATTTTTGTTGTTTTTAGATTTATAAGAATCACGCCACATATTTTCTGTCAAAAGTAAATGAGGGTTGGGGAGATCACAATAGGCGTAATTAGTTGAATTTTGTTAAGATTCGTTAATTAGTGGCTTAAATTTTGCCATCAGATAAATAACAGATGTCCACTCAGGTATTTTTAATTAAAATGTTGTTAAAACCATGCTTTAATCCGAATATATTAAAAGTAAAACTAATTACTTATCCATGTTTTCAGATGTTCGGATAAGATAAGTTGGCAGCTTTTATTTTGCATCTATTTTAGGCTCTACAGTGACCGCAGCAAGATAGTTCCATTATATGCTGGTTTGATACATATAGGGCCGATTTTATTAATTGAGAGGCTATTATATTCTATGCTGCGTTAACGCGATCTTTTAGTTACTTGCATCAAAATTATGGGATATCAAGAAGTTGTGATGTGATATGATGTATTTTGGCTTCTCGTTAAATGAAGTCAAGAATATCTCAGTAACTATGCCCAGATAAACCTGTTAGCCACTTTATTTTCCATTCCCCACTCTAATTTTTCCAATATTCTGCCCCATTCCATTTCCACAACATAATCTTTGTCAACTCTATGGCCTTTATATCTAAATCCCCCTTATCTTTTTGCAAACCCAGCATAAAAACCAATAACTCACTTTCTGTATAATCATTTTGTTCATATCTATTCTCCCATAACTTCTTTATTTGTACCCTTTCTGCTTTCAAGCATTTACATTCAATCAACAGATGCCTAATATTTTCTATACCTTCCTTACACAATTTGCACACTAAATCACCCATAGTTTTCTATTTACATGTATATTCTCTTGTTGCTAAAGATCCCATTTGAGCCTTAAACAATAAACTACTTTCCTTACTATTATCATAAATTAACTCGCATTCAATGTTCCATTTACTTCTATATATATTTAAACCTTCTTACCCTTCTTACTAGTTCTCCATCTCTCCAACTCTCTATTTTTTATTAATGCTTCTATTCTTTTATCCCATTCCTTACCACTATAACACTCAACAATCCTCCTAACACAATCATCCCACCTTTTATACAAGTATACTGATATAAATTCTTTATCCAAATCTTTTGCATACTGCATTACCTTTCTCACTCATCTTGTGATCTGCCCTTTACTCATAACCCAATTAAACACTATTCTGGCTATTCTTTTACTAACCATGAATTGCAACCTACCAAACATTTTCATTTTACCTTTTTGCATCTCTCATATAAAAACTTGATCATCCCATTTCTCATTGAATTGCCTCCTTTGCTGTCCACATCTCTGCATCTAATGCATGTCTTCCTACTTCCCTTTGTACTTTCTCTAAATAATCTAAAACCCTTTTACTAACACATAATTCATCATTACCATATGTTAACCTTGTTACTGCAACTCCCTTCCATACAATTCTAGCTACATCATATTTATTATATGAAAATACTGTTAGTTTCTTTACCAAACCCTTTCTTTTCTTTGCTTCATTTACCAATTTTTTCTCCCATTCATCCAAACAATTTTCCTGATTACATAAGATGATTCCCAAATACCTATATCTATCCACCACACTTAACTTTATATTCCCCAATAAAAATTCTACATCTTCTCTTTCCCCAGTATTAACCATCATTATATTTGCTTTTTCTTCACTAAATTTAATACCCATTTCTTTATCCACCTTCTCTTCTTTGTGCACACAAAAAGATATCATCTACAAAAAAAAGACCCGACAAAGTATATACTCCCTTGCCACCTATTAATGGTATCTCTATCCCTCTTCCTAGAGTTTCTATTGCTTTCTCCATTTCACTCAAATACAACAAAAACAAAATAGGTGACTTAGGGCATCCTTGCCTTAATCCCACCCCATTTTTAACTTTAATTGATTCTATATCCCCTAATTGGTAAGTATAATAATTATTTTCATATAATTTCTTAATAATATTTACTAAAACTTCATCCATTCTCAAATTTGCTAACCTTACCCATAATCTATTTCTATTTACTCTATCATATGCTTTCTCTATATCTATAAAACTCATATATAACGATCTACCTGAATTCATAATCATCTCTATAAGTTGTGTAACTACAAACAAACTATCTCCTATATGCCTATCTGACCTAAAACCTCCTTGCATTTCCCTCACTACATTATTCTCTTCCATCCATTTTACCACCCTTCCAGCTACCATATATGAGAAAACTTTATATAAAACTGATGTTACCGCTATCAGTTTATATTTATTTAACTTTCTATGATCCTTACCCTTTCCTTTAAATAATAATCTTATTCTTGTATTACTCCAACTACCCAGAAAAACTCTCTTCTGTGCCATCTTATTAAAACATGATAATAATTTTATTCTTGCTTTATGCCCTAAATTCATTACCATCTCTGTTGCCATCCATCTAAATCTCTCACCTTTCCACTTTTCAATCTCTTCTCTGCCTCATTCAGTTCATTTTTTGTGAACATAATATTCCCATTAATAAATGCTTTCATGTTTTCTATCACTAAGTCCTTCACATCTAACATCTTTTCTATATCCGTTATATATCTATTTAAGATTCTCTCTAGCTCTTCTCTAGAGCTACACTCTATTCACTCATCATCTATTAATACTATCTCTCTTTCCCCTCCATTTCTCCTTTTAATGTAATTCCAAAATTTTTACTCCCATATCTTCCACTTTTATTAATATCCTCCAACAATTTACTATTCAACTTCATCCTCTCTCTATAATTATCCATTTTAGCCAACTTCTTCTTTTTTAAGTACTTTCCCCATTGAGCATTAATATCGTTTTCACTTTCTTTGTTTTTAATAGCACATTTATATTCTCTGCATGCTTCATTCCTCTCTTTTACACTTTTACTGACTCTCATTTTTTATTACTTTTATTCTTCTGCATATTCTCAACTAAAACCCTATTTGCCACTTTTTCTATTTCACCATACCAGTCCTTATACTCATCCCCAATCAACTTTTCCATGGTTTCTTCAACTTTTATTTTATACTCTTCCAACTTATTCTTATCATTCACTCTCCATCCACATCTTTTACTATTGTTTCTAGCTTTATTTCTATCCTCCATCACATTACTAACCATTTCTATTACAATAAAGTTATGATCACTATTACATACTCTCTCTTCATTATCAAACAGCTTAATTTTCCGTATTTTATTCATTCCCTCTTTCTCTACCAATACATAATCTATTGTGTGAAATATATTATTCTTAGACCATGTGTATTGTCCCTCATAAAAATTTGATAAATTCCCAATTCTCAAATTTACTCTTTGACAAAATTCTTTCAAAAACTGACCATTCTTATTATCTACATCATCAATTTCTTCAATATGTCCATTTATATCCCCTATAAACATTATTCTCTTCCCCATTTCTTTAAAACTCTGTATATCCTTAATTAGGCATTCATATATACTACTGTTCCACTCTATTACAGCTTGACTATCTCCAGTGGCTATATACACAACAGCCACCATCCATTCTTGTCTATCCAACCTTATTTCAAACCACAAATGCTTTTGACATTTAACAATATTTAAATATCTTTTCGATATAACACCTATATCACCACCCCTTTTTTCTTTTTCTTTTTTATTTACATCCTGCCATACCACCTTTTCCAAAATAGGTTCTTCTTCTTCTCTTAGATGAGTTTCCACTACTACTAATACCTCAAGCTCTTCATTTTTAATTGCTTTATTTAATTCCAGCCACTTTTCTGTTCTACCACCTCCTTGCATATTCAAAAACCCAATTTTAACAATTTCTTTTTTCCCAACTACTCTTTTATAAATTCTTTTGATTCTTTTTTCTCCATTACATTTATAACAAACTTTCTTACCATTAATCTTACAGACCCTCTCCACATCTATACTTATATCTAAATCAACCAGCTTTTGCTTATTTCTTATATCCCATCCATTCTTCTTCTTTTTGATAATATTACAATTTAAAAGCCCACCCCCTTTAAAAATTTCCTGAATTATATTATTTAAATATCAAACTCCCTAAAACTTCACTTCCTTGTTTTCCTAAGTGCAATCCATCTTTACTATATAATTCCCTCTTTTTAATAAACCAATCTCATACATCCACAAACACAACATTATTTCTCTCACACAATTTTTTCAATCTCTCATTTATAGAACATGCCCTATCTAACAAATGCCTCTTGTCAAATCTTGGTAATACTCCAACTACCCCTACTTTTCCTTTAATACCCCCAAATTCCTAATCAATTTTATATACTCATCCATTACTCTCTCTAATGGCTCTAACAAATTATTTAGTCCCTACCATTACATATACATCTCTATTATCTTGATTTCTTACTTTATCTGTCACATCCCTAATTCTAGCTCCAGGCAAACATACTCTTATATACCTGCTTCTATTTTCCCCTGCAATTATATTCCCACATTCTCTTATTAGTGAATTTTCTGTCAATACTGTTTCATAGTCTACTTTCTCTATTCCATCTGTAACCTTTTCTAACATCTTCTGGACCTCCTTATCCATTTTTTTTCTTATCATTTCTACTCTAAGGTGATGTCCAATTCTTGTAAAAAAATAATAACAAGTAACTGATGTTTTAGGATAAAAATGTATAAAGATTAAATAGGCAGCCAACTTCTAAAAACTAATTTTTAGATATTTGGAGACATATACACATATATATATACACAAATATAACCATACATTCATGAAGGAATGAACACATTTATTTTTTTTTATTAAATGTAAAATAAAATATATACATATACACATATATATACATGAATGTAGATTTTAAATCATGACGTGACAAAATAAAAAAAAAGAATATTTAACATTAAATTCTAGTAACCACGTTTCTTTTGTTTAAAAGAGGAAAAAAAGAGTAAACCTTTGTTGATTTTGGGAACGTGGAAAAATATCTAAGCAACAGATTTTTTTTTTTTTTTTACTTGTTGTTGGTTTTTCTTGTTCAACTGAAGTGCATGAAAGTAAAGTTGTAAAGAATATTTTAATTATTATATTAGTTATTAGGATTTCCATTCTTTATTAATATTCAACTATTTAATATTTGGAATTTTATTATTGATAAGTGTAAAATGTTTTAAAAAGAAAAAAAAAACATTATTTAATTGATGAACTTTCGTTCGTTCAAATAAATGCTAAGAGCATCATAGTTATTTAACATTGTTAAAAAAATATAATTGCTATCAAATGTTTCTGGGATAAAATAAAATCAACTAATGATGAAATAGAACTTTATTAACATTATTTTAAAAGTAAAATCTTTATCATACGTTTCATACATATATAAATAAAACTGCATAGAAATAGCGTTCGCCTTATAATATAACGTAAGCTTTAAAAAAAGGATTCATATTTAATAATTTATATTGTGTAAATAAAATCTAAAAATGCACTTTTGCTAATTGAATGTCAGGGGATTTTTCTATCCTCTTGGTGTCGTTGACGTGTGATGGAGGATCGTATTTATTGGTATATATATATTGTTTAAATCAACGTGGAAAAATCTTGTTATGGAATGGAAATGCATGGCTTTAAAATCAAACGCCGAGGAATTCAATTTCATCATGGGAATTGTAATGCTTAGAACGTCAACATGATTTAATATACATGAAGGAAAGAAAGACATTATCTGCTAAGAATACAGAAGCTGCTCTTAAAAATTTAATGTGCTATTGTTTTAAGGAATTCCAAAATTTCATTATATTTTATGTTTAAAATATTTTTTTTTTAAAAAATGTATACTGAGAGTTGGGTTGTGAATTTTTCTCACTCTTATATTCAAGTGTAGCAAACATTTTTTTTTTAAAAAAACAAAAGAACCCATTTGTTTAGATTTTTATAGGGTGAGAGAGGTGCACAACTCAAACTATACATCAATATATTATATATGTTTGTAAATAAAATATTATCATAATGGAAGGTTTAAAACTGGACAATGACTGAAACAAAAGGTAAGATTTTAAATATTTACATTTATTAAATAATTAATACGGTAAAATCAAACTAATCAATAAGTAAATATATATAATATTTTCTTAACTATACAAAACACAAATTAGCAATTCATGGACATAACCTTGAGGTACATTTAAATGACATAAACAGAATGATAATCGTACATTAGTAATATAATTTTATATTCAAAATAATTAATACATTATTGTAAATTATGCACTAAATTTTATAATTCTTATTTCAACCCATATTTTAATATTTGAATTACAGCTAGTCATATTGTTGTAGAGATAAATTAATGTTTTATAATAATCATGTATATATTCTGTTGATTTATAAATATTATAACTATAAGCATGATCTGTTAATAAATATTTATTGTTTGAAGTTAAAACCTTTGTTTCTCTGGTCTCTAGATTGTCAAGCATCATTCATACTTCACTCACCAGTATAGCTATTATACATGCATACAGATTTTAATTTATTATTAGCAATAGCCATTAAGGATCTATATAGAGGTCACATTATTGCCATCCTATTTAATTCCATCCTTGAGCAGAGTTAAAGGCAAATGTCTACACTGAGTTAGAACCCCGAGTAGTAATAGGACCTGTAAGTAGAGAAGGCTCTGGGTGTACTATCCTAAAAGGTTTTACAGTCCGTTACATATTTTGGCAACCCAAACATTTGGGGCATCAATTAATTAAATATCTTACCCTGTAGACGCCCGGTACATTTTACGGTCCGTTACATATTTTGGCGCGCAACGTTTTGGGCCTGAAAATGTAAGTTCACCACAGATACAAACTACATACTGTTACATTTTTGACACCATTAACAGTGAAGCCTGTACACTGGCATATATAGACTTAATGAAAGTTGATTATCATGTTGCATTCATAATAGCCAATTATTAAATTCATTCTAGTTGGTAGTCTGTTACATTTTGGCATGCAATGTGGTAAGCTTGAATACTTAGATTCACTGCATGTGAAAAGTTTTGTCTATTATATTGTGATACACAATGTGTTGAGCTTTAAAGAGTTGGGTCTATCATATGTTATTGTATATTTTTAGTGTGACATAAATTGAATTTATGAGAAATTGTCCATAATTTCAGTATAACCTGATTTATCATATTTTAGTTAGTCAGTTAATAAACTATAAATTACATAACCCTATGGATTAAATGGTGTGGCAACTTAGTGGTATAGTTAATTTAGTCAATAAACAATAAGTTCAAATAACTCTGAGTGAAAGTATGAATTGATAAATAGAGACCAAAACTAAATAGATGATCAAGAATCTAATAAGAGTAGGCAAGTGAAGCAGATAAGGGAAAAATATATAAAACCAGCATTAATACCAATGATATGTAAAATACTTAAGGTAACCAAAATCACATGAGATGACACAAGTTGGTAGAAGATCCTATGACATATTATAGAATATTATATAAAAAGAAATAATTTTTCCATAGAGTAGATATTTTAAAGAAAAGTGTTAGTTTATTTTGTATGTTTCTCAGAAGTGGGAGATATTTGTCAAGTATGAGTAAGGAATTATATGTAAAGCCACAGGATGTTAGTGGCAATGAAGCTGAGCATGATCCTAATATGGAACAAGTAGGATCAGTAGACATGAATATGTCTGGGGGGTCAATGGTTGGAGCTGAGCATTCTTTCTCAATGCAAGAGGAAAAACAAATGATATCTCAAATTCAAGGAGACTCTAATGAACCGTCTGCTCAATCACCTGGAATTGGACTAACACAGGTTACAGAAAATAGTGGAGCCATGATGCAGATGCTCCAAACATTATTGGATCGGATGGATAGCATGAGTGGTCAGATGAATGGTCGGATGGATAGCATAAGTGGTCAGATAGATATAGTCAAGGCTGACATGAATGGTCGGATGGATAGCATGAGTGGTCAGATGAATGGTCAGATGGATAGCATGAGTAGTCAGATGAATGGTCGGATGGATAGCATAAGTGGTCAGATAGATATAGTCAAGGCTGACATGAATGGTCGGATGGATAGCATGAATGGTCGGATAGATACAATCAAGGCTGAAATAAGCAACATGGTAACTAAGGCTGATATTGACAAATTGGATGAGGAGGTTAAGAAAAAAATTAGTGGCATTGAAATGAAAGTTTCTACAGCCATGGAGCAGTTATCTTCAGAGATGAATGAAGTGCATAACAGTAGTACGGAATTAAAGCGAAATGTAGAAGAGATGAGAATAAATATAGATGAAGTGAACTTGCAGTGTCAAGAGCAGTATACTGAATTTAAGGAAAGTATTACCACTCAAATTGAGAATAAAGTTAAGGAAGTTCACCAAGCCCAGGAATCTACTAAGATAGAGGATATAAAGTTTACTATGGTAACTAAAACTGATATTGATGATTTGGAGATCCAAATAAATAGTAATTTGGAAGCAAATATAATGTGTATAAAAGAAAATATAGATAGGATAGAATCTAAAACTTATGATATTAATAATAGAGTAGATAGTATGAGCTGTGATATTAATGATATAAAAAAAACATCTAGTTTTATTTTTGAATCCAATCGAAGTACTAAATATTTTGTTACTATGGAGACTTCTCTTGTACATGAATGTCCTGCTACATGGACTCAGCAAGTACTTGAAGACATAATAGAAAATCATTCCACCAATTTTAAGTTGGAAGGAGCAATCCCAAAAACATTTTGGGATGATGCTGATTCAATCCTTCCCATGAAGAGTATGAGAATGAATATGTTAGATGATCAAGCAGAACAAGTTAATGTGAGCATCCAATGTTCAGAACATAAAGTTTGTTCTAAATACAAGCTCCATGAACATAGTAGCAAAATCCAAGAAAGGCTATTATATGCTCAAAGGCTTTTCACAAAAGAAAATTGTCCCATTATTGAAGCCAACTTTGAAAGGACAAATGAAGTCGATACACTTGTTCATCTTGAATGTGTATTATGGCACAACAAGTCTCTTCATAATCAGGAAGATGACCAAGTCATAGACAGTTGCCAGATGTTACTGGAGTCAACTATACTCCCTACAAAGAAACAGAAAGGTCCCAGATTCCATAAGCTTTGCAACACTTATGAAGGTCCCTTCACATTTATTGAAAGTCCTTAAAAGAGAAAGGCACAAATTAAGGGACAGACTTCATGATTGCAACCCTGGAACATAAAAAATGGACTTTCTTAATGATTGAACCCTGTAAATAATGTTAAGTGAATATATATGTATATAAAAAAAATGTTAAGTTTACTTTTGACTATTAAATCTTATAAAAATAATAGGGGGTGGGTGAAGCAGACAGAACGGGTAGTGAATTACATAAATTGGGGTGCAAATGAATCTACTGGATTCGCACCCATCCAACTACATTTTAACCAACCTATTCCTTCATTATTTGTGAAATACCAACCTCCAATTGAATGTCATCACTATGACATAGAAACTAAAATTCAAATGGCTCGACAACAGTTAATTAATAAATCCAATTTTAGAAATAAGAAGGGAAAGGAAAGCAGACATCACTTTAAGATTGGAGACAAGGTTTTTGTGAAAACACATAGCCCAAGTAAACCAATGGATAATGTTTATCATAAATTTTGTCAACAATATGCTGGACCATATGCTATTGTGAAACAAGCTGGCCCAAATGCATTTTGGTTAAATATTGATGGAGAGATAAAAGGAACTTATAATGCTCGGATATTAAAGCCATACAGTGGTTGTCAAGAACTGCCATGTACAGAAGCTTAGTTATTTGTAAACAGATGACCATGATTAAAGTAGATGAAAGTGAAGTTTATAAAAAAAAATGTAAATGGGTATATGCAAGTGTATTGTAATGAGAAAGACAGCATTGTTCGTGAGTAAATAGCTAGAGTAGGTAGATGTGATGAGGATGCACTCAAATTAATGTTGAAACATTTTATTGAGGTATCTTAGAATTGGCTGAGATGTGGGAATTGACCCATAGAATGTGGGAATCCCATATTTTGTTCAGACCTTATAAAAATCCAATAAGACTCCTAGGGAGCAGGATATAGGCTGACAAACTCAAATATGTGCCTTCTGGAACAGAGACACTTAACCAGTCAAATTCAGACTATTCAACCGTCATATAGTTAGTAATTCTAGAAAAGATAATAGAAACAATGTTAATGATGACAGTAATTCAATGTTAAGATGAAAGAGATAAGGATAGGAGTCTAACCAAAAATGAGTAATATAAAAAAAAAGCAAATGTATATTGATGGGTAAATTAAAATAAGTACGACAGCATTAGAACTCTCCCTATTTAAAAAGAATAAAATTATCCAACACAATAACCATCCAAACCTTTGTTTAGGTGCTAAAATTTTGACAATGGTCTAAATTTTAACCTTCTAAGGGTAGGGGAAATGTAAGGTGATGTCCAATTCTTGTAAAAAAATAATAACAAGTAACTGATGTTTTAGGATAAAAATGTATAAAGATTAAATAGGCAGCCAACTTCTAAAACCTAATTTTTAGATATTTGGAGACATATACACATATATATATACACAAATATAACCATACATTCATGAAGGAATGAACACATTTATTTTTTTTTTATTAAATGTAAAATAAAATATATACATATACACATATATATACATGAATGTAGATTTTAAATCATGACGTGACAAAATAAAAAAAAAGAATATTTAACATTAAATTCTAGTAACCACGTTTCTTTTGTTTAAAAGAGGAAAAAAAGAGTAAACCTTTGTTGATTTTGGGAACGTGGAAAAATATCTAAGCAACAGATTTTTTTTTTTTTTAGTTGTTGTTGGTTTTTCTTGTTCAACTGAAGTGCATGAAAGTAAAGTTGTAAAGAATATTTTAATTATTATATTAGTTATTAGGATTTCCATTCTTTATTAATATTCAACTATTTAATATTTGGAATTTTATTATTGATAAGTGTAAAATGTTTTAAAAAGAAAAAAAAACATTATTTAATTGATGAACTTTCGTTCGTTCAAATAAATGCTAAGAGCATCATAGTTATTTAACATTGTTAAAAAATATAATTGCTATCAAATGTTTCTGGGATAAAATAAAATCAACTAATGATGAAATAGAACTTTATTAACATTATTTTAAAAGTAAAATCTTTATCATACGTTTCATACATATATAAATAAAACTGCATAGAAATAGCGTTCGCCTTATAATATAACGTAAGCTTTAAAAAAAGGATTCATATTTAATAATTTATATTGTGTAAATAAAATCTAAAAATGCACTTTTGCTAATTGAATGTCAGGGGATTTTTCTATCCTCTTGGTGTCGTTGACGTGTGATGGAGGATCGTATTTATTGGTATATATATATTGTTTAAATCAACGTGGAAAAATCTTGTTATGGAATGGAAATGCATGGCTTTAAAATCAAACGCCGAGGAATTCAATTTCGTCATGGGAATTGTAATGCTTAGAACGTCAACATGATTTAATATACATGAAGGAAAGAAAGACATTATCTGCTAAGAATACAGAAGCTGCTCTTAAAAATTTAATGTGCTATTGTTTTAAGGAATTCCAAAATTTCATTATATTTTATGTTTCAAATATTTTTTTTTTTAAAATGTATACTGAGAGTTGGGTTGTGAATTTTTCTCACTCTTATATTCAAGTGTAGCAAACATTTTTTTTTTAAAAAAACAAAAGAACCCATTTGTTTAGATTTTTATAGGGTGAGAGAGGTGCACAACTCAAACTATACATCAATATATTATATATGTTTGTAAATAAAATATTATCATAATGGAAGGTTTAAAACTGGACAATGACTGAAACAAAAGGTAAGATTTTAAATATTTACATTTATTAAATAATTAATACGGTAAAATCAAACTAATCAATAAGTAAATATATATAATATTTTCTTAACTATACAAAACACAAATTAGCAATTCATGGACATAACCTTGAGGTACATTTAAATGACATAAACAGAATGATAATCGTACATTAGTAATATAATTTTATATTCAAAATAATTAATACATTATTGTAAATTATGCACTAAATTTTATAATTCTTATTTCAACCCATATTTTAATATTTGAATTACAGCTAGTCATATTGTTGTAGAGATAAATTAATGTTTTATAATAATCATGTATATATTCTGTTGATTTATAAATATTATAACTATAAGCATGATCTGTTAATAAATATTTATTGTTTGAAGTTAAAACCTTTGTTTCTCTGGTCTCTAGATTGTCAAGCATCATTCATACTTCACTCACCAGTATAGCTATTATACATGCATACAGATTTTAATTTATTATTAGCAATAGCCATTAAGGATCTATATAGAGGTCACATTATTGCCATCCTATTTAATTCCATCCTTGAGCAGAGTTAAAGGCAAATGTCTACACTGAGTTAGAACCCCGAGTAGTAATAGGACCTGTAAGTAGAGAAGGCTCTGGGTGTACTATCCTAAAAGGTTTTACAGTCCGTTACATATTTTGGCAACCCAAACATTTGGGGCATCAATTAATTAAATATCTTACCCTGAAGACGCCCGGTACATTTTACGGTCCGTTACAATATATATATATATATATATATATATGGTTTAAAAATACTTTTCCATAGTGACTTGATTTAGCTCAAGTTTTTAGAGTATTTCATTAGGATATGATAAGAGTGTAAAGTTTTCTCTCAGAAAACTTTGTCATGATAGAATGGCAAACCCACATTGTACCAAAAATAATGGTGCAATGCATGTATATAATTTTTAATATTTTTAGGGCATTATAATTATAATTTGGATGATATCTCTTAGACAGAGTTGCTATAGAGTAGTTTATCATGTAATTATCAAAAAGAGACATGTTAACCATGTTCTTATAAGGAATGTGCTTGTTAAGTAAGTTGATTTAAATTTGAAGTATTTTTTATATTCATTTGCATGAAGAAACTTTTCCAAATAGTTGATAAATTTATTGTTTCTCATATTTGTAGTGCAATTTGTTTTTTTAAATATTTCTATAGTCTCCCTAAATACTCTTTGATCATAGTTATTGCATGTGGATATAGTTTTAGTATTTGAGAAATCTATCTGATGACCAGTGTTCAAAACATGGAGAGCAAGTGCTAAAGATGATGAGAATTTTTTCATTGCATTAATGTGCTCATCAATTGTAGCACTTAAGTGTTATTTGCTTCTCCTTTTATATGTAGTTGTACAAATGCCACATGGAATTTCATAGATGCCTTGAGCTTCCAAAGGGATTACATACTTAAGTTTCATCTTTTTCTCAGTAAAGAAGGTTGTTATGTCATAGTAGCTCAGTACCTTTCCAATCTTGTCTGTTGTTTCATTTCTATAAGGAATACATACTCTTGTAGAAGTATTTGCCTCCTTTTTGTGGAAGTTTTTGCTTTATGCATTGACCTATTTACAGTGATGGTATTGAAACCATTTTTTATTAAGATGTTACTGTATGTCAGATCACTTTTCTTAATGCAGTTCTATTTGGAATTAAAATGCCCTTGCAAAAAGTGATTTAGTTACAGAGTAGATTTGGGCTGAATAATAATGAGATGATATAAAATCTATACATACTGACAGATATCTAAATGCATCATCTCATCATTATCCATCCCAAATCTTCTATATAGCTAAGTTACTTTTTTGAAAGGGCATCTTTACTTCCAAATTCATTTGTATTAAGTAAAGAGATCAGACTCATACTTGATGTCTTAGTAAAGAATAGATACAATACCATCAATATAAATAGGACAACACCCAAAATAAAAACTCTCCAAAAAGGAAAAAAAGCAAAGTCTTCTACTATAATATACATTCCTCACATAAAAGATACAAACAGAATTGGAAAGGTACTGAGATGCTTTGATATAAAATCAACATTCTCTATTGAGCAAAGATTAATAACATTCTAATCAAACCTTAGGATGTAAACCCTCTGAAACCTCAAAGAATCTATGAGATCCTATGCAATATGTGCCTTACTATTTAACATAGGAAGGAGCAATCAACATATAAGTATTAGAAGAAATGAGCACATTAATGCAGAAAAAAAAATCAACATTTTCAGCACTTGCTTTTCATGTTTTGGACACTGATTATCACACATAGATTTCTCAAATACTAAAATCATATCCATATGCAAGAACCATGACAAAAGAGTCCTTAATGAGGTTATAAATATGTTTAAAAAAGCAAGTTATCTTAGCAAACATGATGAAACATTGAAATTACCAACTATTTGGAAGAATTTATTTATGCAAGTGGATATAAAAAAATACTTCCAAATTTAAGTCAAACTATTCAGTAATCATTTCTTTCTGTTACAACCATGAGATCACCCAGTTGAGGGCAAGTATTATCTTGTCAAAACTATGTTGAACTACATTTATTATGAATTTTTAGTTTGATGAAGAATAAAAACTAAGAGATAATATCCATGTTAACAGACTAACTTTACATTTTGATAATGTCAGGAAACTATCAATTACCATTAATTGATAAACCTCCTGAATCTAAACAACTTTTCTCCATTAACCTATAACAGCTCTTTGTACAAATTTTATTGAAGTATATATATATATATATATATATATATATATATATATATATATATTGAAATGATTAGTTGATCTCAAAATTTGTAAGACTTTTGGATAATCTAATTTTAATTTAATTCAAACTGTCTTTTTTATATTTAAGTTCTGTTTTAGTGAGTGTAATAATATGTATATTTGCACACCCACTAATAGTAAAAGATGTTAAAATTAGCTATATATTTTAAAAGTAACAATTTTTATTTCAAAAATGAACTTTATAACAAATTTCATTATTTTTCTGTAGAAAAATTTTATTGTATTCAGAGACAATATGTAATCTGTAAAATTTTATTTTTTATTTGTTAAGAATTAACAAAAATATAGCTTCACTTTCATTAAGTATTGTCATCTGTAAAATCCTTTAATTTAGGTAATCAATCTGGAATTTTGTAATTAAAGTAAAAATGCTGGCTTATCTAAAAATATATTTTAACCACTAGTTTGCTGATTAGGAAAATTCTTGAAATTTTTGAGTAGGATGAAGAACAATAAGCATGGAGATATATAAAAAACCAATTCAAAATTATTAATTTATTCTCCTATGCTATTCTAATTGATTCCATTTCTGACTTCATTAGACTCTGATTTATTCTGCTTGCATCATGTTATAAGTGCCTGTTTTGTAAAAATGAACTTTGGAATCACTCCAGTTGCATATCTGAAGCCATATGCAGTTGGCCATCCTAATGGATGAATTTCAATCATAATTCCTTCTTTCTCCAGCATACACTAAATTCACCTAACAACTGGCCTCATGAACTTGCCAATGGTTGCATCATAAAACTTCTAACTGCAAAGCACTTTTCAAGATTCAAAAAACAAAAAGACCCATGAAAATATCAACATGAAAAGAGTACACACTCATTTGATTAATTTCTACAAAAGTAAAAACTCTCCTCCCATGTCCCTATGGATTAATGGTAAAACTTTATATAAACTATATTTTTATTATATATATCAGTAAGTCAGTGATCTAAGGGTGTATATAAACTTAGTTTTGTTAACTCTTATTTTATATTCATATTCACCTCATATATAACTTGTTTTATATTTTATTTTTATTAATTTCTTATTTTATTGATCTTATCCTGTTGTAAACTATAAATATTCCAGTTTTAATTGATCCTTTTTTTGTCTTTGACAGATGGCAAATCAGTCAATAAATGTGATAGTTTTATAGACTTAGTTAATTTTTTTATTCTTTTACAATTTTACAGAGTTATTAAAAGGAATCTTATAACAGATTTTTTTACCCCTTTCCCCTCTTGTCATTATTTAATTAATCCAATTTTATTTAAATTTTAAAGACTTCTTATAAGTTGGTTTCAAAAAATAATTAAGAATCTTGGGATTAATATTTTTCTTTGATATCTTTAATTAATAATGTCTCAGAACTGGACATATCCATTTTTACTTGATATATGTGGATGTGTGCATAATTTGTTCTATATTTCTGTGAAATGTTAAAATAATAGCATTTTACCTCTGTTTATATCATACATGCCTGAAAAAAATCAGAGATTTTTGGCTTGTGTGTATAAATGATCATTGTATAGATATCATGGGAATGTTACTTATCTATTTTGTCATTATATTTATTTCTATTTAGCATTGGGTTTAGCTATATTTCTGCCCATGCTTATTTATATTTTATTCCATAATTTATATATTTAACACTTGGAATTTGTGATCATTATTGCTTTTGCATTTGGTTAGGCATAGTAAAGCTTTCCATTCATTGGTTTTTAATATTTCCCCTGTTATTTAATGTGGGTTACTTTGGGTCTATTTATTATTTTCGGTGTTTTTATCTCATGTCTTGAATCTTGCACCACATATGAGCTGTATTATAAAAATTCAATATGTGTGAGATTGTTTAATAATGAAATATGTCTATGTTTAATTAATAATTAATGGTTTTACAAAGATATATCCATTCATCTGCAATTTCCAAGAATATGAAGAGTTCTATGATATTTACACTTAATTATTTAATGAATAAAATTAATTCTTCAAAATTTGGACTATTCAAGTTAATATGAAATGAAGATAACACAGAACAAGTTTTGTAGAATTACATAATGTTATGAAAAGTGTAGAACTATTGCAATTTAAATAAGGGGAAAATCAAAATTATCAACTGACAAAGATAATAACTACTTATTTAAAAGGATTTAGACTATCTGTCAATATGATTGAGCTTACTATAGTTCAAACTCCTCCAATAATGTGAGATTTTTTTGTTTTATTGTTTATTTTACCAAGAATCTCTACTTTCCCTGATCTAATGGCAATAATAGATTTATATATAGGTGAGAAACTGTGAATGCACTTAATGACTATCCAGATCAACCAAAAATAAATATTCTAGACTAACTAGTTCTGAGCTGACAGATATTCAGTGTAGGTTGTTCAATATAATAAATATATGGATGCACAAATGTGTCACTCACTCTTTTAAAGTTTGCTATGAATCTTAGTTGTTATCTTGCAAAAAAAATGCTTCAGATATTTATTAAGGATTAATCCATAATAATTTTGGTTGTTGTAAATAGGAGCTTTATATCAATGATTTGAAGTAATCTCACCAATTTTCTTTTTAATATATATATATATATATATATATATATATATATATGTGCATATATATATATATATATATATATATATATATGCACAAAGAAGTAGTTTTGTAGGATAGAAGTTTAAATACAAGTAATACTTGAATTTAAACTTGCAAACTGAACTTCCTAGCAAATTTTACATTTTTTTTTTTTATCAACTAATTAGATTATAGTCTTCTCGGATACCCATCAAATTATTGATTGTTAAGTAACTATCTAACTATTATTAGCTATATATAATGAAAGAAAATCCACCATATTTTTTTTTTGCTAAATTACAGTTAAGTAGCTGGTTAAATACTGATTTCTTTACATAAGTAATCCAATTGTTGGTTGCTAGGGAGATCACATAATATAATAGATTAATCGTGAGAGATTATGTGATAAAGCAGATTGGCCTTCAATTCAGAAATTATTTTCTTTTGAGGTAGTCATTCTAATTTGTGAAGAGAGCTAAAGAAGTATTAACTCTGATATGGGCAGTTTTAGGTTGTATTAGCATTATTTATACCGTATCAATATGTATAGTGTAAAAATCTTATTTATGTTTTCCTTTATAAACAATATTAATTATATATTACATTACAACTTACGTACATTAATTAATATTTGAAATACAGGCATTCTTAGTATATCTGGATTACATATGTACTTGGGAGATGATAATCTGGACCAACTGATGAGTGCTGATTCAGCATAAAATGTATATATATGGGAGAGGATAATTTGGACCAACTGGTGAGTGCTGGTTTAGCACGAAATACGGATATTAGTGATTATTTATCTTTTATATATATGTGTGTAGTCATGTGTATCAGTAATATGAGATAGTGTGGATAGTTGAAGGATGTTTGAAAGTCTGTGTTCAAATCCCCTATATGTACATTAATTAACTAACAACATAGATTGCCTTGATATTTATTTATAATAAATGCCAGTTTAGATACTGTTTTGATTATATTAGACAAAAACATATGTGTGTTTTATTGACTAGTTTTTAAATTGAACTTTAATTTTTATTTTATTTTTTTTATTTTTATTATAATTAGAAAAGATTACTTAAGCAAGAGGCTATCTTATGTAAATCGCGGTAAGAATTTCAGTTTAATTGATGTGTTTATATTTTAAACAATGACTAAATGATTTGAATTTTTAAAACATTTATTATATGATAACTACTTTAGCTTTTATATGATAACTTCTAAATAAGATGACTAACGAGAGAAGGCAAGAATCACTAAAAAATTGTGTCATTCTATGCAGCATCAACGACTAACTCATATATGAACACAGACGAAAATATATTTTTTTTGTATATTTACGTATCATATTTTTGCCTCCATTTTCACCCGTCGTTTATCTTATTATCTTCAGTTTTTTAGGTTAATCCAGAGATCAGTTGTCACGAACTCTTCATACTATCGGTAATTTTTTTGCATTAACTGTAACAATCAAATTATATTCTTTGCTATCATATTTACATCCGTTAATTACATAGTCAGTAATTCTTTTTCCAACTTTTCTTTTTTTTTTTCTAATTTACTATTTAATTTTTTAACTCTCTCTCTCTTTCTCTCTCCCCCTCTCTCTTTCTCTCTCCCCCCTCTCTCTCCTCTTTCCTTCTCCCCTCTCTCCACCCTCTCTCTTTTTTTTCTCATGTGTCATAGCATCAGCTGGGAAGTGAACCCGCTAACCCGGGACAACTGCTTGTGAAGCAGCTGTCGCTGACCTCTCGACCACCAATTCTTGACCTCTTTCTCACTTTTTCCAATTTCTGAAATTAGAATAGTCACGCTAATTTTAAAATGGCTGCTAATGGCTTATGTATTCTTTATAACTTTATATGTTAGTAATTATTTAAGTTCTATCTATTGCTTATGCTGATTTATTTTATTACTTTATTTAATGTTATTTAACAAAACTTTTTTTATATAGATATCTATTCTCTATAAATTTGTTTAATAGTTTTTACCTAAAACTAATGGTTCAGTATTAATAGTTTTCGTTTGTTTATTATGTTAGTCTAAAAGTTAATAGTTTTATAAATGATTAAATAGACTCAAATTAAAAATTTTACTGAATATTTTATTGGGACAATATATAATAATATGATACAATAGTTGCTTAAGATATCGTGTAACATTCAAATAACCATTTTAATGCTCAAACTCTATTACCGGTTAAACTTAAAAAGCATGAAAATTTTATGCATTCATAACTTTTTTAAAACACTCTTTCCAAGTATGAACATCTTTTAAATAGATAATAAAACATTTTTATATGATTGCAAAACTTATTTTCTAATTATTCTGACACTATTTTAAGCAATTTAACATCAAAATCATTAGATTTTAACGCACATTCTTTTTAATATTTTCAAAATATCTGATCAAAACTTCTTATAAGAATTATTAGTTTGTACTGATTTTATTTTCAGTTTTAATATTAATCTTTTAGAATATTATCTGATGTCTTTGGCTATTATAAAATGTTCAGTTTTGATTTAGATTTAAAATATTTTTAAGTCTATACTTAATAATAAATTCTTCGACGAAATCAAAATTGTGTTTCTTAGTCTTAAATTTATATGTAGAGAGTTTTAAAAAATAATATATTTATATAATGTAATATATGAGATTCAAACTCAGACTTTCATACGACCCTCAGCTCTCCATGCTATCTCATATTGCTGACCCACCTGATCATACACATGTTGAAAAGATAAATAATCACCAATATACGTATTTCATGCTAAACCAGCAATCTTCAGTTGGTCCAGATTACTATCTCCACACATATATACAATCAGTGCTCAGCTTTATATTAAGATAGCCAATCTTTATACTTTAATGGACAGGCATCAAATTATTCCAACACACAACTCTTCAGCCATTTATTTCATTGAAAATCTGATGATGCAGTCAAAGATCTCATTAGTGCCAAAGTTGTCATCCTACCCATGTTGACCATTTAGTCATTCTGACCTCTCATGTACTGGAGAATAATCCATTTACATACATATGCGAGGGATGGGCAGACCTTTAACACACTATGTTTTTAATATGTAAATTAATACACTGTACAGGTTTACACACACCTGCACCTATATAATGTAATATATAAGGGATTTGAACTCAGACTTTCACCCAATCCTCAGCTCTCCATGCCATCTCATATTGCTGATCCACCTGATCATACACATGTTGAAAAGATAAATAATTACCAATATCCGTATTTCATGTCAAACCAGCTATCATCAGTTGGTCCAAATTACTATCTCCACACATATATACAATCAGTGCACAGCTTTATATTAAAATAGCCAATCTTCATACTTTAATAAACAGACTTCAAACTACTCCAATTCACAACTCTTCAGCCATCCATTTCATTGAAAATGTGATGATGAAATATTCAAAGCCCTCGTTATTGGTAATTATTTATCTTTTCAACATGTATATGATCAGGTGGATTAGCAATATGAGATGGCATGGAGAGCTGAGGATCATGTAAAAGTCTGAGTGCAAATCCCTTATTAAATTTAATTTTTATAAATACTTTTCTTTCATATATATTAAGTAGTAATTTTTTTATAAAATTTAGATTAATTTTAAATAAAATTGATATTAAAGAACCTAAGATTAAATTAAATGTATTTATAGCATCAAACTAATTTTCATTTTTTACAAGAAGCTTATTAAGATGTCTGCCTCTCATTATCACTTGACAAATTAATCTATAGAAATTTCTTTTAGTGGTCTTCACTAAAAATATAATACATTAAAATAATGTATGTATATATTGAGAGAACAGATAATGCCAAAAAAAATATAATATTTATCTAGAGATTTTCTTAAGAGGGAGTGATGCCTGAATGTGAGTAACTAGGATTTAAACCCATTAATAATAAAATCCTGATAAATGAGTATCCAGTGAAGCCATCTGAAGTAGGATTTGGTGCATGGTGATTAAAAAAGATAACCAGGGTGTTTTATAAAAACAATTGCATAAAAAATAAAAAATTTCATTGTCATCATCATCAAATTAAAATTTGAGCATATGTAAATATACTGACAAAGCCCTATTATTATCTTGTGGATCAGTATAAGTAATATTATCACAGGTAATGGGTTATATATATATTATAACGATCGAAAAGTAAGTGAAGATCGAATCTAACCGCAATCTGCACTATAGGGCGCCATCTAGGCATTTGAGCCTAGAAAAATTTATAAAGTAGGCAGATACGCACTGATAAGATTCCACTTTATTTAATATTTAGATCATTAGCCCAAGTCACTAGCTCAGTGGAGACGCAGAGATTATAAAATATAACTTTATATCTCAAATATAAAAAAAATTAAATCCACTGCCAGAAATTAACACATAAAAATATTTATTTACGCACATATAAAATCATTCTAAATTTGAGGAATAAGTTTAACATTTTAGATTTTTATATTAATCTTTAATTTTACATTTAAATAAATTTCAATGAGTTTAATATTTTATTTAGATGGTCGAGTATGAATAGATTACATAGATCTGCATTTGAAACGAAAATATTCTATCCCTTATTTAACCTTAGGCCAAAAAGTTCACAGTCAAACTGGCGTTAATCCATCTGATATATTTATGTATTCAATGTAGCATGAAAATATGACAATACAAAATACTATACTGTCAGGAATGTACATCTGAACAGTAAGTAGAGTTAGAGAAGACATTGTCTCTCCACCAACAGGAATGCTGCATCTGTTGGCGAGTAGAACAATAAACATAAAACTCCATAGGAATGGATTGTGGTCCTTTGCCATTTTACAAACCCATCCATAGGCAACCAGAAGGTGTGTGGCGTATATGTGCAATCCTGCCCGTAGCGGATCTCATATACTACATCTACTAATTACACAAATATATCCAATCCATTGAGCCAATTCAACTACGAAATGAATAACCTAAGATTACCCTCCCTTAAACTATATATAACTTTACAAATCTATACAACCATTCACGCCCGACTTAAATTTAACATTTATTATGTTCGCACAGATAAATTTTATAAAATTTGTTTTAAAATGTTGAGTATAGATCGGCTGCACAGATTCCACGGTTAAAAACATTCCAAAATAAACATAACCGATCAAAATACAAAGTCATCGCTAATGTCAATTGCATAGGGAATACAAAAAAACCCCAATGGTGTTCATCATAAGACACCGCAGTGACATGATGACTTATATATTCCAATCGACTATGAAACAGCAACATAATTAACCGCTAACGAATCTATGCAACGTCTATACCCAACTTTAAATTTCATGCATTTAAATAATTTATACGATAAGTATTAATACAATAAATAATTTATACAATAAGAAAAAAAATGGAAATGATGTTTATCAATGCAAAACATATAAATTTAAACATTTTCAATTGATTTTAAACTTAAAAGTCAGATATAAGTTCATAAGCTTGAACTAAAGTTCTTAATTGTTTTTAAATTTTAGAGTTCATGTCAATAGCTTACAGTAAAAGAATCACTGCTCTTGATGTATATTTCCACGGAGTCTTTATTTGAAAACCTGGTCACATGTTCCGGAGGTAGCATTAGCTGGTTCATTTTGATATCACAGTCAGTTCATTTTTAAAATAGAGAGAGTGTGTGATATGTGCGTCCTATCACGACCCTCAAAAAAAAAAAAGCCGGAAAAACTGACTGGAACTCAATATTTTTCTTTTTATGGTCCTCCTATGGATTCCATGAACAAAAATGTCACTGTTCCATTTTTTTTGTTATGGTCTGGGCCTTTATTTGCTTCCATTGGTCAAGCTAAAATCTCTTTCTTCTCTTATCTATTTTTCATCTGACTTTTTAATTACACAGCTTTTGGATAATTAATAAACAATCATTTCCATTTACAGATTACAGGAATTAATTAATACCTGTTTTTATTTTTACTTATGTTATTTCTTTTTTAAACTATTTTTATATTTAAATCTTTTTTTTATAAAAAAAGTACGTTCAAATACTTTTTTTTATTTATAAAAAAAATATCTATAAATCAGCATTTATTTTTTATAGCGTCTGTATACAATTGTAATCACATTCATATCGGCTTTTTCAAACCAAATTGTGCAAACGCTTTTTGCAAGTGTTGAATAATAAATGAATACCCTCTGACCCATACAAGATATAGAATTTATGCAGCAATAAAAGGAATCCTCTTATTACTACGACTCAAATATTTATATATGAGCAAATCTGAAGTACTGGCACAGAACGTGTGACTATAAAAATAAATGCTGATTTATATATATGATTAATTTTAGTTGGAATGACGTTCAGTAAATTCTAGTAAATTTCATCGGCGTCATTCATTCATAAGTTATATATAGTAATTCAAAGTGACTGTTCTATAGTCACACCTTCTGTGCCAGTACTTCAGATTTGCTCATATATAAATATTTGAGTTGTAGTAATAAGAGGATTCCTTTTATTGCTGCATAAATTCTATATCTTGTATGGGTCAGAGGGTATTCATTTATTATTCAACACTCGCAAAAAGCGTTTGCACAATTTGGTTTGAAAAAGCCGATATGAATGTGATTACAATTGTATACAGATGCTATAAAAAATAAATGCTGATTTATATATATGATTAATTTCAGTTGGAATGACGTTCAGTAAATTCTAGTAAATTTCATCGCGTCATTCATTCATAAGTTATATATAGTAATTCAAAGTGACTGTTCTATAGTCACACCTTCTGTGCCAGTACTTCAGATTTGCTCATATATAAATATTTGAGTTGTAGTAATAAGAGGATTCCTTTTATTGCTGCATAAATTCTATATCTTGTATGGGTCAGAGGGTATTCATTTATTATTCAACACTCGCAAAAAGTGTTTGCACAATTTGTTTGAAAAAGCCGATATGAATGTGATTACAATTGTATACAGATGCTATAAAAAATAAATGCTGATTTATATATATGATTAATTTCAGTTGGAATGACGTTCAGTAAATTCTAGTAAATTTCATCGGCGTCATTCATTCATAAGTTATATATAGTAATTCAAAGTGACTGTTCTATAGTCACACCTTCTGTGCCAGTACTTCAGATTTGCTCATATGTAAAAAAAATATTTTTAAAGTTTAGCATCTGTGTGAATATATACGTTTAACGAACATTTTAATTTTAGCGTTTAGTTGTGAACTTTAAGATTTTATTTAAATTTAATGTAACGACATATTTATATATCGTTACATATCAGTAAACTTCCTCAAAAAAAATAAAAACATTAAAAAAAAAAATTTACTTAGTGTTAGTAATTACGTTACACAAATTTGTTATATATGAAATTTCAAAAGGACAAAACTTTATTTTTAAAAAAAGATAAAACAGTAATTACAAATATAATGATAAAAAAAAAATGTTGACTGATGATTCCTTACTACAAGCTAAATTTCTGCCCCCTCCCTTCCAAGTTTCTTTTCTTCTACTTTTAAGTATTATTTAGGCAAGTTAAACGATTAGATTTTAAACAAGACTTTTTTAAAAAAAAAATTATGATTTATATTTATTAATTACATTTTATTTATTACTTTTTATTCCTCATATTTATCTTTACACATAACAATTTTTCTTACTGGCAGTACCTTTAAGACAAAATTTCAAACTGTAACTCCATGTCAATACAACAAATATATTTATACTAATTTCAGAAAAAATATTACGGGCATGATTCACTTTTAAAATTCTCAGGGCACTCATGTTTATTAAAGATCAACCCATGTTGGGTAGCCAGTTATAATGATCAAAAAGCAAGTGAAGATCGAATCTAACCGCAATCTGCACTACAGGGCACCATCTAGGCATTTGAGCCTAGAAAAATTTTAAAGTAGGCAGATACGTGCTGATAAGATTCCACTTTATTTAATATTTAGATCGTTAGCCCAAGTCACTAGCTCAGTGGAGACGCAGAGATTATAAAATATAACTTTATATCTCAAATATAAAAAAAATAAAAGCCACGGCCAGAAATTAACACGTAAAAATATTTATTTACGCACATATAAAATCATTCTAAATTTGAGGAATAAGTTTAACATTTTAGATTTTTATATTAATCTTTAATTTTACATTTAAATAAATTTCAATGAGTTTAATATTTTATTTAGATAGTTGAGTATGAATAGACTACATAGATCTGCATTTGAAAAGAAAATATTCTATCCCTTATTTAACCTTAGGCCAAAAAGTTCGCAGTCAAACTGACGTCAATCCATCTGATACATTTATGTATTCAATGTAGCATGAAAATACGACAACACAAAATACTATACTGTCAGGAATGTACATCTGAACAGTAAGTAGAGTTAGAGAAGACATTGTCTCTCCACCAACAGGAATGCTGCATCTGTTGGCGAGTAGAACAATAAACATAAAACTCCATAGGAATGGATTGCGGTCCTTTGCCGTCTTACAAACCCATCCATAGGCAAACAGAAGGTGTGTGGCATATATGGACAATCCTGCCTGTAGCAGATCTCATATACTACATCTACTAATTACACAAATATATCCAATCCATTGAGCCAATTCAACTATGAAACGAATAACCCAAGATTACCTTCCCTTAAACTATATATAACTTTACAAATGTATACAGCCATTCACGCCTGACTTAAATTTAACATTTATTATGTTCGCACAGATGAATTTTATAAAATTTGTTTTAAAATGTTGAGTATAGATCGGCTGCACAGATTCCACAGTTAAAAACATTCCAAAATAAACATAACCGATCAAAATACAAAGTCATCGCTAATGTCAATTGCATAGGGAATACAAAAAAACCCCAATGGTGTTCATCATAAGACACCGCAGTGACATGATGACTTATATATTCCAATCGACTATGAAACAGCAACATAATTAACCGCTAATGAATCTATGCAACGTCTATACCCAACTTTAAATTTCATGCATTTAAATAATTTATACAATAAGTATTAATACAATAAATAATTTATACAATAAGAAAAAAAATGGAAATGATGTTTATCAATGCAAAACATACAAATTTAAACATTTTCAATTGATTTTAAACTTAAAAGTCAGATATAAGTTCATAAGCTTGAACGAAAGTTCTTAATTACTTTTAAATTTTAGAGTTCATGTCAATAGCTTACAGTAGAAAAATCACTGCTCTTGATGTATATTTCCACAGAGTCTTTATTTGAAAACCCGGTCAGATGTTCCGGAGGTAGCATTAGCTGGTTCATTTTGGTATCACAGTCAGTTCATTTTTAAAATAGAGAGAGAGTGTGATATGTGCATTCTATCATGACCCTCAAAAAAAACAAGCCGGAAAAACTGACTGGAACTCAATATTTTTCTTTTTATAGTCCTCCTATGGATTCCATGAACCTCCTATGGATTCCATGAACAAAAACGTCACTGTTCCATTTTTTTCATTATGGTCCGGGCCTTTATTTGCTTCCATTGGTCAAGCTAAAATCTCTTTCTTCTCTTATCTATTTTTCATCTGACTTTTTAATTACACAGCTTTTGGGTAATTAATAAACAATCATTTTCATTTACAGATTACAGGAATTAATTAATGCCTGTTTTTATTTTTACTTACGTTATTTCTTTTTTAAACTATTTTTATATTTAAATCTTTTTTTATAAAAAAAGTACGTTTAAATACCTTTTTTTATTTATAAAAAAAAATATTTTTAAAGTTTAGCATCTGTGCGAATATATACGTTTAACGAACATTTTAATTTTAGCGTTTAGTTGGGTTTTTTTTTAATACATTTATTTAATGTAATGACATATTTATATATCATTACAATATATATATATTGTAATGGTAATCACCCTTTTGACAGTAATAAT